>QODF01000110.1:94854-275963 GCA_024372805.1 Oostethus manadensis | reverse complement strand
ATATATATATATACAATATTTCTATATATATATATATATATATATAAGAAAATTTCAACACCAACTTGAGAAATTATACAACAAAATTAGGATGAGCCTGGATTTGGTGTATAGTTTTTATATACTATTAATATCCAGACGAAAAGCTAACACCATTCACACATTAATAATAAAGTATTCGCATAATAAGGCGCTTTGTTGTGGTCTGTATCATTGGGGGCTTTTGATGGTTACAAACATTTATTCATTATTCACAGTGGCTCGATTTGTTTAACCAGTCCAGAATATACCCTGCCTCTTGCCCAAAGTCAGCGGGGTAAGCTGTATCTTACTCCTGCAAATCTAATGAGGATAATCAGCAAATGGATGAATGGATTGAATTGTTTAGATATACTCACAAGACACAATATTAGGAACATCCAAAAATTCAGCCTTTTAAAGACTGCTTAGTTTTGAGGGGTTTTATTTTAGTAGTAGTAAGTAGTTGTGGTTTGCAGTGGCGTACAAGTGCATCCTACTGAGAGCTGTTTCTAATATTTTGCTAAGCGCAGCTACATGTAAGGGACAATAGTGTTAAATATAGCGGTCCCACTTGTCCTTGAGGACCTAAGACGCCATAGTGATGAGATGGTGGCAGTGGAAAGAAAAAAGGCTGCGTTTGTTCACAAGTTTTTATACCGTATCTCAATTCAGGAGAGTCTTGAGGTCCGACAATGGACATGCAGGGGTGAGGGGCTCAACTGCAGCAACTTGAGACGGCCTCTGTGATGCTGGAATGTGTACTTTTTACAAGCCTGCTGGAATCTTCCAAACTGCTGCCAGAGTGGATGTGGGTTTTGCCGGCTTCCTTCATAATTGCTGGTGTTGGGTTGTCAGATTGGTGGTGTATGTGTGTGTGTGGAGATGTTGCCAGCATTCAGCAAGGGGGGGCATTCACCCCCTTTCAATCTGCTTAAATGAGTTCACAACTGAACAGCTATGATGTTTAATGGCAAGCATCAAATTGCAATAAGCAGTTTCTGAAAAGTTGTAAACATCAATGTAATAATACAATTTCCAATTCAATGTGCTGCTGTGCACTGCGTCAGACTCTTTGCCCTCCATCAAGAGGATCAGACAGCCTTCTTCCAGGCCTGCTGTCTGTCTGGAGCCAACACTGTGGAGAGGAGTGGCCCCACTCTGCCTCTGCTTACTTCCCTACAACTGGGGGCCATTATCCTGCTCCTTTGTGCCTCTGTCTCAGGGAAAAAAGGGTCCACATCACCACTGGAGAGGAACTGGCAGACTATTATATATGCTATACGGGTGTAGGCGAGCAGCTATAAGACTCCTAGTGGGCACATTATACAAGCCACCACAGAGGCTGGAAGAGCGGCTTTAATTAGATGGAGGGAGCCAATTGACAGGTCCCGAGGAGTCCCAAGTTTGTGGTGCAGGAGCACTGCTGCTCTGCATGGAGCACAGAAAGGAAAAAGTCCATGTAAGCAGCTTTGGGAATGGTATTGATTAGTGCGCCTCAATAATTTTCCTGTAGAAGTCACCCAAAAAAACAAGTTGCAATTTTGAAGCCATATTTAAACGACTTAAGGTGCAATAGATTTTTCTTTCTCACGTTACCAAAAATGAAAAAAAAGCAGATGTTGTGATATCTATGTTTAAGATTCAGTGTACATGTGAGAGTCTACGTGTGTGCGCACTGCTGTTTTTTAAAGCTCAGAGTTTCCAAAGCCTGTTATTAGAGATGTGTGCTGCCAAAGCCTCAGTGCATTCCTCAGACTGCTGCCTATCCTGACGCCTAGAAGCCTGCAACAAAGTATCAAGCTCTTTTAGGTTTCTAGTCAGCCAGTTAATCTGCTTCTATGAAGAAGATGCTAATTCAGAATAGACAAGCAGTAATGACGATTCTAAGGGCCCATGAAGGGCAAGGCCCCTAGAAAATAGTAAAACATTAATTTATTTTTTTGCGATATTTTTCCCTGGTGGCATAGGAGGAGTCAAAAACTGACAAAAGCCTATTGCTCCCAAAGAAAAACATTGTTTTGTGTGTTTTCTTTGTCCACAGTTATGGGCACCCAAACAATGTCCATCAGCGTAGTACCTGCACTGACCTGTGAGAGGCAGCAATGAGTCGCAGGGTTCTCCAACTGCTGAAAAATAAAAATGAAAAAAATAATTAGAAGGGGAAGATGCTTAGGCTGATGTGACACCAACCAAGTGCTATAAATGGATAGGGCTGTTAAATCTGCATCTGCGCAAGTGTCATGACGGTGAGCAGAATCCAGAAACAGTGCATTGTGAGCATGCACTCAGCACAGTGTTACTCCACTAACTGCGCCAAGAGCGGGTCCAAAAGCCCAGATTTGTCATGGCTCAGGTAAGACATATGTATGTGTGGGAAAACCGTTGTAGACTTATAACATTTGTTCCTGTTAATAGACAGGGCAGTGGACGAGACTCACAAAGTGTAGCTTAAAGCTCATTTGTTTCTCCGGGTGATTAGCAGAATTAATGCCAAGTCAGTGATGGTGATTTAGGCTATAGTCTTATGTATGTTGATTGCTAAGCGTTGGTAACAGTGTAGGGGAGGGAAAAAGTCTCTTTTCATACTGTTAGCTATACCCGCCCACCATCATGGCGGACTTTCTGCTCTATGGCGGACTTTCTGCTCTATGGCGTCCAACGCTTTGTTCCATTCGTTTGCGAGCTTTTGACACCAACGGTGAGATACTAGCACCTTAGGAGACAAGGTGAGACTACACAGAGCTGCTAAAACAACTTCCTGCGCTTCGTTTTCATTCTCACCTCTGCCCAGGGTGTTAATTCCAGCTCGTCGCAGCTGCCGTGCTGGCCACTTTACTGGGCGTGCTGGTACACGCCGAGCACTGGGGAGTCATGCTCTCATTATGGGATGGCACGCCAGGAAGAGTTGCTCTCCTAATTTTCTACTTTAAATGGGCAGAATATTGCGTGGCCCAATGGATGTCATTACACGGCTTTACACTACTACTGAATACGACAAAAGTATTGTTACACTTCCTTTTTCTACACTTACAACAGGTGAAGAAAATATGGAGTCCTACACTGCTCAAAAACACTGCAACATACTTTGAATCAAAGTGTAAAAATCACATCAAAGGCTGTAAAATTGAAATGCGGCGTAGTAATGTGTATGACCTCCACATGCTTGTAGGAACTCCCTCCAGCATCTCGGCATCTTCCTAAAGTGACAACAGCTGGTCATCTGGAGGGATCTCGCACAGAGCCAGGAGGTCTATACAATAGAAGAGTAGGTATTTAGATTGCGGGGGAGCTAAGATGGTTGCATGGAAAGACCCAACTGCCGACTTTGCCATTGCTCTCACAAATTGCTCTAGCAATTTCATCATTTTCACCTGCAGCACTGGAGACATTTGTATTGTTTTTTAGTTGAAAACTATAATACGGGAAAATTACTGGAAATTATTATATGATAAATAGTTATTGATAAATATTATATGATGAGCTATTGTATGACAAAATGTCAGTTTTATTTTACAAGCCAAACAAAACTTCAAACATCTTATGAGAATCTGTGTTTTTGTGATGTTACCAGAGAAAAGTACTAGTTATATTAAAGTGGATATGTGCGATGATGCTCAGTACAACATGACCAATGCATCTACAGTATTTTCGCTGCAGTATACTGTAAATAAAATCAGTCCAAAAAAAAAACTTCACGATCAGGAAAAAAACATTGAAGTTGCATTTATTTAGAAATTGATTTCACGAAATTCAGGACTTAGGACATTGATTTCATCTGGAAAGGCAAGTTATTCAACAATACAGTGGCACAGAACATACCTGGGAGGCTGAATCGCCAAAATTACAGCGAGTCCAACAAGCAAGTTACCAGTAAGCAAGTTCATCAAGCTCCCAATCATCATGCATCACTGATTCTAAGCCAGGAGCAGAGGCGGTTTTAGGCACGGGCAAACCGGGCAGCCACCCGGGCGGCAATTATTCGTATCCAATGTTGAGCCGCTACTGGCCAGGAGTGCCCTCTCATGGCTGTCGACAGTAATGTTCACTACTTGGTTCATGTCAGTCAGTGTGACTTAACATTTGCACCTGACTATAAGTTGCAGGACTGGCCAAACTATGAAAGAAGAGTGACTTATGGCACAGAAAATACAGTATGGTAATAATGACTATACCCACCCACTCTTTTTCAAAACACCTTTTGGATCCAAATATTTTTTAGATGAAATCAGAGACAAAAGGTGACGCTCTGACCCGCTTTGAGAGAAGTTGCTTGGTGCCACCTGCTTGTTTGCATGTAGTAGACCACAAATCTAAGACACTTTGTCTTTTTCAGTCTTTTCTACATTCCGGTCAATACAGCAATAGTAATGCAGTCCGACTTTAGTATTTTTACTTTATTTTTGTTTAATTGCACAGTGTTTAGCTTCTTTTTACACTTGTTTGACAGTTGATAATGAAAGGTTACTTAGAACATTGCTTGTAAAGTTTTAGTGGTTTTAGAAGGTAGACAGTTTGACATTGGAATAGACAAATTTAATATACATGAGTTTTTAAAGTGGCTTAGTGGGTAGCACATTGGCCTCACAGTCCGGAGGTTCAGGGTTTGAATCGCCGTTGGGCATCTCTGTGTGGAGTTTGCATGTTCTCCCCGTGCGTGCGTGCGTGCATTTTCTCCGGGTACTCCGGTTTCCTCCCACATTCCAAAAACATGCATGTTAGGTTAATTGGCGACTTTAAATTGTCCATCAGTATGAATGTGAGTGTGGATGTTTGTTTGTCTTTGTTTGTCTATATGTGCCATGCGATTGACTGGCTACCAGTCCAGGGTGTACCCCGCCCCCTGCCTAAAGTCAGCTGGGATAGGCTCCAGCATACCCGCGACCCTAATGAGGATAAGCGGTATAGAAAATGGATGGATTTCTTATGGTAAGAAATATTGAAATAGAAGTGTACAGAATAGAATAGATAGAAGTCAAGCAGCAACCTTGGTGGTTTCACTGCATATTTAAGGCCACCAAGCCAGCCTTCAACTCAGCATTGATTTAACATTTTGTTGCCTTCTCAGAAGGCAAAAAACAAACCAGTTGTGATGCTCCTCTGCACATCTTATCCTCCCTCGCTCCCTCCTCAACCCCCCCCCCTGCCCTTGGGTAATTACAGGGTGCAACAGGGGCCTCTCTGACGTACAAAAAGGATTTATTTTAGTGAGTTTCCACAGAGGTTAAAAGAATGCCACAGTGTAAGTGCATACATACACACACTCCCTTTGGCAAAATTCTGACGGCATATATCAACATCGTATCACCTTGTGTGCTTCACATCATGCAAGCACAATGCTTTCTTTTATTAAAACAAGCAAAATCATGTTGACCTTCCCCAAGTAAAGTTGCGTGCACACACGTGATGATACAACACAGACAACGCTCGGTCCTGACAATTATATTTGCTTTTAATTACAAGGCTGCAGAAACACATTTAATCCCATTAACTTGCAAAGGAAGTGTGCTCTTTTTATGTGCACAGGAGTTTCACTGATGAGAGGTGTGTATTTGTGTGTGCATATGAGATAGTGTGTCAAAAAGGCCTGTAATTTATAGCAGCCTTTAATAGAGCTGCTTTACAGGCTATAATCAAATCCCTGCAGACCCTGCTATCTAAATTGTGAGGGAATAGCACATGAATGCTGCCATGCACTCTGCCTGTGGGCGCTTTTTCGTGTGAACATGTGATCCATTCTGAAATATGTTCTAATATGGAAGAAAGGATGTCAAGCTGCTTCTTCTCCACAGGCCCACTTTGTGCTTTTAGAAGATTTTTTTTTTCCGCTAAGTCATAAAAGAGAAGATCTAGAATCGCTGACACCCCCCCATCCATCCGCCCCCTCTTTTTTTTCCGTCCTCCTAATATGTTCCATATTGTGAGTTTAAATGGGGTGGATTCAGGAAATGCAGTCACACTGCTTTGCCTTCCAATCTTCCAGCTTGAGGTTTGGCGTGCATCTCTGGTGGTTGAGTGCATGGGGGCTGATTGGGTACTGCTCATGTGGGCTTCCCTCCTCCTCGACATGTCCACATCTCTGCTTCTGTTTCAGCTCATGTGGGCTGCACATTATTTCAAGTCTTTAGCGCTCTGTTTACATCCTGCATCATTACATTCACTAATGTAGATGGCTATGAGGAAACACTTTGCTTACTCACAAAAAAGGCTTAGTGAAACACAACTCTTTCAGCTCTTTCATTAACCTGTTTGTCATTTATTGAATCATCTGGTGGTTGCAGTTAGTCCTTTCCTGTCATGCTGTCATTCTAATTTACTTATGACACGGCTGAAATCGACGTAATTTTTTTTTAAGGTGATTTTGTTGCTATATACACTGTAGCGTTTTTTACTTTTCTGATGCTAAACTCATTCTTTTCCACACTTCTACTTACTAATGAAATTATCAAAAGGTTTTTCCAAAACTATAGACCTCTGGACAAAAAAGGACTTAAAGTTGTTTTTTTTGTTTGTTTCAAAATTAGTTTTTCCTATAACCATATCTTAAATAATGAACTCAAGGATTAAATCCGTCATCGTAACAACTTTTTTTTTAGTACTCTTAAGAGTAAAATGGAAAAACAATCAATAGTGTACTCACTCTTAGTTTTGATAATAATAGTAGTGAAGGAAGATGTCCACTCCATTAGCCTTCCAAAAATGTGTGCAATTTAGATGAATAGCCCTGCATTTTAAACTTTTAGTCACTGCACTCTCTTTTAATTTCTATTACTCATCCTGCATCTCTAATGTTCTGAGCAGCACAGTCTTCACTTCACATGTAGCTGTATCTTGCTAAAGGGGGTTATAATATGAGTGGGAAGGCTTTAATTCCAGGCCACAGGTGAGGTTACACATTCTTCGGGCACGCACTACAGCTTGTCTCCTTGCTGACATACTTGCCGAATGTGTATGTGCCAGCCTGGGGTCTGGAATGTGTGTGAGTGTGTTTTTTAACATGTGTACCCACAGGGTCGCGGGGGTATGCTAGAGCCTATCCCAGCTGCCTCTTAGTGAGAGGCGGGGTACACCCCGGACTGGGACAAGAGGTATTCATTTAAGACTTAATTTTTTTTAAAATTAAATTTGCAGTATATTATGTTGCTATATAAATTTGAGAAATTGCGAGTAAATTTGGATACACCTGCTGTCATAAAGCTAGACACTGAATTTATACAGTCTTGTCTAAGCAGAACGTATTTTTTTAATCATTGCTTCTGGAAGTTCTCCATGCCGTAATTCGGCCCTGCCCATGGACCGGGCCTGTGGTGGTTCGGGTCCCCTGTTTAAAATCGAGCTATGTTTGAACTCAACATATGGGGCTCTAATTTCGTGGGTGGCGTGGTAATTTCGTCCAGCGTAACACAGTGCGCAGCCAATTAGGTAGGCCGAGGAGTGCCGCGATGGCTGTGGCGGCGCAGCAGGGTGACGTGCCAACTGATTCAACCTGGCGTAGTGACAATTTTGTAGCAAAGGGCTTTGCCGAAGTTATGCTGAGAGCTCACCAGTTCCAATCTGGTCTACTCTCGGCGTAAAGTGAAGCACAGCCGGTCTGGTGGTAATTTGGCTGAGTGCGCAAACGTCACCAAAACCCCTCAGGACAGTTTACACAATGTCAGGCACATTTGAATGCAATTAATAATTGCAACAACCACTGTTTAAAGTAACTATCTGATTCAGCACATACATTTTGATCTATACTAACTGTCCCATCTGCCTCTGTCGTGCCTTCACCTTCTGGCCACAGCCTCATCTGACCCCAGATCGCCCTTCTCCTCCTCCTCCTCCTCCTCCTCATCGGTTTCCAGTGGATCTGATGGATGTGGTTATTTGTAAATAAACGGTTAATCAAACATATTGACATCTTTGATTGTGTAACCGAGAATTGCAAAAATGATCATAATTGATTGGGTAATACAAGTTAATCTCACATGCAGACACAATTGACAATCGCCAGACCACCAGCTTGTCAATGTGTCTTTTACTCAGTTGCTTCGGATTTCAACCCCGTTCTGCATAGTTTTTATTTATTCATATTACATGTGGTTCAAATATAGGTTACTAAATACAAGTGTCTTTATTATTGGGGAAATGCTTACCTTTCCTGTTACACCTAGCTCAACACCATAAAAATCCTCAAAACCGACAGCTGAGAGGGTGGAAGATGCAACGAGCTCAGCGTCACATTAATATACAACATGAATACAACAACCTTTTCGGGAAATTCTAATTTTCTGGGTAGTACGGTATATTTGTATTTTGGATACCGCTTTATCATGAAGTGAAGGTCACATTTGACATAATCATATGGAAGAATGACATCAGACTGAAATAAAGATGTAGGATGATTACTTGTCTATTTATCACTGCTCACGTGAAACTTTTCTCAAAATGTGACCATGCAAAATACATTTGTCATACATTTTAACTTATTGAATTAACCAATTCATTATGTTTAATATTTCAAGGTAATGAAGATAAAAAGGTTTATGTTATTTAAGTGTGCTGGATTAGGGGGTACTTTGGGAACCGCTGATGTACAATATGTCTTGCTCTGCCGTAAACAAGACACACTTCATCTTTGACATTCATTTTAAAAACTCAAGCAAGGTGTTGCATGTTCTGCTTCTTAAACTTATTAACAACTGATTGACAGGAACTTGGCCTTTCAAGTAGACTTAGAAGACATGTTGAGTATGTGTATGTTCCTTGAGAACACAAGTGTCCCCTGAGGGCTCCCGATCCACGAGGACTACCCTCTCTTAATACTGTGTCTTGTTTCCTGGAGAGCTGTGCAACACGATCCCTGCGTCTGACATTCCTGCTGCTTTTGTTTGCCTCCACGTCCACTTGTCCTGTGCATCCTCACACAAGGCGCAACAACTTCTTAAGATGCTGCTGTCTTTTATCTGGCTCCTGTTAAAGCCGGAGCAAAGAAACTGTGAAATCTAACGTCTGTCAGCAGTTCCACTAGAGCAGGGCAGCAGCAGATGTTGTGGAATGAAAAGGAAGTATGTCAAATTATTCTTCTCCTCATCTTCCTCCCGAGGCCTTAGCTGCATTCCTCCATCACCACATAGATATGTGTGTTCCCACTGCAACCATTTATCATACAGATCAGATACCTGACTGCCATATCTGATGTTGGGTTTAGGCAAACCAGCTCCCATTCTTATCTACTGCTGCGCTCATGTCATCTGGCTGATTAGCCCCACTCAGAGATTTCTGGCAAGATTTATGTGATCACTCGTCCCCCTTGCCTGTGGCGACAGACCCAAGTGGCGGCGGTGGCTTGTCAGAGCCAGAGGGGCCCTAATGATGTTCTTACAGTCATTAACATGGTCAACTATTGCAAATATGAATGAGCCCCCCGGAGGCGACACCAGGGTCAGTCGCCTGAGCACAGTTGAAGTGTAGAGAAGCGTGTGTTCACATGTGATATTTTTGAAAACTAAAGTGAAACAGCCAAATTCTACCCCTTTTTTCTCCAAAAGCCGAAAACAAACATAACCCCTGATTTTATGCATGTCTCAATCACTGCATGAAACCATTCATGTTTGATATCACTTGAGCATACCTGACTTGAGCTGTGTTCAGCTTTGTGTCACCTAAGTAAACAAACTCGTTGTGTATGAGTATACTGGTGTAACTGCTAATGCTGGCTAGTGCTGTGTGCGCCGGAGCCTTTGCTAAGCATCGGCGGTGCAATTTTGAGCCCTTCAATGAAAAGACAGTAGTTAGAATTTGCGGTAGTGCCAGTTTCATGATCAATTCAGCAACAGCAACTTTTTATCCACAAATCCACAAAGTTTGAAAAAAGGGTGTAAATGTTTTCAGTACATGTTATATCTGGAATATAACCTAGATGCACTTTAAAATGTAACATCGCATCTTTTGAGATGATGATGGGGGCGGTTCTGCAGAGATCAATTCTGGCCTTTGGACAAACGTAATTGAGGACCCCTGTAAACTAACTAGGTTCAGGATTGCATGTAACTGATCATGGCGCAGCGCCACAACAAAATAAAAGCTGCTACACCTTAAAACTTCATGTGTTTCTTAGTTCCATTCCATTCCATTTTCCTCCGCTTATCCGGGTCCGGGTCGTGGGGGCAGCAGTTTCAGTGGGGAAGTCCAGACTTCCCGGTCTCCGGCGACCTCTTCCAGCTCCACCAAGTCGTTCCCAGGCCAGCTGTCCCTCCAGCGTGTCCTAGGTCTTCCCCGGGGCCTTCTCCCAGCTGGGCATGCCCGAAACACCTCACCAGGGAGGCGCCAGGGAGGCAGCCAGACGAGATGCCCGAGCAACCTCAACTGGCTCCTGTCGATGTGAAGAAGCAGTGGCTCTACTCTGAGCTCCTCCCGGATGGCCGAGCTCCTCACCCTACCTCTTAGGGTGAGTCCAGCCACCCTACGGAGGAAACTCATTTCCGCCGCTTGTATCCGGGATCTTGTTCTTTCAGTCATGACCCATAACTCATGACCATAGGTGAGGGTGGGAACGTAGATCGATCGGTAAACAGAGAGCTTTGCCTTCCGGCTCAGCTCTCTCTTCACCACAACAATCCGGTACAGCGACCACATTAGTGGGGATGCTGCACCAATCCGTCTGTCGATCTCACGGTCCAACCTTCCCTCACTCGTGAACAAGAACCCGAGATACTTGAACTCCTCCACCTGAGGCAAGACCTCACTCCCAACCCGGAGGGTACAGTCCACCCGTTTCCGACTGAGAACCATGGCCTCGGATTTGGAGGTGCTGAGTCTCATCCCAGAAGCTTCACACTCAGCTGCAAACCGCTCCAGTAAACGCTGAAGGTCACAGCCTGATGAGGCCATAAGGACCACATCGTCTGCAAATAGCAGAGACGAGATCCTAAGGTCACCAAGCTGGACTCCCTCAACACCTTGACTGCGCCTAGAAATTCTGTCCATGAAGATTATGAACAGAATCGGTGACAAAGGGCAGCCTTGGCGGAGGCCAACGTTCACCGGAAACAAGCTCGACTTACTGCTGGCAATGCGAACCAGGCTCCTGCTTCGATTGTACAAGGACCGAATGGCACGTAGAAGCGGACCATCAATCCCGTACTCCCGGAGCACCCCCCACAGGACACCACGAGGGACACGGTCGAATGCCTTTTCCAGGTCCACAAAGCACATGTAGACTGGTTGGGCAAACTCCCACATANACATGTAGACCGGTTGGGCAAACTCCCACATACCCTCCAGTACCCTTGCAAGGGTGTAGAGCTGGTCCAGTGTTCCGCGACCGGGACGAACAGCAGCTCCTGTAACCTAGGTTCGACTAATGGTCGTACCCTTCTCTCCAGCACCCTAGAGTAGACTTTCCCAGGGAGGCTGAGGAGTGTGATCCCCCTAGATTTGGAACACAGCCTCCAGTCACCCCTTTTAAAAATGGGGACCACCACCACGGTCTGCCGGTCCAGAGGTACTGTTCCCGACTTCCATGCAATGTTGTAGAGGCGTGTCAACCAACACAGTCCCCCAACATCCAGAGCCTTGAGGAATTCAGATTGGTTAGTGTTTCTAAGTTGTTCAACATAAACACAGAGTGTGTCCAGATTTAAGACAGTGATGCTATCACAGGACTCTCAGGTAGCTCATATGGTAGTAGTAGCTCACCAGCTAATGTTTTTTGCTTTTGCTTCATTTGTTTTACTTCTTAGTAACTAAGTGTTCTATTGATGATTATTGAATGATAAATGAGCACACAGAGTGGAGATGCGCTTTGTAAATACAGTGCATTTTAAATGTCGGCAGTCACATTAAACATAAATAGTTCAATTTGTTATTGTTTATACAAGGCATATTTCTATAACAAAATATTTAAATTGCTATTTAATCATTGTGTTATTTTGAATTTTGAATTCATTTCCAATGTATTCATATTACTCTAAAATAGGCTCAAAATTAAATTTAGATTTGTGGCAAATAGTGCAAAATGTTGTACTTTTGTACTAATCACATAGTATTATTGGAAAAACAGGTCAGGGAACAAAAGGAGGCTGGACCGTTTAGACTCTCACTTTTTAAGGACTCTCTGTAACTTTGCCATTAAATTAACAGTTTTGCAATGTTGTAGGTTCATGTCTAGCTGGTTCTTGAAAATTTAAATAAGTCAATAAATAAATTAATAAGTCATTACAAAAATGTTATTTGTCATAATAAAAAAATGCAGACGCAACAGTGGCACAACACAGCTGTGGCAGTCTGGCTTCCCATGCAGCCCACCACCATAGCTTTAAAAAATCCTAAGAGCTTACTGACAAACACAAATACACACAGTACAAGCTGGAGTAAGCATGGTTAAACCAACTAACAAACAATGAGGTTTTTCATCATGTTCTAATTTAGTGGTTCCCAAACCTTTTTTGCCACGCCCCCCTTTGCATCCCTAGTGTTCCAGTAAGTTGGAACACTCGCGCTAAGTCAGTAGATAATTTGAACACACCCAAAGTGGGAAAAAAATCCATAAACAACAAACAACAAAAAATAGCAGCTTGTAGTCCGAAAAATACGGTCATGTGTGCAACAGTTTGAAAACCACTGTTCTAATGGAGATAATAAATACTAAAGACCAAGCTCTCAGTTCCAGGAGGAGAAGTGAGGGTTGACAGCTGACCTAGAGGGGACATAAAACATGTCTCACAAGCAAATAACTCAAGAGCGGGCCTCACTTTCCATGTGCATGAGTGTTGGTGGAATGAAGGGCAGCAGTGTTGAAATGACAGCGCAAGCACGAGTGACAAGCTGCCGCTTGTCAGCCATCCTGCAAGAATGCAGAAGCAAGTGTCATTATGAGAACTCTTCACTTCTTATTTTTTCTACTCACAAGGCGCCTAAGCTATTATCCTGATTAGGACTTGTCCCGGGGGCGGTTATTAGCGCATTTGTATGAATTCCTCTGGATCTTCCCATTCACACAGGCAGAAGATACTACGAAACAGTTACGACAGGCAGATTTCCTCAGAAAGCAGAGCTGAATAAAAAATGCAGTAAAAAAAGGAAGTTTTGAGATTTGCTTGGTTTTTTAAACTATTTTCTCATAAGAAATCAGACTATAAAAGTAACTGTAACCCTTTTGCTCGAAGGTGTGGTTGATGTATCTCCTTGGCTATGCGTTGTGTTTTTGATGACCAAAAACCAGGAAGCGATTTTGTGGCTGACAGAAGACCTCTTTTTTAAGGCTTCACATAAAGGAAATAGAACTCTTAATATCCAATATCCAATAAATCTGTAACCATTGTAAAAATACACAAAAATACATACAAATTCGAGACATAAATGGCATAATACTAAACAGAGGAAAGTCAAAATAAATGCTTAAATAAATAGTTGTTGCAACCTTTGCCATAAACCAGTGGTTCCCAAACGTTTTACAGTCACGTACTCCTTCAGACATTTGACCTGAAACCATGTACCCCCTACTCCCGCACACTTAAAAAACATAAACCTTTTTGAGCATAATTAATTAGTGAATGAATTTTCTGTTACTTAAGGGTTAAAATGTGTATTTGCATGGTCACATGTAGATAATGTTACACATGAGCACTGATAGATAATTAATCATCCTACATATATTTTATTTCAGTTTGATGTTGGTATCCTTTCCCCTACAATTTGGTATTAAATTAATATGTAGCCAACATGAGTGGACAAAAAAAGTGAAGCTCAAATTCAATCTATTCGATCGGATAAAGCTGTAAAGTACAAAAATACATGCAACCAACGATTCTCACTCACAGTGACAGCCTTTCATCGCTGCGCTTTGGAGTGATTGAAACACCAATATGAACGAAATCTTCATTCTTCCTCTTCAAACATTCTTAATGCAGAAAATAATCTTCAAACTTACATATTTGTTCACGTGATACAAAGCAATGAACAACGTCATGCTGTCTGCTCTGGCGCTAACTGTTTTTCATTTTTATTTATGTGCCCCTGATAACAATTGGTGTAACCGTGGCGGTAAGCGTAGCCCACTTGCAACCATATGATATAAAACTGTATCAAGTCAATACCAAAAAACACTTACACGGGGCAAAAACAATTACATTAAATAAAAATGGTAATTATGCTGCATAGTTTCACACAAAGGGAAAAGAACTGAAGGAATAAACAGGAAGCACCCAAGAAAAAGTACAACCAAAAAGGACCGGAGCAACAGAAAGCGACCGCATTACTGCTGACGCTGCACCGATTCGTCTGTCGACCTCACGCTCCAAACGTCCCACGCTCGTGAACAAGACCCCGAGATTCTTGAACTCCTCCACCTGAGGCAAGACCTCACTCCCAACCCGTAGGGTACAGTCCACCCGTTTCCGACTGAGAAACATGGCCTCGGATTTGGAAGTGCTGAGTTTCATCCCAGAAGCTTCACACTCAGCTGCAAACCGCTCCAGGACACGATTGAATAACTTTTCCAAGTCTACAAAGCACATGTAGACCGGTTGGGCAAACTCCCACATACCGTCCAGTACCCTTGCAAAGGTGTAGTTATGTGTGCTGCAGGTCAACCACTTGTGTTTCCCATGTATGGCATGTTTTGGCATCCTATAAGGGCTTGCATTGTTGTCTGTGTATGAGTCCTAGAAAAATGCAGATGATTGTTACAGCAGGACAATCTGAAGGTACACTGCAGGCCAATCTGGCTTAGCGCATGTCAACGTCATAGAGCTGCTCTGCTTTGTTTTTGTCACGATCGGTGTTTTATTTGAGACAGTTGTTCAAGTTTCATGTTTTTTCTTGCCTCCTTTGAGTTTTCTTCTTAGGTTAATTACACACACCTGCCTCTCGTTACTGTCTTGCTATTTAAGTTCAGGTGTGTGCACTTTTAGTTGTCATTGTTAGTTTTTCCCTCTTCCTGGACCGTTGCTTTGTTCCTGCCGCTGCTTCGCAGCATATTTGTTAAAAGATTCCTGCAAACCTTACCTGCCCGACGTCCAGCTCTCTGCATCCTCGGGGTTGTTACACCATGCCGCGCCGAGCATATCGTGACAGTTTTGTCTGCACAAATATTTGCTTGTTATGCCGTTACACCTAAACTAGCAGACTAGAAGAATGTGTTTCCATCCTTTTCATCTTTCTCTCCTCTGCCATCCCCCCCAGCAGAGTTTTTAATATCAAAGTGTGCTTTCTAACAGGCCTAAGACTTAACAAAAAACAAGAGCTTATTTGTTGGCTCGTCCTCTTAACGGGGCAAGAATGATGAAAACTTGACAATCCCTGTTCAGGAGGAAAATTAGATGAAGAGAAGTTAAAGCGGATCCCTCTGGTTGGTGGACAGCATACTAAAGAGATGATTTCGCTGTGACAACAGAAAGGAAACCAAATACTTTCTTTTCACCTACTTTTTTGACCATTCATTTGTTTTTGTTGTCTTTGGGATGGTAGTGTGCTCAGAATACAAAGCCAACAAGCGAGGATAAAATCCTAGCAGTTTTTCTTATTTGACACTCAACATTAGGTACACATGCACAATGAGCTTAAATGAGCTCAAATGAAATTTTCTGGTGCAGCTTTTGTATCGAATCTCATGAGATTGTGGAAATGTACTGAATAAAGTGAATTTTTATGCACTCAATACATGGTGCAACACATTCCTGCCAGCAGGTAATGTGTGATCATTGCTTTAATGATTCAAGCGGTTCTCCATCGTGAGAAGAACATTTGTCCAACAAAGATCATCAAGCTGATTCCCAGACTGATATTTTTGTTTGTTCCCACAGAGATGCAAATATGGGGGATGACATCATGCCTCAGAGGACATTCTTCACTTTTATCTGATCCCTGCTGGCTGTGTCACCTGACCACAGTTCATCCTCAGTGGAATATTTGTTTGCACTCACGACACGGCGCCTGTGACAGTCACTCAGGACACTCCTCATGCTAAGTGGCAACTTTATGTGACCTCTGTCTACAAATAACGTCTCTATAAGGTGCGCTTCATGCTGTGTATGCATGGAAATGAATGCTTAAAATCACTTGTAATGTACACCGCAGAAGGAGAAGAACAAGAAGAGCGTGTGGTGGCTGACGGCCAGCTGAGTTGCCAGATGTGACCATTGTTTGGACTCAGGCCCGTGTTGTAAGTTTGCAAAGCCAAGCCTGCTACCGGACACACTCGGAGGGATCTGGGAAGCAGATGATGACTCCCAGTGTAAGCACTAACCTGCTGATGATTTAAGAAATGAAAGTGTAAGGGAAAAGACAACTTTAGTGAGTGGAAGGTTACATCAAAGCACATCCATAAAACGGCAAATGGATTAGCTACAGATCTGTTTGAATAGTTCAATTTCAATATGAATCTAATTCAGTAAGGTGTGACATTGCCTAGTGGTTTGTAGTGTTGCCATATGATGCTTTTAGGGCAATCAGTACACAGTCCATGACAAACTGATGCATTGTTGATGATGACATTTGGGAGCAATTTTACATTTTATGCCAAAGAAAATTGCAAGTGCCAGCACACTGATAAAGGTGAGAAGCACTATTGAATTCAAGAAACAAAGTAACAAAGCGTGAATGTGGTGTCCCAGTGGCCCTCCCTTTCCCTCTTCCCTTTACGCTTTTCGCCGTCATAGCCAACAAGCGTTTTCCTTGTTTGCGTACACACAGGGGAAACAATTTGCACTATTTTGGGACAGTTGAGCGGGTGAAAATACTCCACCCTACATGTTATGTAATTTATACAAGTAAAAATGTTCCACATTTTTTCATGAATGGCCAACACTTTCCTGAGGGCCACGTGTGAAAGCTTATGCTGGCTGGTCAGAGTGAGTGTGCAGCAGCGCTGTGAGGAGGAGTGGAAGTGTTCTGTCATGGTTAAACACCAGCACCTGGTGCTGATTAGGGACCATTTGTTTCTGTCCGTGGACAAAGCAACATCCTCCTCCCTGCATGATAAATGAATTACAGCAAGTAAAGTGTATGGGAGGATAAAAGGGACATGTTCATTAATAAAATAATTTGACACTTTTTTTGCTTGCGTACCTGCAGTGGAATTCTTCTTGAAAAGGACTCACATCCAAGACAGGAATATCCATTAATTTGAGGGTAAGTTTACACAATTTAGCCAAAACTGTCAAGTTTCACAACAACATTGTCAAAACATCCCCGTTCACACGGACCTGCAAAAAACGACGCCGTAATATGCATGCCAGGCCAGTAGTTTGTGATGTCACTTTGTAAAGAAACACTACATGTAAGAGCAAATACTGCTTTTCCCCCTAACATTTGAAAACCATTTGTTGGATTTAAAGATGAATTAAGCTTTGACACAGTAGGGGCGCAGTAAAAATACACTTTTCTGAAGAAGTGTATAAATAACTTAAACCGTTGTACTTGCTGTAGATATTGCTGGAATTAATTAGTGTGTGTCTGTTGGCAGGCAGCATAAGAACACATCTTTGTAGCGTCAATATAATGTTTAGGTAATTGTACATGCAACGTGACATAAGTCAAATTCATTTGGGCATGTAGTTGATATATAAATCATCGTATTGCTCAATTTGTACTGAGCAGGTACAAGCTTTAGTGCATAGCTTTTCTGGTTCTATGATTATCATCACTCCTTTCCTTGCCATCACTTCTACTTGTGGATGCTTTAGATTTAGAGCAGGGGTCTTCGATTAAAATTGAGTAAGGTCAGTTTATGCATTTTTTTCACAGTAAAGGTCTGAACCTTATTTTACCTTAAATTGCATCAAACAAACTAGCTTATATGAATAATAAATGTAACGAATCATCACTCTACTGTTTCAATACAACACAATTAAATAATTTTTGAGAAATGAACTGCACACAGCAGTTTGGCGCTGGATTCTGGAAAACATATCAGTCCTTCCATTCACTTTAAATGTTTGGTTTCCTCTGTCAGCTTTTCTTACTTTTGAGCAAACAATTGTTCTCACAAACTATTTCATTAACTCAATTTTTAGTGGCGTAATAAGGGAAGTAATTACGCCCACAAACTGATTATATATTATCATTATATTTCCCAGTCACTTTAATTGGTCAAGGGCCATAACTGGGTCCGATCTGGTGATGTCTGGCAAATGTATGCCTTTTGGCATGTTCAATTCCAATCTAGCCTACTTCTTGCACAAACACTTGCACACATTCTCATAGACGTGCATAATAAACCACGTAGTTGCTGAGCGGCCTAATGCTTGTTCTTTGTCTAAATAGCCAAGATACAGACTGAGAGGAAAGTGGTGAGCAGCAGCCTCTACTCCCGCCTCTCCCGTTCTCCCCGAGGGGATCGGATGTTCTCAACCGTTATAAGCAAGCAAAGCTGGCGGCCGGCAGACCGTCTGGCTCCAGAGCGGTGCGGGCACACAAACACACACACACACACAACACCAGACCTTCTGTCATGAGGTTTGCTTTCACTGAGGTCAGCTAAACAAGCCCAAAGGCCCCTGAATGAGTGCCGTGAGCTCTCTGTCATGGCACGCACTCATGACAATACACTTCACTTTATTTTCTTCCTCAAGGCAAGTGTCAGTTGTCTTGTTTGTGTTGCCTGTGTCTGTTTGCGTTGTCACTCTGTCCTAAACATAATGACATCACTCCGTCAAGAGACCTTCTCACTGATCATTGGCAGTATTGTTATTATTATTTACAATGTATTTGTTGATATCCTGGTTGTTAAACTAGAGAGCTCCAATGGTATCATGTTTCGGGTCATAGCATTTGGTATGGTGGCACACACTGTACCAGCTGTTCCAAATATGCAGCCTTTACAAAGATAACGTTCAGTTTAATTGTCACATACTTTGTACAGAATATGCAGTATTTTCATGTCGTTTTCCAGCTAATGTGTTTTCCTGTTTGCCTGCCGTAAGACAAGCACACGTATAAGTCTAAGTTTGTTTAAAGACAACGATGATCAGGAAGTCTCTCTTCACTTGGGGTGTTGCCAAGCTGCCTGCACTTTAGGAGACCCCAGTAACGTTTCTGAGTGAGTTATCCCTGCTGTGGCTGTTTTTACATTTCACAGTTAATCCTCTTCCTCGTGGGCCAATCTTTTAGAATGTGACCCCCTCTACCCTCTACTTACCTGAACTCCGTCGCCCACAAGTTAAAATAGCAACACTTACGGTGACATTGACTCTTGTACTTATCTGTCCAGGTTTTAGGACAAGAGGAACTCAAACATGGAAGGTCATTGTCTTGCAGTGTGTGTGCATGATGGCCTCTAACTACGGGTGGTCCCTGAGAAATCCCAAGGTGTTCGTGGCACTACATACGGTGCCGGTACATGTTTTGAGTAAGATTTTTAGTCCTGATGACCCTATTTATCTTTGGCAACAGTCTGTGTTACCACGGCGATGTAATTGACAAGTCAATTTAAAAACAGACACATTATTAGGGACCCACCCTTCAGGCCATACTGTGCTAGCTGTATTAATACAGTATATTATTAAGCTGTTTCCATTGTGTTGGTACCCATGGTGTACTGTCAGGGTCATCAAGCACTTCTCTGCTGGCCTAACCACTACCAGAAGCATTGGCCTACATTTCAACCTTGTAGTATTTGTTCTATTAAGTGAAGTTATTCCCAACAGTCTATTATTCAAAATGTCAGCTTCTACGTTTTGCCACCCTATGTATTCTGTCCAGGGCCTTCAGAATCAGGAATGTCACATACACACTATTAGCATTGGGCTGGTTTTTTTTAACCAGTCAGACCTCTGATTTGCCTCTCAGGGATTTGCCTCTTGGGGCCAGAGTTCTGATGAGTTGATCAGACGAAAGAGGCAGGCCCCTGGTCTTGATCTGTTGATCAGAGCAAAACTGTTCAACAAGATAGGTTATGCCCACAATGGTGTATTGAGGAAATGGACATTTTTGTTAGATGTATTTTACTTAAGAGGGTTTATTTTTGTCATGTTATTAGGCATATATGTAGAGGTTTGGAATTATCTGAACCTTTATTAACTGAATTGTTCTATTTCATTTGTTACATTTGGCTGAGTGCCAACTTTCCAAGCACTTGTGTATCGGAGTTAATAATAGTTACTCGAAGTTACTATGTTGAAGTTACGATGCCAATATTGGCATAAAAATGCAATATTGGTAATATTGGTGTAATTTTTTTCCCCTATAATGAAAACCGGTATAGCTAGGGGTCAATTGGCCACCGATCAGTATCCATTAGCTTCCGTGAAAACTTGCATCATCATCAAATGCCCTTCAATGCCAATCTCAAAAGCCGATCACCGGTGGCTAGCACTGTTACAGCCCACGACGATCATTTTGTGCAGCGTAGTAGTATCTTGATCTAACGTCTTTGGCAGCGTCATCTTCACACTTTCCTTTTCCACAAGACAAATTTTACACAGCAGCCGTGTATCTAACACTCATGCCTAGGTGTGTGACAGTTGGAGGGCTAAGGTAATAACCCAAAAAAAGAATTTAATTCCTTAGACGAGATGAGCAGCCTATCACAGCAGTGGGAGACGCTGTGTCGCAGAGTGCTTTTTCACATAACTGGGAAGTTCTACCAATGTACTTTCACATCCAAGGACTCCAAAGGCTTGTGATCATTTAGAAGTGTCACCATGCAGTGATATGTTTCTTTTTTCATATATCATATTGCCTGTGATGGGGTGCAGCCAGGAATTTTGGTTCCCATGACAAAAATCATGTGACCTCGCTCCCCGCCTTTATTACAAATTTTATTAGCAACTACCAATTTTTTTGGGTCCCCTGACAGGCAAGGGACATTGGAATTAGTCTGACTTTTTCTTTATACAGCACCCCTGTCCAATAGCAGTCATTACAAATAAAGTGGAATCTTATGGAGGTCAAGCCTATGTTACTTAATGTGTTGGTGTTCCCCTCACTCTAAACATCTGCATGGTGCATCTATAACATCTCTGTTGTGACCCTGGCACATAATTACCATTATTATTGTTTTGTTTTTTCATTGCTTTATTCTGATATCATGCGGTTGCAATTCTGGGTCAAACGTTAGCAACAGGCCATTCAAAATTTCCACTGCAATTTTTCTACTTTTGGTTGTCGAGATCGGCGTACCCGAGGTTTCAGATCCCACTTGCAGAAACGAGACGAGTAGCAGGTAAGCAAAAAATATTTAATACCAAGGGCCCCTCAATGAGGGGAAAAAAACCACAAGTCATCAAAAGTACAACGTAAGGTGCGTGTGCTGACAGACCCGCGGTGCACTGAAACGACATGGCAGACAGGCGGTAGCAGAGCGATGACAGAACATGACAATACCCCCCCCTCCTCTTATAAGGCACCCCCTGGCGGCATACCTCATGTCCCGGGACGGAGAGAGTGGAAGTCACGAATGAGGGATGGATCGAGGATACAGGAGCGGGATACCCAGGAACGTTCCTCAGGACCGTATCCCTCCCAGTCAACCAGATACTGAACCCCCCTACCCCATCTCCTAGAGTCCAAGATAGCCTTCACCGTATATGCTGGCTGGCCATCGATCATGCGCGGCAGAGGCGGAGGCTCAGCAGGCAGACACAAAGGACTTGAAGACACATGAAAGACTGGGTGCACCTTGAGCGATGGTGGCAGCTTGAGTTTGACTGAAGAAGCGCTGATTATGGAGTCAATGATATAGGGTCCCACAAATCTTGGTGCCAGTTTCCTACAGGCGCCAGCCAGCGGTAAGTCCCGAGAGGAAAGCCACACCTCTTGACCCGGCCGATATACCGGCGCCGGGATTCTGTGGCAGTCAGCCAACCTGCGGTTACGTGCAGCAGTCCGTGACAGCGCCGCTTGAGTCTCCCGCCAAACTTTACGAGCTCGCCGGAGATGGGACTGAACCGAAGGTATGGACACCTCGGCCTCCTGAGAGGGAAACAATGGGGGTTGGTATCCATAAACAACTTTGAAGGGTGACATACCTGTAGCCGAACTGACGAGCGAATCGTGGGCATACTCCCCACAGGGGAAGTGGGCAGACCTCGACGAAGGGTGTCGATGGCAGACGCAACGAAGTACCGCCTCCGGGTCTTGATTGGCCCGCTCTGTCTGGCCGTTGTTCTGGGGGTGATACCCGGAGGACAAGCTTGCCGATGCTCCCAACGCCTTGCAGAATGTCCTCCAGACCTTAGAGGCAAATTGTGGTCCCCTGTCGGAGACAACATCCATTGTGATGCCATGCAGCCGGAAAGCCTGTCTCACCAATATATCCGAGCCGTCTCCAACGAGGAAGGAAGTTTGGGCAGGGCGACAAAGTGGACCATCTTGGAGAAACGAGCCACAATATTGAGAATAACAGTATTTTCACTATAAGGGGGAAGACCTGTGTCAAAGTCCAATGCAATATGTGACCTATGGCAAGAGGGTATGGCCAGTGGTTGTAGTAGACCAGATGGCGAGCGGTGAGACAACTTGCTTCTAGCACAGACAGAGCAGGCCGAGACGAATTCCTTGAGGCAGGATGACAGAGCCACCAGAATCTTTGGGACACCAAGAACCGAGTGCGCCGTATACCAGGCCACCTTGGAGGAGTGACCCCACTGCAGCACTTCCGACCATAACCCCACGGGCAAAAACAGCTTGCCCGCAGGACACTCCTCTGGTACGTCCTTAGCCTCGGTGGCCTCCGACACCCTCCTTTCCACCTCCCACTGGAGGGCCCCCAACACCCTGGCTACAGGTATGATGGTCTCTGGTGCTCCATTTACTTCAGTGGGGCCGAAGAGTCTGGACAGGGGGTCGGGCTTGACATTACGGGAACTAGGTCTGTAGGTGATAGAGAAGTTGAATCTCGTCAAAAATAGGGACCAGCGTGCTTGGCGAGAGTTCAGTCTGTGAGCGGTCCTAATATAAGCAAGATTCTTGTGGTCCGTCACCACCACGAAGGGATGATTTGTGCCCTCCAGCCAATGTCTCCACTCCCGCAGCGCGACAACGATAGCCAGCAGCTCCCTGTTACCCACATCGTAGTTTTCCTCTGCAGTGGTAAGGCGACGTGAGAGGAATGCACAGGGATGCAGCCTCTGGTCAACTGGGGAACGCTGGGATAGGACCGCCCCCACTCCTTTATCAGACGCGTCAACCTCAACAACAAATTGCAAAGACGGGTCAGGATGTGGAAGTACGGGAACAGAGGTGAACAAAGTCTTAAGCTTAGCAAATGCCGTTTCGGCCTCTGGGGTCCACACAAAAGGAATCTCAGTAGATGTAAGCTTCGTCAGAAGTAGGGAGATGCTACTAAAATTACGAATGAAGCGTCAGTAGAAATTAGCAAACCCCAAGAACCTCTGCAAGTGCTTCCTTGATGTCGGAGAGGGCCACTCGACCACCGCCTGAATCTTAGCGGGATCGACTCTAAGCTGACCTTTCTCCACAATGTACCCCAGGAACGTTACGGCTGATGAGTGGAATTCACATTTCTCCGCCTTGACATAGTCGATTCTCCAGCACCCGCTGGAGAACCAGGCGGACGTGGCGTATGTGCTCTTGGATGTTTCTAGAAAAAAAATCAAAATATCGTCAAGATAGACAAAACAGAACTGGTCAATCATATCTCTCAAAACGTCATTAATGAGACTCTGAAACACCGCAGGGGCGTTAGTGAGACCGAATGGATTTCCAAATATTCAAAATGGCCTAGGGACGTATTAAAAGCGGTCTTCCACTCATCCCCCTCCCTGATCCGAACCAAATGATAAGCGTTGCGGAGATCCAGTTTAGAAAATACGCGGGCAGAGTGCAAAGACGAAAAGGCAGAGTCCATGAGCGGCAACGAATAACGATTCTTAACCGTAATCTCAATAAGACCCCTGTAGTCAATGCATTGGCGCAAGGACGTGTCCTTTTTCCTCCACAAAAAAGAATCCTGCCCCCAGTGGCGACGAAGAGGGCCGAATAATACCAGCGGCCAAGGAAGAGGAAATATAATCCTTGAGAGATTGCTGTTCCGGGCCCAAAATGTGATAAAGCCTGGCATTAGGTAATGGTGCATCGGCCAGCAACTTTATGGCACAATCATACGGCCGATGTGGGGGTAAGACCTGTGCCCTGTCTTTGCTAAAAACTTGGCTAAGGTCATGAGAAACAGTGGGGACGCCAGACAGATTAATGTTCTCTGTAACCGGGACAGCCACAGGCATGTCAGGTACTGCAGAACGCAGACAGTTAGTATGGCAGAAAGTACTCCAGCTATCAATTCGTGTTCTACTCCAGTCAATGGAAGGGTTGTGTAATTTGAGCCACGTGAGTCCTAACACTAACGGTGCAGACTGGGATGGAACAATAAAGAAACGAATGACCTCATGGTGGTTCCCTGACAGGCGGAGCGGCAAAGATTCAGTCTGGTGAGTGACCACCGCAAGGAGGCGGCCATCCAGGGACTGGACCTCCTTGGGTGATCCCGAGCTGATGTCGCCGTTCCGTCACTGGGTGCTGGTGGCGAGCCCCGATGTAGACAGGGTCGAGATGGGCACCTGGCTATTTGATGGTCGGGATCGCCACAGTACAGGCAGAGCTGGAGTCTGCGCCGGCGGAGTCTTTCCAACGGGGTAAGCCGACGACCTCCCAGCTGCATGGGCACCTCTGTGGAGCTGGCGTGTTGATCGGAGGAAGTCCTGGTTGAGAAGCTGCCTCTCCCGTTGTCCATTACGGATGTCGCTCTCGGCAGCGGTGTCAACCTGAGGCCGACGAGTCCCTCCTCGGCATGTTCGCGGTCCCGTTCCCTCAGCCGGTTATCCAGGCGGATGGCTAGATCAATGAGGCCATCGAGCGAAGTAGTATCGTCCCGCACAGTAAGTTCGTCCTTGATACGGACATTGGGAGCTTTACAGAAGATGCCGCGTAAGGCAACGTCATCATAACCGCTCTCGGCTGCCAACACCCTAAAGTCTATGGAGAATGCTGCTACCGAGCGCCCTCTCTGCTTCATGTCGAGCAACTGGCTTCCTGCTTCCCTTCCCCGAATAGGATGGTCAAAAACTTTCCTCATCTCGGACAAGAATAGAGGAAGTGAGGAGTGCGTAGAAGGTGTAGCTTTGCTGACTGCAAGGGCCCATGCAGCAGCCTTGTCTGTTAGCAAACTCATAATGAAGGCTACTTTTGCTCAGTCCGAAGCGTAAGTCCCCGGCTGCTGGTCAAAAACCAGTGAGCACTGGTGCAAAAATTGCTCACACGGCACCGACTCCCCGGAAAAACGCGGGGGGTGGGGAATGGTGGGCTCACGAAAAAATGCGGGCGGTGTGCTAGGAGGTGCGGCAGATCCTTCCGGAACCAAGAGGGAGCAGGCCGTCTCAAGCCCCTTAAAGCTAGCCGTTAAAGCAGCGATAGCGTCTCTAATCTCATGCAGAGATTTGTCGTGGTGACCGACTAATTGGCCTTGGTGGAACAAGGCTGAGCGAACACATTATGCCTCCGCGGGATCCATTCTGGCCAGATCGTTCTGTCAGGATCGGCGTAGCCGAGGTTTCAGATCCCACTTGCAGAGACGAGACGAGTAGCAGGTAAGCAAAAAATATTTAATACCAAGGCCCCCCTCAATGAGGGGAAAAAAACAAGGTCACCACAAGTACACATAAGACAGAGTCCGAACTAAGAAGAGGCCGAGCTGCACAAAAGGTAGAAAAACACAAAACGCTGCCAAAAAAGGTGGCGGGAAAAAAGGCACATCAAATGCAAACCAAGGGAGCTGCTGAAGAAAAGACAAGCAGAAAAATACTCACAAAGTGACCAGGTGGAATGGTAACCGAAAACAATATGTCAATAGAGCCAGGGACACAATCCAGGAGGGCGTAAGCGTAGAGTTCAAACAACGATCTGGCAAAGATTGCTTCATGCAGCCATGCTTAAATAGGCAAAATTGGTAATGGGCCACAGGTGCGTGTGCTGACAGACCCGCCTCTGCAGAGCAGCGGTGCACTGAAACGACATGGCAGACAGGCGGCAGCAGAGCGACGACAGAACATGACATTGGTTTCATAAATGACAGTCAGCATGTAGCAACAAAGCAGCCACAAAGCTCAAGGTGTGCTCCTAGATTGCCTGCTAAAAAACAAATCAAAAGAAATGCCACTCGGCGACAGTATTACCTTTACAGTACCTATCTTCATAGGTAGAGTAACTTTACTTTATGTTAGTTTTATTACACAATGGTTAACTTCCCTCAAAAGTATATGAGAGTTTAGACAGCAATGCGATGAGTCAATTGATGGGTATTTGTACTCTATTTCAGTTTTATTGTACAGCGATTATACAGATTATACAGCGATTAACTTCTCTTTACACTTGTATACACTTGTCAGGACATAGCAACAAAACAAGTGTTCTTGCAATGTATGTATAGCAAAATCTGTAATTCATCACTAGATGCCAGTATTGTTCCGCAAAGTACTTCCTAATCCCATTCCATAAATCAGGGGTTGGGAATCTTTTGGGCCAAGAGAGCCACGGACAACATATTTTCAAATGCATTTTTGTAAGAGCCATATCCTATTTTTTAAAAAGTGAATACGAATAAAAGTATGACAACCATTTTAGAAAATAATAAGACTCTGAATTGGATGGATTAAAGTTCTTAGAAGGTTTTATATTTCAAATGTTATTTTTAACACTGTGATTCCTGTCATGTTTTTACTTTTACTTTAAATGTTAGCAAAAAAATCTTATACATTATAAAACAAAAATTAGACATTTATTTGTAATATTATGACTTTATTCCAACAATATTTTAACTTTTTTTCCATACAATTTTTATTCCCCAACCTAATATTCCAAAAACGTTAACAACTTTCTATTGTTGTGTTTGTTTATTCTAGATTGTGAGTTTTTTCTCTTAATATTTTATTTTAATTTTTCTAACTTTTCTTGTAATTATGACCTTATTCCTGTAATGTTTTGACTTTATTCTCCTAATATTACAACCTTTTCCACAACCTAATTTTTCAAAAACTACAACCTCTTTTGGTTAGATTGCGTCATTTTTCTCCTAATATTTTTACTTTATTCTTGTAAAATTACTGCTGATTTTTGAATTTTTGCTGTTTGCTTGATGTTTTTTGTTACATTTTATTTTAAAAATGTGCCACGGGCTAATAAATCACTCAGACTGCACTTCAAACACACCTGTTGTAAAGCAAAATATGTTACATATACTGTATTTTAAGAAATAAAGAAAATTAAAAGTGTTATGTTGTTTAGAAAATGCTAATGTAGCTGCAACGGGGCACAAGCCAGTGTCTTATTGTGCCGGTCCCAAGCCCGGATAAATACAGAGGGTTGTATCAGGAAGGGCATCCGACTTAAAACTTTGCCAAACCAGAACATGCGAATCAGACAAATGACTTCCATACCGGATCGGACGTGGCCCGGGTTAACAACGCCCGCCACCGGTGCTGTTCACCAACAGGGTGCCGGTAGAAACTGGATAACTGTTGGTTGAAGAAGGAGAGGAGGAAGGTGTGTCCGTAGGAGGAGAGAGAAGAGGAATGCTTAGAATCTAGAACTAAGAGTTGGGACTTTGAATGTTGGAACTATGACAGAAAAAGGTAGAGAATTAGTTGACATGATGCGGAGAAGGAAGGTAGACATATTGTGTGTCCAGGAGACCAGGTGGAACGGTAGCAAGGCTAGAAGCTTAGGAGCAGGGTTCAAGCTGTTCCATCATGGTGTAGATAGGAAGAGAAATGCAGTAGGGGTGATTTTGAAGGAGGAGTTTGCTAGCAACGTCCTGGAGGTAAAAAGAGTGTCAGAGTGATGAGCCTGAAGCTAGAAATTGAAGGTGTGATGCTCAATGTTGTTAGTGGGTATGCTCCACAGGTAGGATGTGAGATGGAGGAGAAAGAGAAATTCTGGTCAGACCTGGATGAAGTGATGCAGAACATCCCCCGAGAGTTGTCATTGGTGCGGACTTCAATGGGCATGTTGGTGCAGGAAACAGAGATGATGAGGAGGTGATGGGCAAGTTTGGTATCCAGTAGAGGAACGCTGAAGGACAGATGATGGTCGACTTTGCAAAAAGGATGGAAATGGCTGTAGTGAATACTTTCTTCCAGAAGAGACAGGAACATAGAGTGACCTACAAGAGTGGAGGTAGGAGCACACAGGTAGACTACATCTTGTGTAGAAGTTGTAACCTGAAGGAGGTCAGTGACTGCAAAGCAGTGGTAGGTGAGAGTGTAGCCAGACAGCATAGGATGGTGGTGTGTAGGTTGACTCTAGTGGTGAGAAGGATGAAGAGGGTAAAGGCAGAGCAGAGGACAAAATGGTGGAAGCCAAAAAAGGAGGAGTGTTGCGTGACTTTTAGGAAGGAGTTGAAAAAGGCTATGAGTGGCCAGGAAGTCCTTCCAAATGACTGGACAACTACAGCTACTGTAATCAAGGAGACAGGTAGGAGAGTACTTGGTGTGTCATCTGGAAGTAAAGTAGATAAGGAGACTTGGTAGTGGAATGAGGAGGTGCAGGAGTGTATACAGAGTAAGAGGTTAGCTAAGAAGAAGTGGGACACTGAGAGGACTGAAGAGAGTAGACAGGAGTACAGAGAGATGCAGCGTAAGGTGAAAGTAAAGGTGGCAAAGGCCAAACAAGGGGCTTATGATGACTTGTATGCTAGGTTGGACAGCAAGGAGGGAGAGAAAGATCTATACAGGTTGGCAAGGCAGAGGGACAGAGATGGGAAGGACGTGCAGCAGGTTAGGGTGATGAAGGATAGGGATGGAAGGGTATTGACAGGTGCCAGTAGTGTCATGGGAAGATGGAAAGAGTACTTTGAAGAGTTGATGAATGAGGAAAATGAAAGAGAACAAAGAGTAGAAGAGGTGACTGTTGTGGACCAGGAAGTAGCAAAGATTAGTAAGGAAGAAGTGAGGAGGGCATTGAAGAGGATGAAGAATGGAAAGGCACTCGGTCCTGATGATATACCTGTGGAGGTATGGAAGTGTCTAGGAGAGGTGGCAGTAGAGTTCCTGACCGGGTTGTTTAACAAGATCTTAGATAATGAGAAGATGCCTGAGGAATGGAGGAGAAGTGTGCTGGTGCCCATTTTTAAGAACAAGGGAGATGTGCAGAGTTGTGGCAACTACAGAGGAATAAAGCTGATGAGCCATACAATGAAGTTATGGGAAAGAGTAGTTGAAGCTAGACTAAGGGCAAACGTGAGCATTTGTGAGCAGCAGTACGGTTTTATGCCAAAAAAGAGTACAACAGATGCAGTATTTGCTTTGAGGATGTTGATTGAGAAGTACAGGGAAGGTCAGAGGGAGCTGCATTGTGTTTTTGTAGATCTGGAGAAAGCTTATGACAGGGTGCCCAGAGAGGAACTGTGGTATTGTATGAGGAAGTCTGGAGTGGCAGAGAAGTATGTTAGAGCGGTGCAGGACATGTACGAGGACTGTAAGACAGTAGTGAGGTGTGCTGCAGGTGTGACAGAGGAGTTCCGAGTGAAGGTAGGACTACATCAGGGATCAGCTCTGAGCCCCTTCTTGTTTGCTATGGTGATGGACAGGCTGACGGACGAGGTTAGACAGGAATCTCCATGGACTATGATGTTTGCAGATGACATTGTGATATGTAGTGAGAGCAGGGAACAGGTGGAGGAGAAGCTTGAGGGGTGGAGGTTTGCCCTGGAAAGGAGAGGAATGAAGGTCAGCCGCAGCAAGACGGAGTACATGTGTGTAAATGAGAGGGACCCAAGTGGAAGAGTGAGGTTACAGGGAGAAGAGATAAAGAAGGTGGAGGATTTTAAGTACTTAGGGTCAACAGTCCAGAGCAATGGAGAGTGTGGAAAAGAGGTGAAAAAGCGTGTGCAGGCAGGCTGGAATGGGTGGAGAAAAGTGTCGGGTGTGATGTGTGATAGAAGAGTTTCAGCTAAAATGAA
The DNA here is from genome assembly GCA_024372805.1 of Oostethus manadensis. NCBI lineage: Eukaryota > Metazoa > Chordata > Actinopteri > Syngnathiformes > Syngnathidae > Oostethus > Oostethus manadensis. The sequence continues at coordinate 246,049 of QODF01000110.1, read as the reverse complement.
AGGAAAGGTGTACAAAACTGTGGTGAGACCAGCGATGTTGTTTGGTTTAGAGACAGTGCCGCTGAGGAAAAGACAGGAGGCAGAGCTGGAGGTAGCAGAGATGAAGATGCTGAGGTTCTCTTTGGGTGTGACCAGGATGGACAGGATCAGGAATGAGCACATCAGAGGGACAGCACATGTTAGAGGTTTTGGAGATAAAGTCAGAGAGGCCAGACTGAGATGGTTCGGACATGTCCAGAGGAGAGATAGTGAATATATTGGTAGAAGGATGCTGAGTTTTGAATTGCCAGGCAGGAGGCCTAGAGGAAGACCAAAGAGGAGGTTTATGGATGTAGTGAAAGAGGACATGAAGGTAGTTGGCGCAAGAGAAGAGGATACAGAAGACAGAGTTAGATGGAGGCAATTGATTCGCTGTGGCGACCCCTAACGGGATAAGCCGAAAGGAAAAGAAGAAGATGTTGTTTAGAAAATGGTGTTTAGAAACTTCTGAGAGCCATATGTGGTCATCAAAAGACCCATACCTGGCTCCCGAGCCATAAGTTCCCTACCCATAAATGGTTGTCAGATTCCTCTTCTTTTCCTTTCGGCTTATCCCTGCTTATTTCTTCAGGGGTCGCCACAGCAGACTAATATGAAGTATTGTCTTTGTATAACATTATTTAGACAGCTCCTAATCTGTGCATATGTATATGACAAAGAAAATATGATGAGCAATGGAGCATGCAGTCTACATAAAAGCAGAGCTATGTGCCCTAAAGTGTTTCCATTTATCCTTCTCTTTGGTCTGCTCCCACTCTGTTCTAGCCCAACCTTTCCGCTTCTTGTTCCTTCTTTCACACACACACACTGTCTTTTTTCTCTATAAAATCCAATCTACCCACCCCCTCCCTCTCCTCTCTCTCTCTCTTTCTCTGAATGAGCTGCCTTCAGATTACTGGGACTTGTGGAAGTCTATCAGAAACATGTGTGCAGAGTTGAGGGCGGCTGATGGGAAGTCCTGCGTCAGGCGACTCAGCCTCATTTCTCCTAAATGGCAAAAAGAAAACTCCAAGCAAGTTCAAAGGCACACGCTTGCTTTTACAGGATTAGATTTTCCATTGAATGGCTAAAGAGGGAAAATGTATCTCAAGTGAATGTCATGCAGGAGCATGTTTTTCTCAGATTAAAAACATTCCGTTTGTCTTTTGTTTAAACAAAAAAGAAGAATGGCACGTATCAACTGTACTCATGTACAGTCTCACTGAGGTACACAAACAGTATTCAAAATGTTTGTGTGACCTCGCGAAGTAACCAAAGGGTTCATCATAGTAATGTCCTAAGTACTGTCTAGTAAGTGAAAACACTTGAAACGCAAAGCCATAAAGAGCATTCAACGAAATGTTACACTGCCATCCAGTGGCGCATTTACAACAACCATATGCGCGCTACTTGTACTTGTGTGCGTGCGTGTTTGTTTTAACTGCATATCAGACATAAATATTGTAACATGCACAAACAATTTACATTTACTTTAAACTTGCACAACAAGTACCCCTTAACCCTTTTCAGTCATTACTGGTTGTTCATGTCCTGTGTTTATCAGGCGCCACTTTACCAGTGTTTTTGTATGGTAAATAATGAAAAGGATGTTTTATAGTACAGTTTGCGTTTGTGGATAGCTTGTTAAGTGATATAAACGGGTATAAATATAGAAATATTAACGATATGAAGTAATTAGATGATGAATAATATAAATGATATAGTTGATCAAGGGCCGCACGGTGGCTGAGTGGTTAGCACATTGGCCACACAGTCAGGAGATCTGGAAGACCTGGGATCAAATCTCCGTTGGGCATCTCTGTGTGGAGTTTGCATGTTCTCCCCGTGCGTGTGTGGGTTTTCTCCGGGTACTCCGGTTTCCTCCCACATTCCAAAAACATGCATGTTAGGTTAATTGGTGACTCTAAATTGTCCATAGGTATGAATGTGAGTGTGACTGTTTGTTTGTCTATATGTGCCCTGCGATTGACTGGCGAACAGTCCAGGGTGTACCCCCCCTCTCGCCCAAAGTCTGCTGGGATAGGCTCCAGCATCCCCGTGACGGGCATAGAAAATGGATGGATGGATAGTTGATCAATTAGAAAATAAATAGTAAAGTAATGCATAGTCGGAAATACATAAAATAATGAATCAAAAAAGGGCGTAAAAGCAGAACTGTTAATGATAATGATAATATTCGAAGAGCGCAGATCTCGGCCAAGCGCGTAATTCCCCACATGTTATGATTCACTCCAAAATAATAATGGATAATCATTGGAAGAGTCCCTAATAGTTTGTAGAACCTGTTGGAAACATGTCCTGTATTTTCTTTCCAAGTTATCTGACCATTTATGTGTCGTTACATGCACAAATGGCGAAAACGCTCCTATCTCGCAATGCTAAATAATCCTTTAAAACATTCCTGTATGCAGACGGTGAATCGGTTTTCCCATATCCCATTCCCGACAATTTCTGAAAATGTCATCCATTCCATTCAGAACTTTTCATGTCATTTTGAACACAAACAGACAAACTATAAAGGCAAAAACATAACCTCCACACTTGCACTAGGCAGGCCTGGGCTAAACACTGACAGAATGAAAAGAAAGAATGACACAGAACATGAAGGCAATGGGTAAATACCGAATATTGTCCAGACAAAGCTGATTTAAACAAGCAAGTAAATTAAATAAACACAATTAACATAAATGCAAAGAACAACAATGAATCACAGAATGATAGAAGTATCATCATCAGCCATCATAATGGAGGAATGCTTCGGAGACAAGAAAATGTCCCTTCAGCCTCTCCTTCAAGCCTGAGAGAATGCTGGGAAGCGTAGTGGAAAAATCCACAGCATTTAAGTAAAGTCATGTCATAAATGCAACACTAATGAGCCAGAGGTTTTGGGAGGAGGAGGAGGAAGCAAATGGTTTGCATGTGGATTTGAAAGAGAAGGCATCACAGCTTTGTGCTTAATGAAGCTATAAGTCATCCTGGTGTATGTTTCTTCTTTTGGGGGTTTATCTACTCTCTTTTCTTTTACGCTTAGCAGACAAGAAACAACATTTCCATGGGCCAAAAATGGGATTCTGTATTCTTTTCATTCTGAACATGAGGTTTATATTGGCTCTCCTTCTGGCCTTAAATTGTGCTGAAAATGCAACACACTCTGGTGCCAATGCATAAAAGATAAATGATGCAACAAGCTTGGCTTTCCTTTCTTGAAGCCACATTAAATCATCTGCTAAGCCACATTTAAGTTCATTTGCTTTACATCCTTAAGATGATATTAAGACCAGTCTTAAAGAGGGATGTTGGGGCGATAAACTTAAGTGTTATGGATTCATTTACATCATAAAACCTAGAAAACATGCATCAAAAATAAGGGGCTGTCTAACTCGAGATAATTGTGTCTCTTAGCGCATTTTTGATGACAATTATTTGACAGATTAGTTGGGTGATGTTTGTCGGGCCAAATGAAAGCTTTGGCAGGCCACATGTGGCTCACGGACCGTCTCTGGTAGAGAACCTGTAAACATGTACAAATGCAGAATCCTTATATTCCGTATGCTGTGTTAAAAGGACAGCCTGCAAGTCACCTTTGTGTTATGGTGACAAAGCATATTATTATTAGTGTTATTAGTTTTAACATTTCAGCTTTTCCTCTTTACATTATGCCTTTTTGCTCCCTTTCACAATTTTTGTTGATGTTTTTTAGTTTTATTGCTTAATTGTAATTTCACTGTGTCTATGTGTCGTGGGCCAAGCTGTTGGCCACAAATGGCCCGGGGCCACACATTGGACACCCCCACTTTAGATGGTCATTGAACTGACATCTAACAATTAGGTTTTGTTACTGTTTTTTTGCCTTTGAAGCATTTTTTCTTCTTACATTTTGCTCCAAATTGTACCACCTTTAGGGTGTATGACTAAGAAAGTTCTACCTTATTCTTTTAAGAAGTTCATTGAGCTGTTTGGGGTACCACAGTACTGTGGTACAGTACTTGTACGGCTGTAAGACCCTGCCGATTTGGATTTTGTTTATTCGATTCCAATCCATTTTTTTCTGTCTCAGTAGGGCAGTCTGGACTTCCCGGTTTATGGCAACCTCTTCCAGCTCCACTGAGAGGACAGAAGGCATTCCCAGACCAGATGTGAAACATACTCCCTCCAGCATAACCTAGGCCTGCACGGGGCCTCCTATCAGCCTGGCATGCCTGGAACACCTCACCAGGGCGGCATTTAGACTAGATGCCCAAGCCACCTGAACTGGCTCCCCTCGAAGTGAACGAGCAGCTGCTCTCCCTAGGGTAAGACCTAATTTCCAACCCAGAGTGTGCAAGCCACACTTGTTCGACAATTTTTTTTAACGATGGCCTCAGATTTGGAGGTGCTAAATCTCATCTGAGAAGCTTCACACTCAGCTGCAAACTGCTCCAGTAAGATCGCAGCTTGACAAGGCCATCAGGGCCACTTCGTCTGCAATTACTGAAAGCTGGACCACAACAATGAACAGAATTGGTGTAAAAAGGCAGCCTTGGCGGAGGCCAACGTTCACCAAAACAGGCTCGACTTACTGCTGGCAATGCGAAGCAGGCTCCTGCCCCACTTGTACAAAGACTGAATGGCAGGTAGTAGCGTCCCATCACTCCCGTACTCCTGGAACACCCCCAAGAAGACACTGCGATTGATTGCCTTTTCAAAGTCTACAAAGAACATATAGATTAGTTGGGCAAATTTTCACATACCCTTCAGTATCTTTGCAAGGCTGTTGAACTAAACCAGCGTTCCACGACCAGAACAAGAAACACATTGCACCTCCTGTACATCTCCTCGACTAATGGTCGTACCCTTCTTTCCAGCACTCTGGAATAGACTTTCCAAGGGAGGCTGAGGATTGTGATCCCCCTATACTGTAGTTGGAGCACAGACTCCAGTCACCCTTCTTGAAAATGGGGACCACCACCTTGGTCTGCCAATACTGAGGTACCATTTGGACTTCCACGCAAAGTTGAAGATATATGTCAGCCAAGACATCTCCCTCAACATCCAGAGCCTTGAGGAACTTAGGGCGAAACTCCAAAGGCTTTGCCTTTGAAAATTTTTTTACTACCTGAGCTATCTCAGCCAGTGTGATGGACCCGTCCACATTTGTTTCCCTCAGGGTCTGCTTCCTCAATGGAACGTTTGTCAGTGGGATTGAGAAGGATTTTGTTTATCTAATATTTTATTTACTAAGTGGTTTGGTTTGTTTTTCATTCCAGTCCTAATGAGTGGGGTTGAATAAAAGCATTAAGCCCCTCAGAGCTGCAACATAAACTGCCTGGTGAAAAAAAAGTTGCCACCAAAATATAGGTCATATACTCTAATATTTGGTTGGACCGCCTTTAGCTTTGATTACTCCACACATTGGCTGTGGCATTGTTTAGATAAGCTTCTGCAATATCAGAAGATTTATTTCCATCCAGGGTTGCATTAATTTTTCACCAAGATCTTGCTGTGATGATGGTAGAGTCTGACTGCTGTGCAAAGCCTTCTCCAGCACATCCCAAAGATTCTCAGTTGGAATAAGGTCTGGACTCCATATGTGAAAATGATGTCTCATGCTCCCTGAACCACTCGTTCGCAGTTTGTGCCCGATGAATCCTGACATTGTCATCTTGGAATATGCCCGTGCCATCAGGGAAGAAAAAAATCCATTGATGGAATAAACTGCTCATTCAGTATACTCGGGTAGTCAGCAGACCTCATTCTTTGAGCACATAGGGCTCTAATTTCGTGAATGGCGCAGTTTGGCGCAGGCTGCGCTGTGGTAATTTTGTCCGGTGCAACACCGTACGCAGCCAATTTGGTAGACCGCGACAGGTGTGGTGGCACAGCAGGGGGAGGTGTCGACTAATTCAGCCTGGCGTAGTGACAATTTCGTGCCAAAAGGCTTTGTCGAAATTGCGCTGAAAGCTCGCCAGCTCCAACTGGTCTACTACGCAGCCGGTCTAGTAGTAATTTGGCTGACTGGTGTACAGTGCGCACACGTCACCAAAACCCCACAGGCCGGTTTAGACAATGTCAGACACATTTGAATGCATTTAATAATCACAACAACCACAGTTTAAAGTACCTATCTGAATCAGCACATACATTTTGATCTATATTGACTGTCCCGTCTGCCTCTGTCGCGCTGTTTCCTTATGGGCCCCACCTTCCATGCCCCTCTTTCTCCTCATTGGTGGCCAGTGGATCTGATATGGATGTGGTTAATTGTGTTGTATGAAACTTATTGATAGCTTTGATTGTGTAACCGAGAATTGCAAAAATGCTCATAATGAATTCGGTAATACAAGTTCGTCTCACATGCAAACACAAGTGACAAGGGCCAGACAACGAGCTTGGCAATGTGCCTTTTATGCACAGTTGCTACGGATTTCATTCCCATTATGCACAGTTTTTGTTTATTCATATTACATATACATATAATATTACATTTTCATATTACAAATATACATTACTAAATACGAGTGTCTTTATTAGTTAGGAAAAAATGCTTACCTTACCTGTAAAACCAACCTCAACCCCACCAAAACCCTCAATACTGACAGCTGAGAGGGTGGAGGATACAATGGCCCCCCACCGAGCTCAGTGTTACACTGGTGGCCACCGTGTGCCTCCAGTGCTATGGTAGTTTTTGTTTTGCCCTTCTTCTGACATCATTGAAGCGTTTTTTGCACTGGGAAATGGTTCTCAGTATGTCAGGGCAAACCTGATTTACGATACTTGTAATCTCCTCCTAGGCCACTTTTGCATCATCAGCCCGTGGAGGTTTGCTCGCAAGACCATCTATTCGGCCACTATGAGCTTGGACTTCCCAGACCAAAACATCACTTTCGGTATGGGAGAAGTTTGGCCGTCTTCCACTGTCTTCATCCATATTCAATGAAACTTGTAATTTGCTTTGCCAGCGGCACATGTAAAGGTGAGGAGAGGAGCTCATTTGATTGGTGAACATTTGACCCGTCTGTGTTAAACACAGTCACACCTTCTCTCCTCCCTCTTTGCCACTTGCGCTGGTAGGAGGGACGGAGGCGTACTTATGTCAGGCTGTGCCTGGCATTAAATTGCAAAATGCGCCTAAAACACGCCCATTGGCGAGGTGCAGGCAAAGGTCTACGAAATTAGAGCCCACAGTGTTGCTGAACCTAGACCTGACCAACTGCAGCGACCTTGTACTTGCTTAGTTAAAATGATTTCCATAATCTATAATCACTACTTTACTTAAAATTTTAATCTCAGTGTGGATCAGCTATTGGGCTAATTAGCTCTTATTAGCTCCAAAAATACCCCAAAAATGTTTGGAAAATAATGTAATCCATACCAGGATAAATTACAAGAAATAAAAATGTTTACAGTTATTCAAATGCTAATACTAATGAGAACCCATCAAGAAATGGTATAAAAAAGAGGCCAATAACCGCCTCCTGTTCCTGCAGCTCTCTGAAATAAACAAGTTTTAATGTTCAGGAGTAATGCTTAATTATCCATACATGGCTATTCACAAGCATATTGCCACAGGGCTGCAACTTCACAATGTAATAGAATACAGCATTATTACGTGCAGTCAGAATTATTCACTGCATTAGCCACCATTCATATTAACACAAGCAATTTCATGCAAAAGGTTACAGTCGCTCTTAGCGGGGGAGCTTCTTATTGTTGGGAAACTAATTTCACAATCATTAGTTTTGGCGACGTGTGTGAGTGATTGAGTATGTTTAGCACATTTTAGAAAATTCTGTAAGCTTTAGTGAAAGATGCTAAAGAACTAAATATTAATTTGGGGAGAAGAGAAATAGATAGTGAGATGATGAAGTTTATTAAATATTGTTTGGAAGATGTTGTGTGAATACAAGGCCATGTTTTGGTGCAGGCCAAACACGAAGCCATTTAGCCCGAAGGAAGAGTTAATGAGTCATGGCCAAGTGCTGCATAACATCCATATGTAAGATGGGGAGATCCTCTCATTCTACTTAATTCTGTTATGGACCATTGTACGCAAATAAACACAGAAATTGTTTTTATAGAAAAAAATATAAGTCAAAGTTTGTGATTTACAATCCAATCTAAATGAATGTTTGCAAACTGGACTGCTGTAATGTTAAAATGAACATAGAAGAATTGATTTGGTATAAATTTAAACTGCAAGTCAAAATTAGAATTGCATAGCGGTCATTTTGACTTCAAACTTGAAAACAATGAAAATGTGACTGAGTCTGAAAACATGAGAAGCATAAACAATTGTGAGTTATCAAAATGGAATGACAAGGTTATAGCGCAAATATCCCGTTTAAAATTTAAAACAGATTTGCTTTTATTTGGCTGCATGTTCTTAGCATTTTTATGGATTGATTAAACACAAATCGCAATGTTAAGTAAATGCCTCTAGGGGGTAGTATTACAACTTCTAAAATTATGTGTGCGTGTTGTGTATTTGTGTGTACTGCATTATTATCCTAGTATCTGTTGGCCTGTTTGCCTGTGCATATGTAATGAAATGTACAAAGTTTATATATAGTATAAATAAGTAATGGTGACATGTCATGGTGACTCACCTAAATAAAGTACCAGGCATTTTTATAATTGTGTTGGAGAGGCCACTAGGAGGATATAAGGCAATTGTGTTTTTAACACAATATTTAGGAAAATGTTGCATCACTCTCATAAAGTGCCTTATCTTCTAAGCAATATTTATCCAATGTATTTTCCATGCAGACTCAATTCAATTTATTTGTATAGTGCCAAATCACAACAGCAGTTTTCTCATCGCACTTTACACATGAAGGTCACAAATAAAAAACAACTGAAACCCCACATGAGCAAGCACTGAGCGACGGAGGTAAGGAAAAACTTCTTCTTTGCAAAAAACCTTGGACAGAGCCCAGGCTGTGTGCGGTGGCCGTCTTTCTCGACTGGTTGGGTTTAGATATTTAAAAAACGAACAGAGGGATAGCTAGTAGATTAAGCCAGAAGTTTTTAATCTTAGTCCAAAGAATATACAGAAGTGTCAGAATATCACGTGTCAGAGGTGAGTTTTAAGTTGACTTTTAAATAGAGAGAGATTGACTTCCCCTCAAATTGAGTCGAGGAGATGGTTTTACAACAAAGGCTCTACCCCCCATTCTACTTTTAAAAATTCTACTGGGTTGATAGGGTATTAGAAACTCTTGAAGATATACTGGTGCCTGACCGTGTAGTGCTTCATAGTAAGAAGGAGAATTTTATACCATTCATCCATCCATTCTAAATTGTACTGGTAACCAGTGTAGTGAGGCTAACACAGGTGAGATATGATCGCTCCTTTTGGTTCCGAATAAGACAAGTGTGGCAGAATTTTGGACTACCTGAAGGGTCTTCAAAGATTTCTTAGGGCAGCCTATTAACAAAGCGTTACAAAGAACCAACCTGGAGGTCACAAAAGCATGAACAAGATTTTCCGCTTCTTGTGTAGCAGGAATTTTCCGAGTTTCTTTATGTTTCATAAATGGATAAATGCTTCTTGACACTTGTCGTATTTGAGAACTAAAAAAAGGCCCGGATCAAAGATGCCACTAAGGTTTCTGACTGTATTGTGGGGGGTGAGTACAAGACCATCTAGGGCAATAATATCATTTGCAATCTTGTCTCTGAGGTGCTGAGAACCAAGGACTAAGATTTCAGTTTTATCTAAGTTTAATAGTAAAAGGTTTGAGGTCATCCAGTTCTTTATATTTTTTAGACTCACCTGCAGTTTGGTTAGAGTAATTGATAAGTACAGTTGTGTGTCAGCTGCACAGCAGTGGAAATTAATTGAGTGTTTTCTAATGATAATACTTAAGGGGGACATATAAAGGCTAAACTATACAGGTTCTAGCACAGAACCCTGTGGGTTGCCATGACTGACCTTCACACGTCTGGATTCTTTATTACTAATGGCTACAAATTGCGGGCATTCTGACAAATAGGACGGAAACCATTTTATTATTTTATTGCAGTTCTTGTAATGCCTAGGGTTTATTTTAATCTTTGTATTAGAATTTGGAGATCCATTTTTTTGAATGCTGCTGTAAGGTCTAATAAAACTAATACTGAAACAAGGCCTCTGTTTGAGGCTGTGAGGAGGTCGTTAGTAATTTTTACAAAAGCTGTTTCTGCACTGTGGCGCATACTAAATCCTGACTGGAAAACCTCAAGTAGATGAATGTACTGAAGGAAATGGTGTAACTGATTGGCAACTACTTGGAGAAAAATGGAAGGTTAGGTGTTGGTCTGTAGTTAGCTAAGACATGTGGATTAAGGTTAGGTTTTATAAGAAGTGGTTTGATTACAGTCACTTTAAATGACTGTGGTACATAGCCTGTCACTAGCGACATATTTATTATTTTGAGAAGAGCTATAATGGAGTAGTATCTTTGAACAAGGGAATTGATCTAACTTGCAAGCTGAGGAGTTTGAGGAGGAAATTATAGAGGCTAGATCAGAAGAGTTGATGGATCAAAACTGTTTAAATGTGTGTCAGTCATCGCCATTTCTTTTATGTTAGTGGGATGCACAATATCAGTTGATAAGGGTAGGTGGTTTATTTGGTGTTATAGTGGCAATTTTGTCAGAAAATGGCATGAAGTCATCACTGCTAAGTGTGGTAGGGATGGATGGGTTTTTGGGCTTTGACACTTTGTTAATCTAGCCACAGTGCTGAAGATGAAATTTACCTGAAATAATGCAAGCCCTTAAACGATGAAGTGCATAATGATAACAACAATAACTTGGATTTACTTAGTGCCTTTAAAGGGATCTGTGGATGCTTAGATTACAGTGTAAAAGAAAGTGGTGTCACAATCTGCAAAAAATCGCACACACCTCAAGAGCAGTCAAGAGCTTACGTCCACCAGTCTGAAGCCAGAGGGAAGGGATTTAAATGGTGGTGCTGGTGGGGTGGGATTGTGTCCCATATTTGGTGCTGCCTCCATCTGGGAGGAGATTGATGGCTGCAACATCAACAAAGATGATAGACAGATAACACTTTTGTAAAATGAGGGAGGACTGAGATTGCAGGGAGGACTGGATAGCCTCACCCTTGTGGAAGTGAAGCACTACAATTTGCCTCTGCTACAATTACAGCTTCAGGTTACCTCTAATTAAACCTTATTTTTACTCTAAGATGTTAAAAAAAAGGCTCATATGGCTATATTGTGAGTGCAATGAAGTCTACTTAGGGAGTCTATACTGTATCACTATAATGTTCCCATATGGATACACAAAGGCTATATTTACACTAATTGCTAGTAGATCCTTGTCAAACTATTGTTGTGACAGCAGCCCAGCTGATCACATGCTGCTCGTTTCCCACGTTGCCCTTGAATGCTCCATCACAATGCCATTGTTACATATCAGATTGTGTGCATTCATTACTTATTCACACGACCGCCGGGCCTTTTGTCCAAAATCATTCCTCATTCGCTCCGTAAGACCTTTGCTGGGCCTGCTGTGGCCCATCTGCCCCCCTGTCTGTAGCAACCCCCATTAGTCCCTTCACGAGAACACTCGCAAAATCTCTCAGGACTAGCTGTCCAGCTTGTGTCCCCAATCCACCAGCACCACCACCAAAGCAGGACAAGATGTTGGAAATGGAGCACACTATTAGAGTTGTCTCAGTCTTTCACATGGGATGATTTGATTTGCACCCAAACTTTATGGCTCATGTGGAAGTCTGCAGCCTTGATAACAATAAACATGTACCATTTCAGTAATAAATCATCCCTTTCATTAGACTAAGGTTAAATAATCTGTAATTGCTAGAGGAAGGAGTGGAGGAAAAGAGCAAAAATATTTAGATGCTGCCAATGACCTTTGTGATCATTGCCAAAGTTTGCCTAAGCAGCACTTAAACCCAAACAGATCTCCTTTCTATTTGCAATGTTGTGTACAGTGAAATGAGTATGTTTATGTGCTCAGTGCAGCAGGTGGAGGGATGCGCAGCAGCTGACCGGAGAGTAGCAGCAGGAGGAGGGGCTGGCTGGCAGGCAAGAGTATAGGCGGATGTTCTGCTTCTTTCTGACCCACACTCAGTTAACTTGAGCGGACAAGGACTAGAGAGCGTCTTCCCTTCAGATACTAGCCACATTTGTGTGGAGAAGGCGAGTAAGCAGGTGGCTTAGCTTGCTAGATCACCGGAGAGAAAGATCGTTGCATATGTAATCTTACACTTCAACTCGAACTAGTGTTGATTGATTTCAACCTTTAAAATGTCCATACTACCGTTCACGCCTCCGATCGTGAAGAGGCTTCTCGGCTGGAAGAAGGGGGAGCAGAACGGCCAAGAGGAGAAATGGTGCGAAAAGGCTGTCAAAAGTCTTGTAAAGAAGTTGAAAAAGACGGGACAGTTGGACGAATTGGAAAAGGCCATCACAACACAGAATGTCAACACCAAATGTTTAACCATACCAAGGTAAGGACTCTGAGAGCCGGCTAAAGCTAAGCTAAGCTAGCAAGCTAGTCTTGTTGGCAGCTCGCGCCAGCCCAGTAGTTAGCTATTAGCTTTAGTATTGCAACTATGACTATTTCATTCCGTGTCAACTTTAGTTTGTTTAAACACGTACAACGGAAGAGCAACATGCTTAAAACATGCCGTTTGTGGATTAGCAGTAAATTCGAGATACTGTAGTGGCAGCAACTTGGTAATATAACCTACTTTTCACACTTTGTCTGGTTTTGGCGTTGATTGGAACCACTATTAGATGTTCAAAGGTGTTGCGACATGATTTGTGATGTTCCATCGGGGTACTGAGCATCATACTCCATCCGAACCTAAAGTCCAATACGTCAATACAATGCTCGTCCTAACTGAGAAATCTTTACATGTAGTAATTGATATTCTTCCATTTTCCACATATTTGTACTGAAAAATGTGATTCCGTGGGTCTTCTTACTGCAGTGTGGGAAAGATGGAGAAACAAAAAGTTATGTGTGTATAAATACAGTGCTGAAAGGCGATTACATGTCACTTGGCTCAACAAGTATGATCAATAGGATCGTTCATTTGACTGTTTATCATAACCTTTTATTTCTGCTCCTAGGCTGATGGCCTATGAACTTGGGAGTCCCCTAATGTGATGTCCTCATTATGTGGGCGGTAGCCCACATTAAAATAGTTTCCAAGTTTTTGGGTGGGAATGCGCTCCAGGCTTTTGGTGGGTGTGGGCCACTGTTTGGATTGTGGTTTAATTTCACTGGTTGAGATGCTACAGGTTTACAGAGCAGCAGCTGTCTGCTGGATGAATGAGAGGGAATATACAATACTTCAGACTTGCACTTTCTTCCTCCAAAATGTCAGCATTTTGCCTGCGGCACCGCCACACACATCCTAGCCCTAAAGCACGGGTCGGCAACCCACGGCTAACTCACTTCTGCCTGCTGATTGCCTGAGCAAGGTAAGGGCAAAGGGGGCTCGTTTGTGCAGTGAGACAAAAAATACTTCTTGTGAGTGTGCTTCCCCAGTTGTAAGCTATCCATGACTATGAATACATCCATATAAAGAAAAATCTCTGAAGAGAATAGTTTAATTCTGAATGCTCATACTGTTTTCCTTTGCCTTCAATGCCAATGATGCTAGCTTACCTGTGTGGTTGATATATGGCAAAAAATGAGCAAACACCGATCCAATTGCTGTATAACATTCACAACTCTGGGCCATACTCCAACATAGTAGCACCTCAAATTTGGTTACCACTCGACTCCCGCCCCCCGGAAGAAAAGAAAACGCACCAGGCAGATCTGTCTGCAGTTTACCGTGGTGAAGTTAGTTTCACTAAGGCGTTGGATATTCAACTTCGTAGTTACAGCGGTAGTTTCCCCTCACTATGCCTGGACTGCTGTGTCATGGTGCAGAGTGCTTGCACAGGAAGTGCCCCTCTAACCTCTGATTGCTATGGATGTTTGTTCTTACAAGGGTCCGTCAATAAATCATCCCTAGCAGACAGCATTGATATACAGGTATGTGCCTCTGGTGGACTTTTTAGTTAAAGTTGGCTATTTTTTTTTTAAATTTTATTTTGTACAAATATGAGAACAACTCAAAAAGACTTAAATATTTCAGTGTTTAAGTTATTTCAAAGTAGGCCTACACATGCACTCTGTACTTCTGTTAGTTGAATTCTGTTGTTGGTGAAATAAAAATGGAAAATAAAAAACTTTAAACTTTTTTAAGGTTTTAAGCTGTGTAATGTTTTGCTGCTCCAGATGATTGGTTTTCTGGTAGAGGAGGCAAAATGGCTTGGCTTTGATGGTAAAGGTTTTTGCGTGTTAAAACAGAGGTGATATAGTTTGGTATGAAGACAAGAGACATTTTACTTTTTATGGTGAAATGTTAGTATTTAAATATCACCCGGTATTTAGATGATGTGTGATTTCTTTGGGTGTGAGAAAAGTGTCAGTAAGAAGACCATCCAGAGATATGACATCCATCAGACATGATGATGGATATGAGATCCATTAGCTTTATCATTTCTGGAAGGTGGATGCTATGTGGGGCTACTGCTTTTCTGAAATTGAACATTCCTTATAGGAATCTCCAAAATCAATTTGTATTAAGTGTAAAAAGAAGATAACCACTGCTAATGTTCAATAATAAAACAATGAGCTGAGCTGATAATTAAAAAAGTTGTAATGCGAAGGGATACTGTGCATGTGTAAGTGATGATGGGGGTTCTCTGACTTGTTTGGAGATGTAAAACTGTCTACATCTCTAATAAAAGGCAAGTCATTTTTTTAGACTCAATATTATATTATTCAGGTGTTATATTATAATTATATTGAATAATAATCTTAATATATTTAATTATTATTATTATTATATTTAATAATATATAGTCTTATATTTAATTATATTTAATATTATAATATTATTATTCTATTATTCTATTTAATAATAATATTTTAATATATTTAGTATTATTCAGGTATTATTATATAATATTATTTATTATATTCCGGTCAGTACAGTATTAGCAAGGACAATCGGTTGTGTGCTTGGTTGTTTGTATTTACTGTGTATTGATATTACCTTTGAAATTGATTATTTGAAGTGTATATTGATAAGGGTTTATACGTATTACTAATTACCCCCGCCACCTTATTCATTTTGTGTCCAACATAATTTTAATTTTATTTTATTGCATGCTGTTGTGTACCTTGGAGAAGAAGGCTGCAAAATCCGTTGTTGTTTGTACCATTCAGATCACTCGACGGTCGACTCCAGGTCTCACACAGAAAAGGTCTGCCTCATGTCATCTACTGCCGCTTATGGCGCTGGCCTGATCTGCAGTCCCACCACGAGCTGAGAGCCGTCGATCACTGCGAATATGCCTTCCATATGAAAAAAGATGAAGTGTGCGTGAACCCTTATCACTACCAGAGAGTGGAGACGCCAAGTGAGTGCCGCTTTTCTGTGATGTGATCAAACTACATATGCAGTGGTCTCTGATGTGGTACCTGTGTGTGTCTAGTTTTGCCCCCGGTGCTAGTTCCACGACATACAGATATCCCTGCAGAGTTCCCACCGCTGGATGACTATAGTCCATCCATCCCTGAGAACACCAACTTCCCTGCTGGTATTGAACCACAGAGTAACTATATACCAGGTGAGAACAAGTGTACAATGAAAGCCTGGCATGCAACAAAGTGTGTAGGTATTAAGCTTGGTTTTGGTCAGAGGATGAGTGAATTTACTTTTTTGAAGATTACTAGTTTAGTATGTAGTATGTCTTGTTTAGGTGAAGGTTTTGTTTTGTTTTTCCAGAAACACCCCCACCTGGGTACCTGAGTGAGGATGGCGAGGCAAATGATCACCAGCTCAACCACAGCATGGACACAGGTGAGTCACAACTTCAACCCAAAGCTTTGTAATTATACATATGAGTATAACTAAGGATTTATTGCCACTTCTCTATTTCAGGTTCACCTAGCCTGTCGCCCAATCCTGTGTCACCCACAAACAATAATCTTGGTAAGATACAATTTCACTGCAACATTTGGCATTTGTGCAAGTTCACTAGATATGTTAGCGGATGCTAATAAAATTCATACAAGATCAGAATGAAATCCTGCTTAATTAATAATAATGGAGCCTATCCCAGCTGTCTTTGAGCCAGAGCGACATAAACGACATAAACTCATCTCTCCAATAGACACTTGATGGTCGCTGTAATTACTTTTACTAGTCCCAAAGCAGTGCAGTTTGGTTTTGTATGCTGTATACCAAGGTGACAAATTAGCATAGCAGATACCTACATGAGTGCTGGACTGGATCACAGCAGCAATACGGTGTGTATCTCCTCCGTGAGTGTTGTCATCACATTCTGTAGCGTCTCCACGTAGCACACGGAGCAAGAGGTCCTGATAAAAAGATATTTAAAAAACCCATGAGACCCTCAAATAAACAACTCTTTCAAATAAATAAATACTGGTACATTTGTGTAAATAAGCACCTCTAGCCACTGTTTAAAAAAATACAGTGTTTGACATAACATGAAAAAGTGTTTAATCTCATGGTGGAATTTATCTTTAAACTAACCAATTTAAATGACAAAAATATAGTTCTCACCATTATTGTTGCTACTAAAAAGCTACCAAAAAAAATAGCCATTGGAGCCATGGGTGTGTTATGTGGGAGATTAGGTACTGACAGCTTAAGGTAATGTAATAATGCTAATATCTGGTTGCCAGTCTATTCAATCTATGTGCAAAGTCAATAGGAGGTCAGCATTACAAAAATAAATAGGTATGTCATGTCACGACCCTTCCTGGCTGGGGTCATGGGAAAGAGCGTGTAGAAGACAAATCAAAGCAGCACTTATCTGCAGTCTGTATCTTCATCATTAAACGCTAACCCCTTTGTGACTTTCTTCTTCTCGTGAAATCTAATCACTCAACTTTCATTCACACAGACTTGCAACCCGTGACATACTGTGAATCCGCTTTCTGGTGTTCCATCTCGTACTATGAGCTCAACCAACGTGTAGGAGAAACCTTCCATGCCTCCCAGCCCTCCCTCACAGTCGACGGCTTCACTGACCCTTCCAACTCGGAGCGCTTCTGTCTTGGCCTGCTGTCCAATGTTAATCGCAATTCTGCAGTGGAGCTCACACGCAGACATATAGGTAATTGTGGTCTTTCATGTAAGGTGTATACTGTGTTAACAACATTAATGACGCCCACAGAGGTCATCTCTTTAGTTTGCAGCGGTGTAGAACTACACTGCATCATAGAGAGGGCTGCTTCTAATATGTTGTGTGAATAAAGCTCTTTGACTAGGATATCATTAGTCCAGGGGTACTTAATGATGTGGCCAGTGAATGTATATTCACACTTTTATTCTACCCTTTTTAGGAAAGGGCGTCAGGTTATATTACATTGGTGGTGAAGTGTTTGCGGAGTGTCTCAGTGACAGCGCCATCTTTGTCCAGAGTCCAAACTGCAACCAGCGCTATGGTTGGCATCCTGCCACAGTCTGCAAGATCCCTCCAGGTCTGCACAGGAGGAGTATAAGAAGAAACCTAATATGGCAAATGACAGTTCACAAAGTCACAGCATATACCTTCTCCTTGTCAGGTTGCAACTTAAAGATCTTCAACAACCAGGAGTTTGCTGCTCTTCTCGCCCAGTCGGTCAACCAAGGCTTTGAGGCAGTTTACCAGCTTACCAGGATGTGCACCATTCGTATGAGTTTTGTCAAAGGATGGGGAGCTGAGTACAGGTAAATTAAGGGTCTTCACTCATCACTTTAACTTATTTGTGCTGAGCAAATTCTTCTACACTCCAAATTAAGTTGAAAAATGAAGTTGCTGCAGCCTGTTAGTTTCATTCCTCCTCTTGTTTCCGTTGGATTCTCTCACATTGCACATGTGGCTTTCTATAATCTGTGTGCTGTAATTTTAAAGAAAAAAAGCTTTGATTGCTTTTGTTTGATCATTAGATGGGTATAAAGATCAGGATGGAAGAGCTGCTGACGGGGGATGGTTTGGTTCTGCTCATTGTGAGCGTGAGTGAGTTGAGTAACGGAGGAGGAATGTGGCAGGCATGCAGTGGGAGGTGAACACGTATCAGCCACTTGTGAGGGGGATTCCCACCGTCCTGCTTAGGTTTCTGGCACCAGGCGCCTTGGAGAGAACCTTGGATGACTTAGCCCTCATACTCGGTATCCTTAATAACAAGCCTTTATAGGACTTGGCTACAAAATGTCACACCTGTTCCCTTGAAATACAATGTAGTTATATTGTAAATGTACAATAATGAACATGGCTTCTTTGTTTTGCAGACGTCAGGCAGTGACCAGCACCCCCTGCTGGATAGAGCTGCATCTCAACGGTCCGTTACAGTGGCTGGACAAGGTTCTCACACAAATGGGTTCTCCCAGCATCCACTGCTCCAGTGTGTCTTAAAGGCAGCCACCTCCACACTCTCCCTTGTTCACACTTTAAGCCACATGAGACTACCCCAGTATTCAGATGAACCTCCCCGCTCCTTGCTGTGTCATTTTAACATCACACACTTTGCTTTTGCATCATAGTGTCCTCATGTGATGTTCTGAGTGTTCTGTGCACACCCGCAGGGTATATGCAGGTTTCACATATACGCTCTGCCTTTCTGTTTCTTCATGAATTTCCATGCATTGCAAGGGCCTGGACAAGGTTCTCACACAGATTGGTGAGGACATTGACCGTATCTCCTCAAAACAAGACCATTCAAGAGGAGGTGTAAATTGAGGAACATTGTTCTTACATTTGCATAAATTTCTCAGGAAATACAATCGCCTAATGAATCAAGCGTAATTCTTAAAAGTTTTGGAACTAGATGCAAACCGCCCAAATCCCATGTGTCAAACTCGTGCCACAGAGGGCTGAGTCACTGCAGGTTTTCTTTCCAACCGGTTTCTCCAGCAGGTGATTTTAATGGATGAGCTCCTTCCCTCAAATTGAAGGCAGTGTTGATTATTAAAATTACCTGCTGTACTGAAAGAAACCTGCAGTGTTTCAGTCCTCCATGGCACGAGTTTGACATCCCTTGTCCTAAATCTTGAGTTTACAAGGTTAACAATAATAATCCTTTATATGTACCATGTTTTAAACATTTTGGATTCTATGAATTAACTAAACAATACAACTGGTGTTTATGTCCCAGTACTACTCTTTGTAAATCATTAAATTGTGAGTTTTTTTTGTAGGAATGCATGATATATTTTTTTTCAAGCTGATTCTTATAACTTCCTGCTCTCAAGCCTAATACTGATAACTTTTTAGATCTATTATGTTTTTAATTTAAGATTTATCTAGTTTGTCCAAATATCATGACGTCACCACTATTAACAAAACCAAATTGCGGTGACTGACTCAGAAGTATAAACTGAGCATCAGAGTGGTTTGCTGGTCTACGGGGTTGTTATCTTTGGCGATGGGAACAGGCTTTGCTGTTGTGATGATGGTGGCTGGTAGGGTTTGGTGCATTAAGGGTCTATGCCCCCCCCCCCATTCTGTTTTTGGTGCAACTACCGCGTGAGGTCTGAGGCAGTGGGGAGGTCCCACACGATTGACACCATGTTTGTGTACAGCACATCACAGGTAGAAAATGACCATTTTTGCTCACCCGGTATCACAGTATTTAAAAGAATTTTGCCTCATTGGTACTTTTTTTAAAATCCTGCACCCCTATTTATTTGTTAGGCTGGGGGGGTATGATCATTGTGATTAAACGTATAAAATAATAGTAAAGTACAAGGTACTTTGCCCACAGTTATTTCATCATATTAACGAGAGAGATAACTTCCCAATTGTTTTATCTATTTTAAACAAGAGAACACCAACACCATAAGCACCAACGTTTATTGGAAAAATAATCCTTGTATGGAGAACTATTTTGCTCAATGAAAAACACATTTAATATGTTATTTTTGGATACTGTCTGCATGGAAATATATTTTTATGATTGCTTCAGTATGACTGTACAGAACTATTTATAGCTTGTGATTTCTTGTGGTTCTGCATTGAGTGAAACAGTGACTCAGCCTGCTTTCTTCTTGTCCTTTCTTGGTTAACTGGTCCTGAGGTCTTACATATACTGTGGGATCGGTGCACTTGCTAGTATTGTTGCTTAGCACATACACTGATGCTGTGGCATGTTTGGATAAACACAAATGTCTTATCTCATGGTACCAACAAATGGCTAATCTGCTCTATGTGGGTGAATGATGCACTTCCGGTTTACTACGTCGATCATTGTACAGCTTCAGTTTGTGTGTCCAGTATTTGTTCAATGCCCCAAACGTGTAATATGCTTGCTGTCCTGGCATTGTATCAGCTGTGTTTGTACACATGCACTTCTAGTCCTGTCCCAACATAATTTACTTAAAGCAGTCATGGAGTGCTACACTGAAATTCTGAACACAAGAGTGCATTAATTAGTTGTCAGAGCTTTGTATGTTCTTGTGGTCTTGCTTAGATGACTTCCTTTTCATTTATGTGTGCATTCTTTGTTCACATGGTCAAATATTTTCTGTAAATGGCCTGTTTTGTTTTGTCAACGTCTCATAGTAAAATAAATGTGGAAAAAAACACTACTGTCTGTACAATTCACCAAGCACATGCAAACAAACAAGTAGTGTGAGTGACAAGAAAAAAAGCTCATTCCTTTGACATCAGACTGACATGGAAAGATGCAGCTGCAACACCACTGTAACAAGGTGTGTCAAAGGTTGGTCAAGTTAACACTTTCAGGTGGCAAAGAAATACACGATATAATTTTTATTGTAATTTTCTTTTTTTTTTTTTATATCATTATGATTTTTTTTTTTTTTTTTTTTTTTTTATTATTTTTTAAATTGGTGCCAATCCAGTACAATACACCAGTTAATATTAAAAATAATCATTCACATAAGACATCTTTATGTTGACTCAACAGTACGTTCATAATTTGAGCATTTATGTTAAGATAAGGCATGTCATGTCATGTAATATATATTTATAACAAATTTACCCAAAGCAAAAATTCACAAATCAAACAACCTACAGTATCATCAGTTGATTTTCACTGAATGACACATGGCAGGGTCCATTTATTGCCTCTCCTCTCTTCTTAACAGGACGTGCGAGTTTTTGAAGGACCCTGACCCGCCTGCAGATCAGTCCATGAGCATGACTGCTTTAAAAGTTTAAGGATCCATTCAAGGTGGGCGCTGGATCTTGCAGGAAAGGTAGGAGATATGTCGACTGGGTTACACTCCTATTAGCTTTCCTCCCCTGATGATAGCCCGTCTATCTCATCATCATCGCCACCGATGGCTGTCCAAAAGGCTTTTGCTACCTGGAAAGCAATTTCCCCCCACCCCAGAATGTAGAAGCAATTCATGATATATACTTGTCTTCAAACTAGGATGACATACAATACCTTCTCTGCGTGAACCTTTCTCTGCTCATGAGGTAATGATGATGCTTTGTCTGCAAATTGCAAAGGGAGAAAACTGTCATTAAACACATTACACAGGAAGTATGCAAACAACCTCAAGTCCCAAAACCTATGTTGATTCATTTACCTTTCATCTCTTTCAATTTGGTGAGGAGGCGCTCAAAGTTATCCACATCTGCATCTCCAGCTGTGAGACTTGCAAGCTCCTGAATGTCCAAACTTGTCATTGCATCTGACAGGACCCATTATGGAATTAGGCATGCTTTATTATTATGGTAATGGAACATCTTAGTTAACTCACCGACAACTGTATTATCTTGAGTGTTGGTTCTCTCTGTATGATGAGTGCCATCTGCTGGCAGACTGGAAGACTGTTACAGAAGTAAAGAATATACAGTCCTTAAAAACAAAAAACAATATTGAGAATAAAATCTGAATAAGGTGGCACTGACTTGTGGCTCTTGACAATTACGAGGGTTGTTGTGTCTAGCAGCCACCAAACTACTCATGAGACCAAAGCCCTGATTGTGTCCTTTCGGTGCCAAAAAAATGTATAAAGTTGTGCATGCTTTAAATACAAGATTTTAAAAAAAGAGTAAACGTGTCCTTACTGACCATCCTTCATCTCCACAGTAGACCACACATTAGCATTGAGAGCCTGGACAATTCTCTTCACACCTGTGGATTCTGGAAAATCATCTGACAGAGACAAAATTAGGTACATTAGGAAGAGTAAGAACAATAAGCCCGCGGCCCTAATGAGTACAAGCAGTATAGAAAATGGATGGATGGAGAACAATAAGATGCGGTGCAGTACTACACAATGGCCAACAAAAATCACAAAGACAATATTCTTGAATTAATAGTGTAACAGTGTCGATATCAGTGTCAAATGGGGAAGAGTAAAACACTATGGTTGCAGGTCTGAAAATATTGGATTGAACTTGTGCAAAAAATTGCGAAGGGTTCCCTGGATGGAGCTTTCTCACCATCTTCATCGGGCAACTCCTGAGGATTGAGCTCCACCAGCTCAAAGCTGTGCCCCAAACACCACTGTTGTGCTTCATGTCTGGTGACACCTTGACAATTGCCTCAAGTAAAAAAAAAAACATACAGTAATTGTGACGATATTAAGGATGAGCCCTGTGCAATGGTAAAGAAAACATACCATGTTCACAAACTCTGTCACACACTAGTATGAGCACTTCTGGAGCAACGTCTTCTACCACTGATATCCACGGACGGAGCTTCTCCAGACCATCTTTCTATAAAACACACATTGAAACATCTTTAATATAGCATTGATTAGTCTTCTACAAGCCTTATCAATTGGCTCCATACCTTTGTGCTATTAAAATAGGCAATGAAAGCCTGCATGGTTTGTGCAATCTCTGCAGACATTTGGAAAGTGCTTGGTACAACACACAGGCTGACATCTGCGGTGTAATACTTATTGTTGATGGTCCATGGATACCACACAACTGTTCCATCCCTCTTCCTCGCCTCTGGCAATGTCTTCGTAGCGAGGATTTCTGTGACAGAAACGCCTCATCTGGTTTATTAAAACATAATGAACCGAAGTGTGTCTGCCTAAATGAATTTTCCCAGGCTAGCTCTCCAACAACAAACACAACGCCGAAGCAGTTTAACGTCACCATTTCCAAGCATCGGCAACCTAATGGCCATGTTTTAACCAGGCGTTGACGACGTCGCAGTTATGTTAGCTAATTCTAGCTAGCATTAGCACGCGTAACGCGCTCGCAATTCCCGAGCAAAACTTACGTTGGATCAGTTCGTCCTCTTTAAACTCACTGTCACAGCTAGTGACAACTACACACGGAATGGGTGTTGCTGTAGCGTCCTCGGAGTCTGACATTTTAATAAAAAGTATTAGACAACTTCGCTTACTTAAAGCTTCTTGCTTTAAGTGGCGTAAAACGCTTAAAGTGACGTAAAAATGAAGTAAAACGGACCTTTCGACTGTGGCTTCCGGTTCAATGTTTATTTTGTTTGTTATTTTACATGTGTTCATTGTAATTATGAGCAATATATAATAACATTTAAAATGTAGTCATACCGAATACGCTTCGTGTGTGTATTATTCAAATGCTTTTTTTTTAAATCTGAATGTGATTCTTCAGATGAGGTGGTCGAAACTTCAGTTTTTGTAATGGTTTCTATTCATTGGTTTTATGGAAGTGCAAAATAAGTAAACAAAAGCAAAAACAACTATAGGCTCTCATTCAGATCTTTTGTCATTTTGCCACCAATTTGTTCCCTCAGTTTATGAACAATATAAGTAAAAATATGTACTATACTACATACTAATTAAACGACTATTATAAAACATAAATATATTAAAAACTATATAAATATCATAATATGATATTTATATAAGATAATGGTGATCCAACATGAACAAATATTTGTTTGTATTTCAAAACTTTGAAAATATAAATCTTTTATGACATGCAAATAACTAAACAATGCAAATACTCTCAAGGGACATTACTATGGAAATGACAACAATGAAATAGAATAAGAAATATGTAGTGCAATAATACATAATCAGGTAAAAAAAAAAAAGTCCAGTCCTGTGTGTGTTTTTTTATCTCCCCCTGTTGTGTAAAACCGCATGGCATGGGGGACAAATGAGCAGGACAGTGATAGTAACTGCCACTGAAACTGCTCTTCTTTTGGGTGATGATGCAGAGCATCAGATTATGCTGGTTGTCCATGATGGAAAGGAGCCTCCTCAGTGTCCTTTGCTCTGCCACAGATGTCGGGTTGTCCGTGACAACAGCCTGCCTTCCTCACCAGTTTGTCCAGGTGTGTAGCGTCCTTATTCAGGCTGCTCACCCTGTACACTACTGCAGACAGCAGTGCACTAGCTACCACAGTTTGGTAGAAGATCTGTAGCAGCTTCTTGCATATGTTGAAGGACACCAATCTTCTGAGGAGGTTTAGACGGATCTGTCGCAGAGCATCCAACTTGCCAGTCCAGTCCAGTCCGTCATCCAGATACACTACCAGGTATTTATAAGTGTGAACCACCTCCAGATGGTCACCTTTGATAAGAACAGGTTCTGGGTGTATCCTGTTTCTCTAAAGTCCATTTTGATTGTGTTGAGATGCAGGTAGTTTGCGTTGCACCAGTTAAAGTCGAGGATCAGTTTTCTGTACTCATCCTTTTGTCCCGATACATTCCACGAAGGCCGTGATGTCCACGTACTTCTGTACATGGCAGAGTTGTACTGAAAGTTGGATGTGTACAGAAAATACAAAACAAGAGAGAGCACAGTTCCCTGCTGTGCTCCCGTGCTGCTGGTCACAGTGTCGGACCTGCAGTTCTTCAGTTACATGTCTGTGATCCATGCCACCTTGTGTGATCCTACCTCCTTCTGTGTCCCTGAGGAGCTGAGTCTGGATTGTGTTACAGGCACTAAAGAAGTGCCAAAAATGTAATCCTCGAAGCACCACTGCCTGTCCAGGTGAGCAAGAGATCGGTGAAGCAAGAAGACGATGGCGTCCTCTACACCCACTTTCTCCTGGTATGCAAACTGTACAGGGTCAAGTGCATAGTGGGTCTGTGGCCTTAGTTCATATGTGTCAAATTAGTGTCATGAAGGGCTGAGCCACTGCAGGTTTTCTGCCCGACCAATTTCTCCAGCAGGTGCTTTGATTGATCAGCTTCTTCTCTCAAATTGAAGTGAGGAGCAGGTGATGGAGCAGCAGCCTTTCTATGGTCTTTGTCTCTCTTTGGGACTGGAACAATGGAGGATGTCTTCCATAGCTGTGGAATCCTCCCAACCCTAAGCCCAGGTTGAAGATTCAGTGTAGAGAGTCTTTCAGCTCCCACGCAGACTTTCAGAAGTCGATGTCACACTCCATCCGGACCTGCTGCTTTGGGGAGGTGCAGCATCCTTAGCTCAGCACTTACTTGAGCTGCTGTTATTGGGGGTTGTGTGAAGGGGGAGGGGGAGGAAAGGTTTCTCTTTCCATGCTGGTGACTTGTATCTGGGCTGTTTCGTGTGGGATGGGCTAATTAAAACTGTCAAATCCCCCTCAATGTGGTCATCTCTTTCTGAGCTGCAGCCTGCGGTGGTATTCATGTCCTGCCACACCTCCTTCATGTCGTTGTTGTGCATCCTCTGTTCAATTTTCCTTCTGTACTGCTCCTTTGCTGCCCTTAGCTGGACTCTTAAGTTCTTTCTGTACCTGCTTAAGTGCTTGTGTGTCACTGTCTTTAAAGCTCTTCTTCTACTTCAGGTTCAGGAAGGTCTTTGATGTCACTTCTATTCTAGAGCTTGTTGTTACCAAAGAAGTGTACAGTCCTTACTGGCACAACAACATCCATGCAGAAGTTGATGTAATCTGTGGTGCAGGCGACCATTTCTTCCATATTGTCCCGGTGGGAGCCCTGCAATGCATCCCAATCAGTGGTCTCAAAGCAGTCTATCAGAGCCTGCTTAGCCTCAGGGGACCACTTTTTGAATCAGTGTGTCATTATTGATAATTTCCTCACTTTTGATGTATAATGAGGTTTCAGCAGGACCGGGTTGTGGTCTCCCTTTTCCAATGCAGGCAGAAGGCAGCACTGTATGCATCTTTTGATGTTTGCATACATTAGGTCGTTAGTTCTGTTGCCCCTTGGTGTTTCAGTCCACACACTGGTAGAAGGCAGTCAGTGTTTTGCCAAGTGTGACATGATTGAAGACCCTGGAGATGGAGACAAGAGCCTCCAGGTGCTGTGTTTTGAGTTTATCCATCGCGCAGTGGATGACATCACACGCAGCCTCCGCATCAGCTCGTGGAGTTATGTAAACAACGATAACAATGGTGTGACTAAACTCCCCGGGGATGTAGTAGGGATGTAGGCTGCTCGCCAGGAGTTTGATGTCTCTACTACAAATGGACATTTTAATTTTCACATGCCCAGTACTACGCCCACCGGTTGTTCGCATGCAATGCAAGCCCACCTCCTTTGCTCTGGTGTCCCTGTCCGCTCTGACTGTGCTGAAGTCCGTTAGCTCCACCTTAGCATCTGGGACGCTAGATGCCACGTTTCAGTAAAGCATACTAAGCTGCACTCGCTGAAGGTCTTGACGTAATTTAGGCAACAATTTGACATAAGTTATCAAACTTGATACGATCTAGTGTTTTCTATTACAAGTCAAAGAGGATTTAAGAGAGCTTATATTTGAGGGCAATAATAGGGTTAAAAGGGGCCATATATTGAATGTTAAAGAGCCGAGATGTTCATTATAATACAGTTGGTCATTTACAGCCTAATATTTATTGATGTTTATTTTTCGGCCCTCTGCAAAAAAGTATTTAGTCACCAATTGTGCAAGTTCTCCCACTTAAAAAGATGAGAGATACCTGTAATTTTCATCACAGGTATACTTGAACTGGAGAGAGAAAATGAGAAAATCACATTGTCTGATTTTTAAAGAATGTATTTGGTGGAATTACGGTGGAAAATAAGTATTTGGTCAGCTACAAAAAGGCAAGATTTCTGGCTCTCACAGACCTGTAACTTCTTCTTTAAGAGACTCCTCTTTCCTCCACTCGTTACGTATTAATGGCACCTGTTTGTCCTCATTATCAGTTTAAAGACGCCTGTCTACAACCTCAAACAGTCAGATTCCAAACTTCACTACGGTCAAGACCAAAGAGCTGTGAAAAAACAGCAGAAACAAAATTGTAGACCTGCACCAGGCTGGGAAGACTGAATCTGAAATAGGTAAGCATCTAGGTGTGGAGAAATCAAGAAATAATTGGGAGCAATTAGTAGAAAATGGAAGACATACAACCACTGATGATGTTCCTCGATCGGGGGCTCCACACAAGATCTCACCCAGTGGGATCAAAATGATCTGCATGGTGATCAAAAATCCCAGAACCACATGGGTGGACCTAGAGAATGACCTGCAGATTAACAAAGGCATCAGTAGCACACTGCGCCGCCAGAGATTGCAGTGCCAGACGTGTCCCCATGCTTAAGCCAGTGCATGTCCTGGCCCGTCTGAAGTTTTCTAGAGAGCATTTGGATGATCCACAAAAGGATTGGGAGAACGCATATGGTCAGATGAAACCAAAATAGAACTTTTTGGTAAAAATTGAACTCAGTCATGTTTGGAGGAGAAAGAATCCTGAGTTGCATCCAAAGAACACCATACCTACTGTGAAGCATGGGGGTGGAAACATCATGCTTTGGGGATGTTTTTCTGCAAAGGGACCAGAACGACCGATCCTTTTAAAGGAAAGAATGAATTGTGAGATTTTGAGTAAAACATCAATGCTCTAGAGGAGTTCTGCATGGAGGAATGGGCCAAACCACCAGCAACAGTGTGTAAAAACCTTGTGGAGACTTATAGAAAATGTTTGTTCAACCTTTACAACGTTTGTTGGCAATGACAGAGAGGTCAAAATATTGACATTAACTTTTGTTATTGACCAAATACTTACTTTCCACCATAGTTTGCATTCTTTAAAAACCAGACAATGTGATTATCTGGATTTTTTTTCTCTCATTCTGTCTCTCATAGTTGAAGTGTACATGTGATAAAAAACGCAGGCCTCTCTCATCTTTTTAAGTGGGCGACCTTGCAAAATTGGTGGCTAACTAAATTTGATTTTTGCCCCACTATACTGTCAGTCAGTCATTTTCTTTACCGCTTATCCTCATTAGGGTCGCGGGGATGCTGGAGTATATACAAAATGTCATATCTACATTGGGTTGGTTTAAAAAAGTGCCCCCCACATCTTTTGATTTGGAGTATGCAGCCCCTGGTTGAAATGTTTTTTAAAAGTATTAAACACTCCTGTTATATTTCAGTATTGCAGTTTACTCCTTATTACGATATCAATCAAATAACAGAAAATACGGGCTTCCACTCTGATGTGGACAAGAAGAAAGCTATGCAGGTCAAAGTAAGATGAGTGTAGGTTAATGCAGACCATCCACTGAGACTGCTGACCAGAGAGCAGTTTTGTGATTCTTGATTCAGAAATCCTATTTGATATTTACTTATGCTTATACTTAATGAAAACTCCTGTTTTGTGTCTATTGTGTGATTTCATTTTTTACTTGATTCATCTGTGGTGTTTTCTTACTCTGGTGCATAAAAGCTCATTATTGTTTTTGCTGTCTATTAGAACAGAATCAGTTACATTTATCCACCTAGGAGAGGATTAAATTGATTTGCTTTGTCCAGAGTGTTACTCTGATGAATTGCACCTACAGCACATCCCTCAATATATTACAAGACCTTGCCAAACAACTAAGATAAATTGGATATCAGTTTTGCTTTCACTGATATTTACTCCTTCAATCAGCAGGACGGACTCCCCATGCAGGAGTGAAGAGTGATGGTAGCGCCCTGCATTAATAGATGCTTAAAGGTCTCATTCACAGAGTGATGGTGACATAAAGGTCAGGCTACCCCTGTCACAACAAACACATTCATCTTTGCAAAGGTCGGCATTCCTTTTAGATATAGTTTACACACTTGCTACACTACTCTGATATGTTTTGGTGAATCGTATGGGAAGTGACAAGGAAGAGGCCGAGACTGTCACTATGATATTGGACAGATGGAAAGAGTTGGCTGAAAAAAGCAGCAGATTGCAGCACATCAGCATTCTTCTAAAGAAGCAGGCGCTTGATTGCTGTGCTATGGGCTACTGCTTTACAGCTGTCTCAGGACAGACGCCCATATCTTCTCTAGCATACCAATAAGACAGCCGTAGCTTCCCCAACTGCTAATCACTGGCTATCTGCCGACTTCCTGCGAGTCACGCCAGCTTTACTCTATGTTGCACCTGTGCCAGGGAACATGCTGCTGGATTTGAGCAACTTTACAAAAAGGTGCCCCATCCTCACAGCCTTGCTGGAAACAGATGTGTGCCTTTGAGCGCAGCATTTCTCAGCACCTGGCCTCTACTTGTGGTCTGTCAGAGAGCTCAGTGGTCTGCAGAGTGCAGAGAAGTGTGGGTGGGGATGTGACCATTAGGAGGCAAATCAGGAAGGCCTGCAAAAAATTGTGTTTTATAAGTGATGACACATTCAAATCAAGACGTGAATAACAATTAGAGATGTTGCAAGTGTATAAAGATGAGATTGGAACCTCAAAATGCAGTGCCCTTTAGAGAATCAACTAACTTACTTGTGAAAAATATGCCTTGTGTCACATAAAACTGGAGATTTCCAACGAAGGACATGTAGTTTGCTTTTACTTTGATTTTTTGTGTGATGTTATTTTATTACACATGCTTGAGGCTTGAATAATATTGCAGGTTAAGCGCACGATTCCGATGTATAGCCTATATCAAAAGTTTTGTTTGTTTGTTTGTTTGTTTATTTTGAGCCACACAAAATACACATAAGGAGAAAACAGTTAGGCTCGAAAAGGAGTGGGAAGAAGACAAGCTTTTTTACTCCCACATCCTATTATTATATAATATCATGCAAGAGTACTACCATGTACTACAAAGTACTACATGGCGAATGTGTGGCCACATCAGTTCCATCCTGGTGTGGAAATGTGTTTTCAGTGAGACAGGAATCAAAGATGTGTTGAATCTTCTTGTTTTGGTTTACTGGCGGGTTGCAGCCATGACTTACGTGACTTGTGTTCAATCAACAGTTCATCTCCACTTAATGAGGAAACATGTTAGCTATGGCTCAGTCTGCATGCACAATTGTAACTTGGAAAGGTTACAACTCCTTGGTGAAATATTGCGGGTCAACACACTGGCAACGAAAAAAGAAATCAAGACAACTAATGTAAAAGGTAACAGGTAGGGTGACCATATTTTGATTTTGATTTTGATTGCCAAAAACCAGGCAAGAGATACTCAGATGATACTTGAATGGCATACATTTCAAGTATGCCTCCATAGATACATAGACAGGTAGCCGTTATGGGACAAGATATTCTCTACAAACAAAGACACAAATTCCAATGAAATAATTCAAATCTAGCAAAAAAATGATTCCAATAACAGAATGACACAGAAACCTGATCTCAAATGCTTGTTTTTTTAATGTCAAATGCTTGTAATTTGTTCCAAAAAGATCATCGTGAGCCGAATTTTTTCATAACCCAAACATTTAACATGTAAATTGTTCCACTGACCCGGAAAACCCCTCATATAATGGAAAAAAAACACTGTTCTGCACATTTAATACATGTATAAATAAAGAGTATTGTAATACAAATGTGATTTAATAATAAAACCTCAAATAGAATGTATATTTAGTTACAATTCTAAAAGTTTCTTACCTTTAGTACGCAGTGAAGTGCAGTACAGCATGTAAACTGGCAGCGATAAACCAATCAGAGAACATTACGTCGTATGTACAGTATATACACTTACCTCCGCCATGCCTCCAGTAGGTACCGGTATGCTGCAGAACAACATTTTTGCAGAGCGCCTGGAGAGTTACGCCACCGTATGTGAATGGATTGTGGATGCCTGGGCTAAGGTATCTGCTTTAACTCTTGTCCGAGTTTTTGCGAAAGCCGGCATCATTGCTGAACAGCCGACGGACAACGAGACTGACGGCCGACAGTGATGACAGGGAACCCGGCATGTTTGCTCAAGTCAGATGCAGAAGATGGATTTGTTGGAGAAGAGTGATAAAAAATACAGTGAGTGTGTTGTTAAATACTGTAGTAGAATAAAGTCTTTTGCTTCTGTTGCCTTTTTTTTGCAGACCGTATGTTTTAGCATGTGCCTTAAAATACGGTAAATCAGGAAAATTAAAAAAAAAAACAAGTTTTGACAAGATCAACAAACGTTCGTAAAGTGAACAAATTTTCGTAAGCCGAATAAAAAAAAATCAGAAAGGTATTTTCGTATCCCAGATTTTTCGTATCCCGGGGTTCCACTGTACTTCATTAGTTAGCACCTAAGATCATTTATTTTTAACACCGCTGTGTCTATACAGGCACAAAATGTATGTTCTCTTTAAACATTCAACGCCTGTTAATTAAGCCTGCTTATCTTCCCCTGGCAGTGGCATCATGTACCTCGGTGACTGGATTAATTGTGAGAAGATGTTTCTAAAGTAAACGCTTAAATTAATTAAAGTGTTTTTTATGCTTGGTTTGCTTCCCAGAGAGAGATTGGCATGATGCGTTTGAGCGGTGCAGCAATGTGATGATTTGTGTGTGATCACCCCCTCCGTCTATCGCCAGCATCTGGCAGCCAACTGGAAACCCATCCAGTCTTTCAAGTGCACCATTATCCACATCCGTTTATTAGGTCGCTTCCTACACACATAGATAAGCACACACCTTTTGTGTTCCATTGCTCTGCGGCCATGGTGGAGGAACAGGTTCAAATGACTGCAGGAAGGCACTCATACAAGGACGGTCCCCCATGCCAGCATTTAGAACACTTTAGTCTCAATTTGCTCTTTGATTTGCAGATTAAGCAAATGAAAAGCCATTACATTAAATATTTGCAATTGGCAGAAAGGTGTTTTTCCCCTGCTGTGACAAAATCAAATGAAGTCAAATGAAGACAAAATTATCTTTGAACTGCAAAGGATGCATCCCTGCTCTAATTTAACCACCACGCTAAAATGTATGCTGTTATCAGCCGTGTGCATTGTGAATCATTTAGCTGGCGAGTAAAATTATAGGGCCTAATTACCAGCAGATGGAATGCTTTATGTGCACTTGGGGTGGCTATGGAGAGTGCTGTGTGAACAAGGATAATTAGAAAGTTGAACCCCATTGTTGTTAATTAGCATGAATCCAATCATTTAATTACCTTGATTCAGTTGAGGATTGTGGCTCAGGCACAAACCCAGAGTACACTCTGGAAGCTTTTGGCTAGGTGTCGCCCAGCGGTAGACGGACATGATGCAACAGGTTGCCCTGCTGCACGGCAGACGTGGCACCTGCGCGATATTAACAGAAATTAATCATCAGACTACACCTCTGTATGATTAGACTAAACGAGCCCACCCCCAAGGTCTATTAGGGAACTCAACAGGGGGTAGTAGTGCAAGCTGCACATTGTGAGTAAAGGCAATTAGACAGGATATGAAACAGTACTGTGGAAACATTGTGTGGCCTTATTGTGATAGGGCACCGCTCAGGAGCCATTATGGTTGAGCTTGAGGCAATTTGACATCCTGCAGAACAGCCAAATAGTCAGACACCGATATTATAGGTAATGGGTTGTCATAGTCTAATTGGAACATTTTTTCATGACAAGGTAGAGGTGAACTGTGCATGTTTCCAGGCATCTGAAGGAGGATAGCTTACACTTTTACTGCACCTAAAACTGCACATTATTTACCTATGTAGTTAGTTTATTCACGTTTTTAGAACGTTTTCTGTTGTTTTCTGTTGACTTCACAAGGCTGTAGTTTGCAAATCCTCCCCTAGAGGGCAATAGAGGAGATGATAACCAAATAATCACTTTGCACAGTGTGCGTCATTTTTTTTTTACTACTTTTCAAATTGCACATCTGTTTTGTTTAGCAGTAAACACCAAAGATATATATTTTGTATTAATTATAGTTTGTTTATTGGTTTCACACCCGCTTTCTTTGTTTTGATTAAATCCATTTAACTGTTACATTTGTATTGTTTTTTATGGCCTCAATCTGATACTGCATTAACATTTTACATCCATCCTCTGTATGAATTTATTACTGCATTTTGAATTACAGTGACATGGTATTCTTCATTTATTTCTATTGATTGTCCTGCTGTTTTCTTGTTCAAGGGTGCCAGACATGTTGCTGAGATGAATCACTGATACCTATGGCTTCCAGCGCATTCTGCCTGTGACAGAAGGGATAATTCCTTGTGGATCAAATAAATACAGATGTGAAGTAATTAGTTGTATTCCCAAGGAGCTCACTGCTAGCACACATTAAAGACGTGAAGGATAGAACGGGCCTCCCATCGGCAGCTTTTATCAATTCAACCTGCTGGAAAACAGGAGAGGTCAGAAGCCTGCTGGCTGCTACACTAATAGATCTGTTGTGTGTGTATACTGTTATAAATCAGGTCAACAACAAAGCTTGGAATAGAACTTGTAGCAGTAGTAATCTTTATCTCCTCTCTTGCAGACCCCTAATGTGTACTGTATGTATCTGTGCGCACTATAACTATAGTCCAGTAAACAGGGGCATGCATACACATACACATACACAAACCTGCTAACAGACCTTCCCAGTAAAGACACTACAGTGCCACCTCAGCTTTTTTATGATTCTGTTTTCCACAAAAAAAAAACCCACATTTTTCCTCGATTTTTATACAATATTGCACCTATCAAACTATTCCATTTAACCTGTATCGTTCAGGTTAATTGTGTCATTGT
This sequence comes from Oostethus manadensis, assembly GCA_024372805.1. Classification (NCBI taxonomy): domain Eukaryota; kingdom Metazoa; phylum Chordata; class Actinopteri; order Syngnathiformes; family Syngnathidae; genus Oostethus; species Oostethus manadensis. The sequence continues at coordinate 212,191 of QODF01000110.1, read as the reverse complement.
TACAATTTTAACATAGCTATTCTGACTAACGTTTATAGTAAAAGTTAGATCTTTGACTTTTAACTTCCATGCTGAAACATACAATGTACATATATACTCATATTTATAAATATATTAAATATATATTTTCTATATACAGTATACTGTAGTTTATAGTAGGGGGTAGATATTTGGGACTAGGTCATTTTAAAAGTAGCTTGCAGGCTGAAAAAGTGTGACCACCCATGACTTAAAGGGATAGCTCAGATTTTTTGACATGAAGTGGTATGACATCCCCATCATTAGTGCAGTACATCAACTGTGACTTACGCCCCAATGCTTCTGTGAGTCCAGTTCTGGTCAGATTTCGTTGCTAAGTAGCGACTGTGACGCAAGCGTCGCTGCCATCTTGTGTATGTATGTGCTCCGCAGTGGATGAAGATGCACGAGTCAGGCCATCAGCCATCACATACACAACAATGAGCAGTCGATAGTATTCACTGATACGTCGGAAGAGAAGTAAAGCCGAGCAAATAGGAATCACGTATTCTGCCTATGAAGCCTTCTGAAAAAAACTCAAAAAAACGCAACAACGCTCAATTAGTAATAACATTGTTAATAGCTTTGTTATAGGCGTAGTGACACCTCACCTACTAGCCCGCTAGCGACGAGCAAAATTTCAAAAACAAATGTGCAGTTTTCCTTAAAGCTCCATTAGTAGGATTTGGTGGGTCTGCTATGACATGGCCACAATGCAAGCAGACTATAACATGAATTGAGTGTAATGTGATCGGAATCTTTATCCAGATCTATACCTAAATTGACTGAATTCAGTCTTTGCTCAAGCACAACAAAAATGTTACAAAGATAATTGTGTTTTCTATTTTGTGCATTATAAAGTCACTAACCGACCCAGACCATGTGTTCTACATGTTTCGCCTTGCAAAATGTGCATTTGGTGTAGGTGACTTCATCAGGCAAACATTTTGGAATAGCCTTAATGATCTTTTTGTTCAGCAGTGGTTTTTGTCTTCAAACTCTGCCATGGAGGCCGTTTTTGCCCAGTGTCTTTCTCATAGTGACGTCACCAACACTGACCTTAACTGAGGCAAATGAGGCTTGCAGTTCTTTGGATGTTGTGGTGGGGTCTTTTTTGACCTCTTGGTTGAGTTGTCGCTGCGCTCTTGGAATAATTTTCATTGGCCGGCCATACCTGGAAAAGTTCACCACTGTTTTCTCCATTTGTGAATAATGCGCTCACTGTGGTTCACTGGAGTCCCAAAGATTTAGAAATGGCTTTATATCCTTTCCTAGACTGGTAGATTGCAATTAATCTCAGTTAAGTTTTGTTTCAACAGGGGGTAAACATTTTTTTACACAGGGCCATTTAGGTTTGGATTCTTTTTCCCTTAGTAATAAACTGTTTAATTTAAATGGTGCATTTTGTGTTAATTGGGTATACATTTGTTTGATGATCTGAAATATTTAAGTGTGACACACATGGCAAAAAAAAAAAATCTTGATGGGTGCAAACACATGTCTGTATAATTTCCGTGAGAGTATTGCCATGTTCCTTTTCTGTTTTCCTGTTCCTCCTGGAGAAATGACGAGCCACACCTGTTGCCACCTGGCACTTAAGCATGTTTCATTATCCTTCTTCACCAATTTCGGATCAACATTGATCAAATGTTGATCCGAAATTGATAGCAACCAACATTGCTATCAAATTGATAGCAAATATGAGAATGGCTAAAAAGTTGTATTATAAAAAAATATTGCTGGAAAATAAATGTAATATAAAAAGAACATGGGGAATATTATATAGTATAATTAAGAAAGCATTAATAAAAGATACATATCCAGATTATTTTATTGATACGTGCGGTGGAATTCATGTCAATAATAAAATAGTTAATCACTTCAATAATTTCTTTGTAAATGTTGGTCCTGAACTAGCAGCAGAGATTCCAAATCAAGAAATGGAGTTTAATTTTGAAAGAACTATCAAAACAATTGGACTCTCTGCTGTTAGTGAATGTGAAATCCTTACTATTGTCCAACAATTTCAAAAAAAATTCTCAACAGATTGTCACTCCATCGATATGATGCTAATGAAAAAGATCATAAGTAATATAATTACACCCTTGACATGTATTTGCAATCTGTCTCTGCAAGAGGCTATGTTCCAAGAAAAATGAAAATTGCTAAAGTTATTCCTGTGTTTAAAAATGGAAACAAACATGATTTTACTAATTATAGACCCATTTCACTTCTTCCTTGATTTTCAAAAATCCTTGAAAAAGTTTTTGATAGGAAATTAAATAAATTCATAGAAAAGCAGAATTTACTCAATGAAGGTCAATATGGCTTTAGAAGTAATAGATCTACTTCAATGGCCATAATCGATGCTACTGAGGAAATCTCCAAAGCACTGGATAATAAAAAATATGCAATAGGTATTTTTATAGATCTTTAAAAAGCATTTGACACAATAAATCATGAAATATTACTAAAAAAGTTGAACGATATGGTATGCGTGGGTTAGCTGGGAACTGGGTGAAAAGTTATTTAAGCGATAGAGTGCAGTATGTTCATATGGGTGAGTTTTCTTCCTGATGTCTTGGCATTGCTTGTGGGGTTCCCCAGGGATCAGTATTGGGCCCCAAATTGTTTAATTTGTATATGAATGACATTTTTAATGTTTCTCAGTTGTTAAAATGTATATTGTTTGCAGATAACACAAATATATTTTACAGCAATAACAGTTTTGATGATCTTATCCAGAATGTAAATAATGATTTGAGTAAAATCAAAGAAATGGATGGAAAGTAATAAAAGTAATAAATTATCTTTAAAATGTCCAAAAGCCTTGCAGTTATTAATAGAGTTAAAAATGTCCTTGATTACAGTGCACTTCATACTTTATATTGTTCCCTAATTCTTCCATACTTAACTTATTGTGTGGAATTGTGGGGCAATAATTATAAGACCGCAATAGAGTCGTTATTTTGTTTACAAAAGAAGGCATTACGAATAATTCATAAAGTGGGGTATCTTGTTCACACCAATCCGCTATTTTCCAAATCAAAAATTCTGAAATGACTTGATTTTGGAAAACTGTACACAGCAATGTTTATGTTTAAAGCATTTCACAATCTATTACCGATTAATATTCAGAACATTGTTTCTCAGAGAGATCAGCCGTTCGACTTGAGAGGTTTAAGGAACTTTAATCCCCCACTGGCTAATACTACCAGGAGATGTTTTATATTGTCTGTTTGTGGGGTTAAGCTGTGGAATAGTCTAGGACATGAACAAAAGCTATCTCAGAGCATTCGTTGTTTTAATTGGTTATATAAACAAAACGTCTTGTTACAATACAGAGATGTGGAGGCTTAACTATGTTCATGTTGATGGATGGGTACTGCTTTATAGTATTTGGTTTTCTGTTTCTGGTATTTTTATTACTTTTTTTCTCTCCAATGTTAATATTAATTTATTGTTTGACTGAAGAGAATAAATTAACATTGAATTGGTGCATCTTGAATACAGGAAGTGAATATGTGTACTAGTAATTAATGTGAGATGTAGTGGGGGTAGGATTGAATAAGTTCTGCTTCTTCCTGCTCCTTTTCGAACGTGTGGAATTGTGAATTGTGATGTGAGGCACTTAAAGTGGACCCTGGGTGTGTTTGAAATAAAGTCAATCAATCAAACATTCGCGATAAGTGTTGTAGTACATTGATTAGTTTCAGTTCCAGTACCACTCCCAGGGTTGCTTTAGTTGCCATTAGCAACAAAGAGAGCTAACAAGTAGAATACTGTAGCTGAAAACAAGAAACCGCTGCCCCTTGCACTTCGGCAGAGAATTGCATGGCACACGCTCAACTATGACAAAGAACTTTGAAAGGCTCGAGACGGGGTGAGAAGAGACTGCATGTTGGCTACAAAGAAGCATAAACCAGTTGGAGCCACAGCAATAGCACAGATGAGCCGCATGCAGCTCGGCAGTTGCAGGTTGCCCTTTATCTTCGAATACATAGTCACCAATACGCCTGACGCACTATTCTGCTAATAACTTTGAATTATTGACAAATTTCCACCGGCACACCGGTGCTTGTAAACATGGTGCTCAGCCGAATGTGATGAGCGTAAATAGAACAACTTGGTGGTTAAAGGTTCAGACAACTCCAAACAGCTACACCACAACATAATCTGAAGCAGTTGAAAATATTTATCTAATAACATAATGATATTGATGAATAAAAAATAATTCAAATTATTATTATTTATTGATCAATATTATTATTAACATATTAATATTGATCAATAAATACTAATTCATATTATTATTTATTGATTAATATTATTGTGTTATAATTCATATCCCTGGAGCTCCCGGGGTGTTGAATATGGCCCCCGCTTTGGGGGTTGGGTGGCTTCTGGGCCCGGGGCTCGGGGGCGGTTGTCCTGCTTGCCCGAAGCTGGCCGGCCCCAGGCGGGTGTTCCGGCGGTTGGCGCCCGTGCCCCCCCTGTGGCCCTTGCTCGGCTGCCGAGTGGCGTCCGGCCGGGTCTCCCTTGCACCCCTTCGGAGTGGACTTGCGTTTGCCCCTCGGGGTGGTGGGGGCGGGCCTTCCCCTCTGTAGGGAGCCTGCTGGGGGGCCGTGCTCCGGCGTCTTACCAGTCGGACCCTCGCTTTTGGAGGGAGTAAGGTTTGGGATGCATGGGTGTGTTCACCACGAACATCTCCTCATTCTCTGTTTCACTCTGATGCAGTTATCCTGTTACTGCAGAGTAATGTAAATTTAATGTAGATTTGTTGCACGTGTCATCTGGATGGTCATTGTTTAAGAGGTTCTGTTTCTTTTTTTGTTGTTTTTCTTGTATGTTTATCATTATTAGTACATATGTATGTTTATATGTGTAAACATATATATGCACACTGTATGTGTGTGTATGTATGTACTGTATGTACTGCATGGATATGTGTATGTGCACAGTATGTGTATGTATAGGTGTACGAATATGTGTACGTGTATGTATGTACATATATATATTTATATATATGTGTGTGTGTGTGTGTATACATATATGTATGTATATTTATATATATATGTACAAAGTATGTGTGTGTGTGTGTATATATATATATATATATATATATAATTATTATTATTTGGGGTTTTTTCCCCTTTATTTTTGCTCATTTTGCTCTGTGACTGTTCTGGTTGTTACTGAAATTGTGTTTATCGTGGTTGTTTATAATATGGTTGAAATATGTTTGTGAGGTTCTTCTGCACACTTTCTTATATCCCCCACGCCAACCCCCACTCGTCCCTTTTCAGGTCAGGTCTGGCATCGAAATGTGGTGCAACAAAATTCATAATAAACGCAGAGACTCATTTGGATTATGAAGTCTCCCTTGGCAAAGCAATTTTGCTCAGCATTTAAAGGCACCATGACTCCCATTCAGCTGTTATGATTCTGGACAAGACAAAAAAAAAAATACTAATAATAATTCATATTAATACAAAATAATATAAAACATCCTGCAATATAAAAATTCATTGATGTGGCAACACGTAGAAGCTTAAATCTTACCGAACAAAAAAGGTAATGAAGATAAAAAACTGTTTGGAATAGCAGGACAAGCTATTGATTGCAGTTGTACACCACTGTAAACTACAGTCACAATAATAAACATACCGTGGAACCTTGGGATACGAATGGCCCCGGAATACGAAAAATACCTTTCGGATTTTTTTTGCTTCGGGTTACAAATATTAATTCACTTTACGAAAATTTGTCGATCTTACCAAAACTTGTTTTTTTTCTGAATTTTCTGGATTTACCGTATTTTAAAGCGCATTCCAAAACATACGGTATACAAAAAGGGCAACGGAAGCAAAAAAGTGAGTTTAGTTGAATTTTATTCTACTATTTAACAATACACTCGCTGTATTTTTTATCCCACTTCTACCACAAATCCATCTTCTGCATCTGACCTGAACAGCTGGGCAATTTCGCCGTCAAACATGCCGGGTTCCCTGTCATCATTGTCGGCCGTCAGTCTCGTTGTCAGTCGGCTGTTCAGCAATGATGTCGGGTTTCGTGAAAGCTCAGACAAGAGTTACAGCAGATACCTTAGCCCAGGCATCCACAATCCATTCACATATGGTGGGGTAACTCTCCCGGTGCTGTGCAAAAATGTTGTTTTGAAGCATACGGGTAGTATACCTACTGGAGGCATGGCGGAAGTGTACGTGCGCTACGTATGACGTAATGTTCTCTGATTGGTTTATCGCTGCCAGTTTAAATGCTGTACTGCACTTCACTGTGTATTAAAGGTAAGAAACTTTAAGAATTTTAACTCAATATACATTCTATTTCAGTTTTTATTATTACATCACATTTGTATTACCATACTCGTTATTTATACAGTATTAAATGTGCAGAACAGTGCTTTTTTTTCCCATTGTATGAGGGGTCTTCCGGGTCAGTGGAACGAATAAGCCAGTTAACATGTTAAATGTTGCTCGGGTTACAAAAAAATTCGGCTTACAAAAATCCTTTTGGAACTAATAAATTCCGTATTCCGGGGTTCCACTGTATTGTTAAATTAATATTATTTTAAATGACTATTTATCTGACTGTGCCAATCAAAAGTGATATTAGTGTCTAATACTTGCTGCATCTTGCTGGTTGTCTTCATGTTGCAGTCTGTGACTGTACACTACAGTTGTCCCTCGTTTATAGCAGTTAATTGTTTCCAGACGTGACCCCAATAAATTAATTTTGTGTTATATATTCAGTGCAATGTTAATGACCTTCTAAATATGTTTTTTAACATTATTAGAGCCATGTAGACATGATGTAACACACTTTTATTCACCTTTACACTCCTACTATTGACTGTATAGAACACATTACACTGCTGTTATGCTGCAGGGACTTGAGATAGCTGCTAGCTAGCAAGTTAAGCAGTTAGCATCAAATGTATTTTTTCTAAACTTAAGAAGCCCAAAAATGTACCACTTCCACACGGCGGAGAACATTTTTTTCCACTTATCATGTCATATATGCCTTGGCTGAGCTGACTTAATGCAGTTTTAGGGTAATGTAATGTAAGGTAGTGTCTCATAATTTTTTGTGTTATTACTGCCACCTAGTGACCAGAATACCATACATTCCTTGTATTGACTGATAATAGTCTACAATGAAACAGGGACAATTTATTAAAGGAAAACTGCACTTTTTTTGGAATATTGCCCATCATCTACAATCCTTATGTGAAACACCAACACATATTTATTTGCCTTTTCTGTGCGTTGTAAAGCCAGATAATGAGTTAGTATGCGCTCGCTAACATTGCACATAATTGGGAGCCAGCTATTTCCACTAATATAACTTTAGCAACGTTTTATCGTTTTATATGATTGCATAGGCCGCACGGTGGCTGAGTGGTTAGTACATTGGCCACACAGTCAGGAGATCTTGAAAACCTGGGTTCAAATCTCCGTTGGGCATCTCCGTGTGGAGTTTGCATGTTCTCCCCGTGCGTGAGTGGGTTTTCTCCGGGTACTCCGGTTTCCTCCCACATTCCAAAAACATGCATGTTAGGTTAATTGGCAACTTCAAAATGTCCATAGGTATGAATGTGAGTGTGAATGTTTGTATGCCTTTGTTTGTCTATATGTGCCCTGCAATTGACTGGCGACCAGTCCAGGGTGTACCCCGCCTCTCGCCCAAAGTCTGCTGGGATAGGCTCCAGCATCCCCGTGACCCTAATGAGGATAAGTGGTACAGAAAATGAATGAATCAATGAATGATTGCATAAACAGGTTCGTGGATGGTAACATGCAGTGCTTACAGAATCGTGCCGTAGTTGGATCATTTCAAACATTGCCGGAACTAATTGCCTGGCGATTTGATTTGAAATAGTCCGTAGGCGCTAACGCTAATTCTGTCAACAACAGCAGCATAGAAACAACGATGGCACTTAAACGTCTGCTTGCTTTTCAACACTAGACTTGATCTTGAACTTACGACACTCCTCAGGTAAAAAATGCCAGTAGTACCGCTCTTTCGTCTGTCCGCTTGGCCTAGCTAGAGGTGTTGTGAGCGAAGCTGAGACTAGCGAGGCGTTTCTGCATTTTTGGTGTTAGCTGCTACAATAACAATATCGCTGTAGCTTGGTTGATATACAGGTCGGTTATGTAAATGAAACACTGTTTGCGTTTTTTTGCATTTCCTTTTTAGAGCTTTATTGTCAAAATAGCTGCCTCCCATATAGTGCTATGCTAGGTAGGCTCGTTCAAACTCGATGTCTGGCTTCAAAACGCACAGAAAGGGGAAATAAATGTGTGTTCGTGTTTTACAGAAGGATTGTGGATGATGGGCAAACCCCCCCAAAGTGCAGTTTTTCTTTTGATTAAATTTTTAAAAATGCGAGAAGGTGATAATTTGTACAACGATAGAGTATTGCGAGGGACGATGGTCTGATCTCATCTGAATATTTTTATGTCAGATATTGTCGATTTAATTTTGATCACACACTTTTGCCTGAATAAACGATTTTAAGTGCCATACTTTCTTATTATGGCCAAAACTAAGCTTTATTGCTGTTATATTTTTTGCACACACCCACATCAGGGAGGAATGAACCACTTAAAGTTAAACATCTTAGCCACGAGATAAACACCAGACGACATTACCGGAACAGCTGGATGTTGAAATAAGGATTATGCTCATTGTTGAGATGCGGCAGCTCCAAAATAAACTGCTTTCCTTTCCACGGTTACGTAAGAGTTAGCCCAGTGATGCAGTAGTTTAGCGTCGTCCTCACGTACAGTGAGGTCGTCACGTGATGGGACAGCCATTCAAAGTTAGCACATGCAAACAGCCGCCCGAGATCTCTCCCCGGTGATGCTAAAAGTAACCTAATGTTTATTTATCCCTTGATTTGTCTTTTATATGCATTTACAATTGTTTATGCACGTGACACTGGAATTGTAAAACTTTAAAAACGTGTTGTGTGTTCATCTGGCGGGCTGATTTCTAGTTTCGGTTACCGAGCTAATAGGATGCTACCAAGGAAGGAGGTTTTGTGACTAAAGAACATTAAGAACACAGTTGGACTCACGCAGTGAATGAACATTACAACACGCTGCGTGCCATATTGTACGCTAACTAAAGAATGCACACAAACTAAGAAAAATTATAGTGTAAATTTTCACACATCAATGGACACTAACTGAGGTTCCACTCTATAAAATAACTATTCATAAGTTACCTGTTTACAACAACAGGCAAAACTATGTACAGAAATGATAAGACTTATTTGTTATTGTTGGAATATTTGAAGTAATATGATATGGGCATTGCTTTAAATTTGAATTCAAGTGAGCTTTTTCATTTTAAAAATTAATAGTTTTAATATATTGAAGGTGAATTTTTCAGCCCAATTTTTTGGCATCGCCTGGCGGCCTTTGCTTATATTGCCTAATTGGCTGGCCAGCTCTACCTGTGGATCTGGAACTGTGTCATTGTTATGATTTGGAGAAAAAAAACAGCTGTATTTGTTCTCTCAAATGCTTTAAATGTATTCCACCTAATGATTGCTAAACTATTCATTCAGTACAGTTGTAATCTGTGCACAAGCCCCTGGCTCTTACTTCCTCATATGCTTACAAATAGCCTTTGATTTTCTGTCATGTGTTAATTACCGCATTTTGCCTTTTAATGGGGAGCTTTGTGTAAACTATTTAGAGCCTAATGACTGTGCGCTTGCAGCACAAGCATTTTACTTTTTATTCATTTAGAAAGAGCAGCATTCCTCTCTAACTTCTGGTGCCATTCTTTCGCTCCCATTAGCTCATCTCATTCATGCCGTATGTGTGGCGCCGGGCAGTAATTGTTGTGGCATTGGTGCTGTTAATTATGGCAGTGAGGGGCTGAGTCTCTGCCAAGGTCCATAATGGCGGCCAAGGCAGCACAGGAGAGTAAATGGGGTTTGTTTCACCAGCTGGGGTCCCATGGAGAGCGAAGAGTTCTGAAACCCCCATGTGTAGGCCCACAGCCTCGGGGCCTTGGGACCATATGGACACAACACTTAAACTGGCCTTTATCCTACACCTCACTCTTTTAATCAAAGCAAAGCCCACATCCTGTGTTCCTCATTACCTGACTCTTTATGTCGTGACGTTGTTTTCCCATTAAGTGCATTAATCGTTTTAATGCTTTACGTCTTCTGCTCTTACCACTTCATATTCAAGATAGCAATTTGGAATGTGTCAAATTATTATAAAGGTTCAGGCAAACATGCATGAATATTTTATCCCCTTTCTATTTTGTCCCCACAGCGCAAACTGTGGATGAATGTTTTGCAGTTTATTTTGAGATACAACTCTCATTAGCTAGGCACTTAGACCAAATACATGCAATAACCCATAGATACTATTTTGGATAGATTCATTATTTGGGCAATGGTTGTTAGATCCTCATAAAATAATAGTGATTAATCTTTCATGAAAAACACTTATTACAGATTCATATTTAAAACAATAAAACTATGATTTTCCAATAAAAAACTATGATAATTGTTCACTAAAAATGATAATTAAATTGCTTATTAAACAAATAATTTTCAGCAGAAAGTCAAATTTCTTTCTTCTAGCGGTTACTGTATTTCCTTGTTATACATGCATATATTTGTTTAATCATTGCTTGCTTAGAGGGACTCAGCATGAGGAAGCTGACTCTTTGTAACACAACATAAGCTTTCACAATAAACCAACAATCACACCCCCTCTGGCTATGCACAAGAACACCTAAAAGGGTCCAACGAGGAGGAGGAGGAGGAAGATGAAGGGGTGCTTTTCAGAGGCCCTCCAGCGTGATGTTTGATTCTTCTGAAAAGCCCTCAGGCCTGTTTGAGCTTTAATACACACACACACACACACACAAAAGGTTAAAGACATGTAGATCTGCAGCCATGCAACGCCTGAAGGGGGGCATACACACTCTTAAGCACTCTCACAGCTTGCATATGGATCATTAGGCACAAGAGGGTCAAAATTACATCTAATAGCGTCAACAGATGGAGACCTTCTTTTTGGGTTTCAATCAACTCTTGAACATAACCATTTTTAGGTTAGGCTTGTTTGCAAAAATGTGTCATTTAATAAGCATAACCACAAAAAGGTGTTCTACTCAGTATTGTATAAGTTGTGTCAAATATCTCGGTCTTCTCGGCATGGTGTAACGACCCCGAGGATGCAGAGAGCTGGATGCCAAGCAGGTAAGTTGGAGGAATCTTTAATAAAGATGCTGCAAAGCAGCGGTAGGAACATGGAATGAGGGAAAAGCAACAATGGCAATGAAAACAATGACAATGAGCCGACGCCCGACTGGCCCACGCACCTGAACATAAATAGCAGGGAAACGGGTGCACGGAGTGAAGAAATTAGGAAACGGCCCAGAAACACATGAACCTATGAAAATAATCACAATACAGGGAAACTAACCCAAAGCTGTCACGTCTACGAAACACGAGTCGTGACAATTTGTTTGTTTAAAAGCAGCATTCATCAATTCAGATATAGCTATTTAATTTGAGTGCAGAATTAGATAAAGGGATATATTGTTGCGCTCCAATTAAAAGCGTGCACATTTTGTAAGTCCTGTTTTTGTATGTAAAAGTCAAACAAGTTATTGAGAGAAAGAAACTGAGAGAGACTGGTAGGAATGGGAACTTTTTGTGTGTGCTTCAACCTTTAGTTTTTTTTCTTGTGTTTTCAGGAAGCAGCTGATTGGGCCCGCCCTCTTTGCGGCATATAAATGTGTGCAGGTGTGCTTTGCTCACTCGCTCTCCTCCCTGCTCTGCTCTTCCTGCCTCGTCCATTGCTCCTTAGCCACTCAGCTGCTTCTCGATGGCTGCTACTGTTTCCATGTCTGTCTGTCTGTCCTGTTTTTGGTTTTGGTTGTGTTCAGTTGTGTGTTTTTTCATGTAACAATATCAGTGAGGTGACAGGACAACAACCCTGTATAGGGATGGCCTGTTCATCTCACTGTCCAAAGTTTTTTTTTGGAACTTTACTTTGCACATGGGACATGTTTTTACCTTTTAGTTTAATCATTAATAAAAGTGGGTGACTTGACTTTCCCACCTCCCGTGTCCTCAATAAATATGTTTTTCCCCTGGCTTCTAACAGAGGCACAATTTTCATTGGACAGAGACGCAAGGACAGTCTTGAACTTTGAATTTTTGTATTATTATTGTTATTATTCACTTTTGATGGTTTTGACATACTCCAAACACAAAATTGTAGGACATGTGTATCCTGGCAAAAAGATGACACAACGAAATGCACCAAATTCTGAGAAACTAGGATATAACATGGACAGATTGTCTTCCGTTGTGATTTGAAGGCGCAGATTTGAGTGATTTTCAGGAGTTAATAAGAGTACAAACTCTGCCCTGCCTTTTCTTTGTTTTTTGATATTTTGCTTAATTTCTGAGTGAATATCAACAATAAAATTCAGGAATATACTAAAGGGAAGTATACAGCAGTGACACGTGGAGAGATCTTCATGGCTGGTGAGGCATGACTTTGGAGTTTTTTATGGGACACGTTGCTCGTTTAGCCCCAATGTAGTCAAGTTAGCATTTTGGCCACAGAGAAACAGGAGATCTGGAAGACAAGGGTTCGAATCTCCGCTTGACATTTCTGTGTGGAGTTTGCATGTTCTCCCCATGCGCGCGTGAGTATTCTCCAGGTTCACTGTTTTTTTCCCACATTCTAAAAACAATGCATGTTAGGTTAGTTGCAGACTCTATATTGTCCATAAGTATGAATGTGAGTGTGAACGTTTGTTTGTCTGCCCTGCGGTTGGCTGGCAACCAGTCCAGGGTGTACAACACCTCTCGCCAAATGTCATACCCCCGCAACCCTAATGTGGATAAGAATCACAGAAGATGGATGGAAGGTTGCTCATTAAGAGTATATTAAGAAAAAACGTGATTTACTTTAGTTAAACAAAAATGTTTAAGAAATGTTAATGTCTTAGTCCCTTGTATTTATTCATTCATTCATTCATTCATTTTCTATACCGCTTATCCCCATTAGTGTCGCGGGGATGCTGGAGCCTATCCCAGCTGACTTTGGGCGAGAGGCGGGGTACACCCTGGACTGGTCGCCAGTCAATCGCAGGGCCCCTTGTATTTATTTTTTTATTAACTGAAAAACATAAATATAAATGTCTGATCATCATCTAGTGAGCTTGGTGATATATTCCTCCATCTTGGCAGTCAAATTAATTCATTCAGCAGAACATAAAAATGTCTCTAATGCATTTGACTTGCTGCTCTCCAGCTGGTGATGCTGCTGTTAAAAGCAAAAACCCGCTGGCTTTTCCTCGCCATAGAAACACAGCAGTGACAAGCACCTTCCATCTCAAAAACGGCCACATTCTTTCAAGATGAAGCGAGTACTGCAGCGCTGCCACAAATGACATTTCCCTGTATTTTATTACCAATTAGCAAGCATAATGATGTCACACTTATATAGATATTACACAGGCTGTAGAAAGTCATGGTCACACATAAATGTTTCTGCGACATTATGTTTATGGTGACATGCTGACAAATAGAAACTGGCAGGCATCATCCAACTTAGTGTATGCTCAGATGGTAGATGGTGCTTGCGCACTCCGCCAAAAAGAGGCGCTCCCGGCAGCCTCACCTTAGGTTTCAGCCCTGCATTTGATCAGGAAATTTGAACATTCTGCCATTTTTACTTTTTCAAAAGATTGGAATTATGCATAAAATACAAATACATAGTAAAAATCATTTATATTTGTTTATATTTTTCATCATGTCATGAAGAAAAATTGTAAATGTAAAGTCTTAGCTGAGCTTTCCTCTATTTGGCAGTATATTTGGCAGGCAATGAGAAAAACATTAAATTGTCTCCTTCCCATACTGTTGTAGATGTGATAGTCACAGGAGAGTGTTACAGTAAATTAACATTTAGACAACAGACTGGACCTTGCCACTCATGAGACTCTCTGTAGTTCCTATCCGCAGTTGTTTCACGGTGTGATGCAGAGACCAAATGGCAATCAAGAAACATCTGTTTTGTTCATGGCCAGATTGCTCGGTTGTATACGGATACCAAGCTTTGCCTAAATCCCATCAGAGGCTACTGTACGCAGTTTAAGTCCGGAGAATTTATTGCAAAAACATCTCTCTCCCGCTCACTTGTGTCTTACTGGCGTGCTGTTTGGATGAACTGCATAGGCAAAGTCCCGGGGTGAGCTTGCTCTACTGTAGAAAATGACAACAGTTCTTTTACACTTTTTGCCGCACCATTGTGTGCTTTATGACTTGTACAGGGGGAATCACTGTGCAGCATTTGACCTCTCCTCTTACAGTACTTGAATATGATGATGGCTCTTACATGGCTAGAATATCAACAGCATATTCCAGTGAAGCCAGACTTCTCCCACTCTACAACACAATGAGGGAACAAAGAAGATGTTCAGACTGTAATTCCTTTTATGACTATATGAAGGTGGTTGTGCTATGTATTTTGTTGTTTAAGTCCAAATAAACCCCTCTTGCCACCCTTTTATAAAGTTCTTCATTTGAGATCCTCCAGTTCAAACCTCATCCAAATCAATACAAAACAGAAATGATGCTATCCAATTTCTTGGTAACAATATAAGCAACAATGTTTGAGACACTTTAGACATGAAAGTCTGACAATATGCAGCTCATTGACAACCTCTCAGCATTCACACACAATATCTAAAAGGAATGGCGTTATCTAATTAAAGGAACATTGGGAGCTACTACTAAAGTTTTGTTGACCACTTAGCAGTGAGTTCACACATTGCCAATGCATGCTCTGGTGTTACCAAGCTGTTTAAGAGACCACTAAAACCAAAGTTAGAAATTGACAACGTAATTAAGTGGCGAAACCATTATGGCATCTCCTAGTTACAGAAACAAGAGTGATATCGATCCCAGTCAGGGTCCTGATTGATCCCCAGATAGATGGGCTGCACTTTGGCATTCATCAGCAAAGGGAGAGTTGTTATTGAGGACAGGTGCTGTCGCCGTGCTTGTGACTTAATGCCATTAGACTTTGGAGGCCTTCTGATAATAGGCTGTCAATCATGGACAGACACATCCTTCTTTGTCCATCAGGCGCTCACACAGAAATTGAAGCAGCCACCAAAGGTCTCAAGGATAACATGCAGTTACTAGAGTCATCCGGTTAACACAAGGGTATTTGTAAAATGTGCTTGACACCTGGAGAGTGATGATGAATAGAAAATAAAGGAGCTGGTGTAGAAAGACTTAATGCTCAGCTTTTCCTCTCATAGATTCATAGATGTTAACACCAGACTTGCTGTAAAGGGCAAGGTACCCAGAATGCATACACTGTAATGTGATTGCATGCTCTGTCACACTTGGTCCCACATGCGGGTGGGGACTCATGTCCCACACTGGTACCTGATATCAAGCCTCCCAGTGCCTCACTCACCTACTGGGTCATTCACACAAAAGTCACCTGTCGAAAAGGTCCTTCCAGCCACAGATGCCCCACTTCTGAAACCATTTGTCATTTGAGAACCATCAACTTGAATTGAAACATGTGTCTATTTGCTTGAAAACTCATTTTATATCAGGGGTTTTTGAAAGTCTGAGACAGGCCTCTGGACCCCAAGAAATGTCAAGCATCTTAAAAAAAAAAAGAAAAACATAATCTTCAAACCCACTAAGCTATGCTTTGCTAATCACAAGATATGTTTTAGAAGCTAAATGAACTGAGGGCGAGGAGAAAACTCAAAATATACTCAAGAATACATGTTTTTGGGATAGTAGGGGAGGCCCCCAACAATACCATGCTCTTTGAGGATGGTACTGGCTTACTATGCCACACTTTTAAAACCCCTACTACACTGTAGAATAACCACAACAGCCAGGTTTTTTTGGTATGGTAGCCCACCTTCTCACACAAGGTTCCCCTGGCCCAAGGGTCCTTTTAACAAGATACACCATGATTGGCCTCATGGATTACAATCCCACTTCGGACGTCATTTATCATGTAACTCAGAGATTAAGGTTGTATTGGATTAAACAGCCTTTACAGTCACCCTAACACCAGAGAGCCCGGGTATTTGGCATTTTAGTCAGTTTACGTACACAGCTGCAGTGATGGTATGCACCTAAACTGTACACATTTGCTATGGCCCTCTGTGTTTGTCACAATGTGCCCAGGTAGTGTGGCGAAGGACTCGTGACCAACTCCTTAGATCCTCCATCCCTCTGTTTGTCCAGAGACATTACACTTAGTCTGAATACATGACCTGTCTGCATCGTCTTATCATACGATCAATCTTATTGCCTGCTTCTTAGAGTCCTGGTAGAATGGGTCAGAAGGTGAACAGGTGTGAGGGGGTCACCATGATGGATATGGTTTAGAGGGTTGCAACATGTAGTGTCAAATTGCTCCATTTCACTATATTGGTGAAGAAGATCAATGTTTAGGCAAGATCGGCGATCCATTTGAGCAGATAGGGGCCTCTCTTACAGCTCCCCTGGGATCTGGGGACCAAGCAAGGCAAACAGTAGGCTTAGGGTGCAAATGTGTCACATGACCCTCTAATAAACTGTCAGGTGTTATTGTGTTGATACACAGATTCAACTGTTTAAGGCATGCCCTTTAACCTCACACATGGCTGAGACATTCAGAACCCCCCGCTCCCCAATCCTTCCGACTATTGGTCAATCTGAAGTGAACTACTCCAGAATGTGCTGTTGATGGTTAACCCCTGGTTGGTTACCTGCTGTGGCTAACTGAAAATTGTTTTGCGATGGAAACCTGATCGAATTTGCAGTATCTGGATTAAGTTGTGCTGGACTCTTCTTGATTTGTGGCATTGGAAATGTACTGGTTTATATGGTTTAACCTCTGCTCCCAGCACGTGGCTGCGTTGACTGTCTATTGATCCCAGTGTTGTAAAATGAAATGCACTGTTCATATGATCTGACCATTAAGCTTCCAAACCTCCAAATAAGAAGTGGACAGCCAGGAGCTTCTTTTCAGTCAATTGAAATACACTTGATAATTTGAATGACAAATCCACCATTTTTTATGATGGCGCTTTACTGTGAAACATTTCTGTTTGTTTAGTTTCATCTGCGTGGCTGATGCCTATTCAGTAGAAGTGAAGGGCATACCTGCCACTAGAGGGTGATATCTAATGGAATAGATAATAATAAATTGAGTTGTTGAAGCAGTGCTGAGACAATGCGGTTTAAACATTAATAAAAAACATATACCCTCTCTGGTTGCAACATGATGTATACTTGCACAACCTTATGAGGTCTGCCGCTACAAAGACACTTGAGCACAATTTTTGTTGAGCTTCTACAGTAACAGGTATCCTTGTAAGGCAAACATGTTTGATGCTGGAGCTCATTAGAATTTGTAAATGTGTAAGTAATAAAGAGGTTAGTTAGTGTAATATCAGTGAAGTGGTGCAGAGAGATTTATTCGGTGCATTACTGCATTATACCCTTTAGTTGTGATTTACTGTAAGTGTACAAATTTACTGATCATGAGATTCTTTAAAACAATACAATAACACACTTTAAATCGTGTTTAGATTTCAGTGTTTGTCAAAATTTGAATGGGATGTAGTGACATTATAATTAAGAGCATGCAGGCCATGAACAGTGCACAACACAAAAGAGGCAGCTGCACTAAAGACACATCTCCTCTACCATGGGCGCCGTGCCACAAGGGCAAACCTGTCTAGATTTAAACATCAATTTAGATTCAAACCTGTTGCGAAAAGATGCATACTTTATTTGATGGGAAGAAGTGGGTCACATATGTTTGCCCTTGCAGTCGTTCCTCACATTGTGGAACGACGAGGGCCCCAGCTGCAGCATTGGGTCGTTTTAATGAAAATCCAAGGCAATAGAAAACAGGTACAATCCAGACTTACATTTCCCATGGCTTTGTGGGGAGCGACAATGGGACATCAGAGGTAGACATTTAGTGAGTGGCATTAACATGCTCGGTCGTGTTTGGCTGTTTCTCAAGCGTTGCCATTATGTACCGTACTGTACTTTGTATACACACTGGTATGGAGTATAATCACCTTGTTTTACTTAATGTGTTTACGTTTTTGTATTTACACTACGCCACCTTATCAATGGCGGTTCTGTCTTGAATAAAGCTCTGAGCGGACTGACACTGTAGCCTCCTGTAACCCTGGTGCTAGAACTGCCACTGCATGTTATATACTGTATATTATTTTCCTATAATAACAGGTTTAATATAATTAACTGAACTCAGTATTACTTACTCATAAGAAAACTATTTAACTGATTGTCAATAGAAGCAGTGAATGTAGTGAATTTGGATTTTAAGTGATTCATTATGATTTTTTTATTTTTATTTTATAAATGCAACACTTTTGTAGGGCCATTGTATTGCATGCAATCAAGTGGCTTCAATTATTTTGAATGGATTTCAAAGCCAAAACCTGATTGCTGTTCTGTCCTTTGAAATAGAAACGATTAGAAACATGAATGGGAATCAGTAAGTGCAGCCTCAAGCCAATATATCTGTCATCATTTGAGACACATTACACTCTATATTACTAATATTATACAAAGTAAAACATAGGAGAATTATCCATGGGCATACCTTCATGTACTAGTGAAGATGAAGTGGTTCCGACAAGCGGCCATTTGCATTTACTGGCAGGAGTATTTACTTTGACAAATAGGAACAGCAAAAGGAGGCAGCTGAGTGCCACTTAGTTATTAACAACTCCTTCACTTGTGATTTATTTGCCATGTTTAAAGAGAGGGCATAGCTATTAGGATATTATTGGGAAAATTAGCCCTGTTTAAGTAGGAGGCTACCGCCGTACTGACCCCTTAATATACTTCTAATGGGGCCATTAACCATACATACAGTACGTATGTGAACCTCACATCAAGACGTAAGAATTAGCTCAGGGAGAAGTGTGTCCACATGTGCAGGGAAGGATCTAGTCTGTTAGCGTGTCATTTGACAACTGAATAACCCAAATCTGTCGAGCGGCATCATTAACCGTGCTTTTCTCCAACATACTTTTTTTGATATGGTGACAGATGAAGAACTTCCTTCAAATGTTTCTTAAAGGTTAAATATTAGGGATTTATATAGTATATTACCATAAATAAAACAAAAATAATGTGATTTGGTAACAGCAGAAAAAAGCAGAAAACAGACACTTATGCACAAATACAAAAAGACGGCGTAGACATTGATAGGATGAAAACAAATTAGTTTGTAGACCTTATAGGTGACAAAATGAGATGGAAATTCCACAATAAAAATATACAAAATAAAGTAGCAGGAAACACTTACTGCAATCCAGGGTGTGCCCGTCTCCAGCCCAGAGTCAGCTGGGATAGGCTGCAGCATACCCGCAACCCTAATGAGGATAAGTGGTATAGAAAATGGATGTATGGATGTTGTTCATGGTTGTATAGACATGGAAACACTGAACAAAGCAAAATATGTTCTGGACCAAAAGGGACTCATATTCTCTATTGTTCGCTGGTTGTATCATATCTAACTTATTGATTGCAGATATGGGGAAATAACTACACAAGTACACTTTACTCACTAACTGCAACACAAAAAAGGTTAGTTAGGATAATCCAAGCAAATAAACATTCCAAAGATCACTTTCAAACAACTAAATATTTGCCTAAATAACAATTCTTCTCACCAAGAAAAGAGAAATATTATCTTCGGACAAAATTAAATTTGAAACACGTACAAATCTTGCCTTTAAAGTGTACATAAGATCAGTTTTGACACTGCCAGAAAGGTATTCATTTACAATTACCATGTTTATTACAGTGGTTGTAAAAGTGATGTAGAACGGCACTGCATAATGAGGTATATATTGTTTTCTTAAAATAATATGTCTTTGCTGCTGGTGTGAAGTATGAGCTTTGTATATTTGGCTAACTACTCATTAGAGGGAGCTGTACTTAATGTTCTGGCCAGTGAGAGTACATCCGCTTACGCTGACAATTTTGGTATACAGTACAAAGTACATTCCCAGAATGAGATTCAGATTTGAACAATAGCATAAACACCGGCTGAGACTTTGGAGAGTAACAAACTAATAACGACCTCTGTAATCACAAAGATAGATCAGTGTTTTGCTCTTTATTTTAGTTAAATACAACTAAACGCTGTAATTACGCAAAGAGCTCAATTGGTGTTAAGGTGCTGACTTCATTATCATTTTTATAGATGGGTCTAAATAATCAACACATTAATAATTCATACCAGTTTCATTATGCATGCTTATGCATGCCTGAACACCTCATCAACCTGGTGCCAAGCCTTTAAACAATAGACGTCTTTTATTAGCATGATGCCTGAGTTTACGCTTGTTAATCTGCAACTTGTATTATTTTATCAAACATTCATTTAGTTGGCGGCCTGGTGCCTCAGACCAGCAGTTGAGCCACCACTGTGGTTAATAGCTTTAGTGGTGGCTATCATTAGGGGCCTGCATATTACAAACACAATTAAGTCCCTGTTGGACACTTTTATTGTTGTGTGAGGCGCATGTGTTTGACAAGAGCAGCCACACATCCAATACAACGAGTTATTGGCTTCTATCGCCTGTGCTCTCCCAGACTTAGGCAGACGTTTTTTGTCTCCCCAAGGTGCCAGAGAACCTGAAACACTTTTTATCCTCTTGAACCTTGCCACTTTTAAGTAATCAGCCTCTTTAGTGTTACTTATGTCATACACTTCAGTGGTGATGTACTTTGAGCACTGCGGTGGTAAAAGCATCACTTTCAACACTGCCTTTATCTAAAGCTGAATGCAAACACTCAGAGTCGTACAATCAAGCCCATCTTGTATTTGGCACATCTTCTAAACATTAATTGTTGCTCGCAGCAGTTAATTAAGAAAGGCCCGACAATTTACCACATGCGCCCCTACACTCATCATGATCACTAATCATACAACCTCTCCAAACTCAGCAGTGACCCTGAGGACATACTGTATCTGTGGTGTTCACCAACTTTGTCAACATTTTTTGAGTAGGGATGTCGGCTTCATAGGCGTTCATCTACCATTGTGATTTTTTTGTGTGCGGATCACAGGTCATAGCTATATTTTAAGATTCAACATTTGTTAGTTAGAAACAGGAAATGCAGTCACAGCATTTTCCATGAAGTGGAGATGCATTATTATCATAGAGTCAATACCGTCAATTCAACAGTTAACAGTTTTATTTGAAGTGAACGTTTAAACTTAATTTACTATTTTACAAATGTAATGCTGTACCATGTACAGAGCAGGCCGAATGGGATAAACTGTGGTTATCTACAGCCACGCATTTGTAACATTTGTACAGTTAATGATATCTCCCAGATGTTGTGTCATTATTTGTTCTTCAATATGAAAGATTTAACACCAGTAAGAATGATTTTTGTTACCTTTTTATAGTTTATCATTAATGAAGCCAGTTTGTAACAATGCCACTATTTCATTACAGGTTAAGCAAGGCAAGTACATTATAAGAGAACAGCAAGTGATGACACATACCCTCACCCCCGTTTAAGACCGGCCCTGATGTGTGCTGAAACTTTCATTTAAGCACAATCCTTAGATTAACAAGGTGATTGTTTCTTAGCTAGCAGCATGGGAGTCATTAGTAAAGTCTTTTTGTTTTTGGTGTCGTTAATAGAACAGTCTCAGAGGATCTTCGGGGAGCCCTTATGACCTTTGCCTGCAATCTGTCATCAGTCATTGATTGGGAATATTATCCTATTAAATGCAAGGAAAGAACTATTTTAAGGCATCATGCTAATGGATTAACAATCTCTCCACATCTACATGAATCTTCATATCCCAAGAAGGAAGCCGGCTTTGCCAACTAATAAATAAATGGCAGTATATGTATAAAAAAGAGTTGATTGTGATTTACATTTACTTGTACTACCTGTTGAAAAAGCTGATCAGAAACATTAATTCATTTTCTATGCCACTTAATCCTCATTAGGGTCACAGGGGTATGCTGGAGCCTATCCTGGCTGACCGGGAACAACTAATGGACAATTTAGAGTCGCCAATGAACCTAACATGCATGTTTTTGGAATGTGGGAGGAAACCGCAGTACCCGGAGAAAACCCACACACGCACGGGGAGAACATGCAAACACCACACAGAGATACCCATCGGAGATTCAAACCCTGAACCTCCTGACTGTGAGGCCAACATGCTACCCACTCAACCACCGTGCGGCCCTGAGACTTAACGTGTATTGCACAAATAAGAGTAATACTGTAGATAGCAGTTGCAGAGTGATAAGGTATAATATGAATACAACTCTGAGGCCATATGTTCAGTTTTTTTGGTAAGTGACTAATATCATTATATGTTTTCTGTTTTGTTTAATACTCATAATATACACAAATACATTCCTAATTAAAATGATGTCAACCATATGTCA
Source organism: Oostethus manadensis (assembly GCA_024372805.1). NCBI lineage: Eukaryota > Metazoa > Chordata > Actinopteri > Syngnathiformes > Syngnathidae > Oostethus > Oostethus manadensis. The sequence goes on along the minus strand of QODF01000110.1, from coordinate 189,646 downwards.
TTCAAATATTCTTTTTTTCCCTTTCGGCTTATCCCTTCAGTTGTCGCCACAGCAAATCAATTGCCTCCATCTAACTCTGTCTTCTGTCTCCTCTTCTCTTGCGCGCAACTACCTTCATGTCCTCTTTCACTACATCCATAAACCTCCTCTTTGGTCTTCCTCTAGGCCTCCTGCCTGGCAATTCAAGACTCAGCATCCTTCTACCAATATATGCACTATCTCTCCTCTGGACATGTCCGAACCATCTCAGTCTGGCCTCTCTGACTTTATCTGCAAAACCTCTAACATGTGCTGTCCCTCTGATGTGCTCATTTCTGATCCTGTCCATCCTGGTCCCACCCAAAGAGAACGTCAGCATCTTCATCTCTGCTACCTCCAGCTCTGCCTCCTGTCTTTTCCTCAGTGGCACTCTCTCTAAACCAAACAACATCGCTGGTCATTGTGGACGGCAGAGTAGCAGACACAGTAAGATGTCCACCACAGTTTTGTACACCTTTTCCTTTCATTTTAGCTGAAACTCTTCTATCACACATCACACCCGACACTTTTCTCCACCCATTCCAGCCTGCCTCCACACGCTTTTTCACCTCTTTTCCACTTCTCCATTGCTCTGGACTGTTGATCCTAAGTACTTAAAATCCTCCACCTTCTTTATATCTTCTCCCTGTAACTCCTTGTAGTCATTCAAATATACTTGTTAATATTTGATTAAATGTTGCTTGGTTAAAATCACGTTTCCGAGATATTTTCTATACAGTACAGCACACGTGAGGACTTTTTTCTCCTGATTTCTGTTTACTAGTGAAAAGAAGAACTGTTGTCTCCCTCTTGTTTCCACCCGGATAACTGTAAAGCAGACACTGGTACCCCGGTATGTAGCTGCAGCTATCACACGGCAAGTCAGGTCAGCTGTCTTTCTTCACATGTATTTTTACCTTTAGTGGTCTACATCAAATATAATAAAGCAAATCTGGTTAGGTGTAAGTCACAATGAAGATCCTGCCCTGTTAGTGATGGGAGGATAATGTTTGTAGCCGAGCTGCTAGCTAAAAGCCAAAGTTCATGCTTCATTTTGTCATTGAATGTAGTTATTGATACCGCTCCAACACGCCGACAGTAAAGTTGCCTTATTCGCCGAAGTTATGAGAGAGATTTTGAAACACCTTCATCGTATGTTTGTAAACGTCGCGCTTTTTCCGAGCACTTTCGGCCATTCAGTGCCGCGTCCCGCCGCCTCGGAGGTGCTCACTTGTCACCTACAGCAGAGGAAGCTCCCCCCGTGGACATCTTACTGTGTCCGCTACTCTGCCGTCCACAATGACCAGTTTGGAATGTCTAACTTCAACTGGAGCGTTCAGGGATCCAACTACCACGTACTGCGAACTGGCTGCTTCCCCTTTATAAAGTACCACTGTACCAAAGCACCTTTACAAAACCTGGACTTCGAGGATAGGTTTTTCACCACGCTCAAAGTTATCAACCTAGGTCAGTATGATAAACACATTTGACTAATAAATGCATACGTTTTTCAAGCAATGCACCTACAATCGCTGTGTGCTTGCAGGTATCCCCTGTTTGGCCTATGGAATAGGTTGCTGGATGGTTGTGGGTGCTGTTGAAACAGTCCATACAAGCATTGGTCCTGTCACAGTCTATTTTGCCTACAAGGAAGAAGAAGGTGCACAGTATTAAGCCAAACCATACAAGATAAATGTATCTACTTTATGTACATATACTAAGAAGATGGCAAGAGTGTCATTTTCAGTCTGTAGTGTTCTTTATTGTTGAATTATTAAAAAATACAAGTTGCAATTGAGGAGTCATCTGAATTTAATTTGATGAATGTTTTTAAGCAATATTAATACATCAGTAATAATTTGTTCAATATTTTTTTTAGTAAGCAAATCTTCTTTACCCTTTGTGAGCTATTCAAAATCAGCTGGTGAGATAGGAGTCCACTGGCGTTGTATCATCTTTATGAGGCTGGACAAACTGTGTGTTTACTTTCATGAAACAATGACTCACAAATAGTGTTTTGAGGACAAGACATAATTATAGACAAGTGACCAAAATTGTTCAGTGACACTTAAACAAGTTAGTATGCATCCCATGAACGTGGGACAAAATCGAGCTCCGAACTAACCACATTGCTTGTTTTTTTTAAAACAAAATGTCATTGTGGTAAAAAAAAAAAAAAAGTCACATTTGGAATACAAAGATGAGAAGATAGGCAAATAATTCTAACTAACTACTGCCAGTGACGGTACTCACTTTAAACAGCATTTAAACAGAGAAAGAAACATGCAAGAAAAGGACCGTGTGCGTCCCTTGTCTGCTCAATATGAGTGTTGGCATCCCTATGTGTATGGAGTCACAGGAGTGCCAAAGTCAAAAGGAAATACATGTGGAAATATAACAAGAATCAATAATACAAAAATATACAAATACAGTCATATTGTAATTTCATTTTGTCTTTGCTTTTTCCATTTTGTCATTGGTTTTACTGTATTGTCTTTGTTTTTTCCAATTTTATCGTTGCTATCCCTCTTTTGTCTTTGTCTTCTACATTTGATTTTCCTCTTTGCATTTACCGGACTCCTGACCTAACTGGTAAAAGCAATGACAATTTATGGACCCGCCCACAGAAAAGGCTGTAGGCGGGTCCGTCTGCCAGGGTACTAGTCCCATCCAGATAGAGGCTGTTAGCCCCTTCTGTCAGCAGCGTTGATATGCACTCCATCGTGTAAAACGTTTGTGCAAAGTATGTGCATGGTGCCGTGATAGTGATGTTACTTGCTGTCTGTCCTCCGCTTTCGGTCCCCAGTCCTAAAAGCTACATTTAAACATAACTACTACAAAGTGACTGCAAGCAGGAACTGTGTGATCATGTATTGACTAGTCACCCTGGTAGAAGGACCTGGAAGGACCTGCCTAGAGCCTTTAAATTGACATTGGTTTTACCAGTTAGCAGCAGGCATCTGGTAAATGCAAAGAGGAAAAGACAGACAATAGATGCAAAGCAACAATAAAATGCAAAAAAACAAAAACAATACACAAAATGGAAAAAGCAAAGACGAAATAGAATTGCAATATGACTACATTTGTATATTTTTGTATTATTGATTCTCTTTATATTTCCACATGTATTTCCTTTTAATTTTGGCACTCCTGTGATTCCACAGCAGACGTGCACAATTATGTCATGTTTGTGTTGTCATGACATGAATTGTCATGTCGTCACGGTACAGCAATCGGCTTTGAAAGGCATTTATTGGCATATCTTGATCAGGTTTTTTTTTCACGGAAATCTGTTGATACTGGTCGTTGGCCGATCTATCGACGCGCCCCTGGTTATAACCATTTGATTCTTTTTGTGACCACTACAAGAATCTAAATAACCCCTACTTGTTTATTTGAAGGTAAATTAGTGATCACTATCCATGCAGCAGCTAGTCAATAGCGTTAGAGGTAACCGTGACAAGACAGGTCTGATAAAATAGGTTTTAATTACCAATGTGCGGCCCATGGATGGAGACACTTGTATGTCTTCCTTCGGGCCTTCTTTGGTCTTTGATTTCTGGTAATGTGCTTTGCTGACAGTGCTGCTTCCTTTCAAGAGGCAGCGTGACAAACTGCCATATTGATTTCCTCACCCCTCTGCGTCTCCTGCTAATAGCATTTATCAGTGACCTCAATTTTCTGGCTTTGGCCTCATCATTTTTAGCCACAATGAAGGTGAATGAATAATTTCTTGTTGTACATGTTAATCAATGCCCCCTCTTGACCTTTCTCTTTGCATCAGAAAGCTACAAAATCAGCATGCAGACCTGATCAAAATCTTAAGACCAGTTGAAAAATTGCTAGAATTGTGACCTTTTGCACATTTGGATTTTGAGGTTTTAAGTAGAGCTACAATATGCAAAAGCAAGAAGGGAGTGAGACAAAAAGCACTTTGAAAAAGTAATTTATTTAAAACAACATTTAAACTGGCCGCACGGGCTGAGTGGTTAGCACATTGGCCACACAGTCAGGAGATCTGGAAGACCTGGGTTCAAATCTCCGTTGGGCATCTCTGTGTGGAGTTTGCATGTTCTCCCCGTGCGTGCGTCGGTTTTCTCCGGGTACTCCGGTTTCCTCCCACATTCCAAAAACATGCATGTTAGGTTAATTGGCAACTTAAAAATGTCCATAGGTATGAATGTGAGTGTGAATGTTTGTTTGTCTTTGTATGTGTATATGTGCCCTGCGATTGACTGGTGACCAGTCCAGGGTGTACCCCGCCTCTCGCCCAAAGTCTGCTGGGATAGGCTCCAGCATCCCTGCGACCGTAATGAGGATAAGCGGTATAGAAAATGAATGAATGAACATTTAAACTGGAATAGGCTGTTCATCAGCTGATCAAAAGTTTAAGACCATCGCTCAAAAAATGACAAAAAACTCTCCAAACCAGAAGTAGTCCGAAAAATAGCCACGGTAATAATGCCGGGCGCACTCACCAGTTTGAAAACCACAGCTAGAGCGGTTGAATTTCCTCGCTGTGCCTAGACTCCTCTGTCATGGTACCGGGAGCTTGCACGGGAAGTGCTGCTCTAACAGCTGGTTGTTATGCTCACAGATTGATCTATAACCATTTGAAATGACTAGTTGTACCCTAAAAGTGTTGTTATGGCGGCTGTATAATTCCACGTCAGGATAGCTGTAATTTAGTTGGCCATTTATTTGCATGTCTACAGAGAGCACTCAGCCCTTTGACAAGACGTTCCACTTGCTAGTTTTCTTGTTCTACTCACTTGACTCCAAACACTTGCTCGAACCAGCATGCTGAACACCACTGTCCTCTATAGCCCCACACACTAAACAGAAGCTTGAAACCCAATATGCCTGTCTCTGTAGTATTTTGCATGGTTATTTTTTCAGTTTTATCTGCTACTGGATGGACTTTTATTTTCATTAGTGAACTTACTCTCCGAGGTTTGTTACAAAGCCAAACACTATTGTTGGTCATTCTGTGTAATAAATAAAGTAAATTCAGCAAGGATTTTGTTGTATTATTTAGTAATTCTTTGAAGAAGTATTTTAAAAAACATATTCAATTCCCTAAATTCATGTTTGTAAAAAAAGCTTTTTTATTAAAAAAAAAAAAAAAAGGATCAGATCAGATGCCAAAACATGTGGATCGGGACATCGCTAATAGTAACATCTGCATTAGTAATTTTATCCAATGTACCTTTCACTGTGCACATCAAATGTCAAAACTTCATGCAAAATGAATGTGCAAAATCCCCCTTAAACAGCGCAATGACACCACGCTATCTTAATCTATTAATTGCTTTGAACAAGGAACATTTAGACACTTAGTGTAATCTGATCTATGGTGTCAAACTGCACTGAAATCCCCCCTCTTTTCATTTCCAGCCTTTCATCAGGACTCAAAGTGTGCATGGGGAATGCTCAGGCAAGCATGTCTTAATTACTCATTGACCCTTTGACCCTTTAGCCACATTGATATGGCCGTATGGCCAGACAGAATTGTGAGGGGTTGCAGCTTACCGCAGATTTGTGAGCTCTTACAGGACCATTTGAGTCACTGAAATCCAAACTAGCGCATGCGAGTGTGCTGTATTTGTTTATAGGGCTTCTTCATCTTTTGAGTTGCTCTTAAACTACAGGGCCGGTGTGAGTGCGACAGCGAGGCCCCATCAGTGCAGCTGCAGGATATCTGCACTGCAAATTAAGTATATTTGTCTACATTTGTTCGAAGATGGATGCCTTTTAATAGCCATGCTAGTCTAGTGCTGTTATGAAGTGGCTGAATTACCCAACACACTTGTCTCAAGTGCTAATGAACAAAGAATTAAAGCCCTGGTGCCAAGTTTAATTGTGTGCAGATGCCGGTAATACGTTTTGTCAAGGTGAAATCTTTAAGTACTTGTACTGTTTAGAATTTGGGTAAGTAAAGCAAAACAAGTGTAGAAATTGTGTGTTTAACAATTTAATTGCAAAGTCTAATTGGTTTCAAAAAGTAAAGTCATCGCTTCAAGGAGTTGCTGCTTCCTTAATGAATTATTTAACAAGGAAAGTTGCACCCCCTCTTGTCATATAGATATATTGCTTGGAAGAAGATGTTATTATGAGAACCCCCTCTGCTAACATTTGTGAGGTTATCATTATGAAGCTTCAGGACTGCTCAACGGTGTCTCCATGCTTACCCCGTTATCAGCAGGAGCCATCTTTCACATCACTTTGAGGATCACACCAGGATTACATGTGAATACACAGGTGACAACCCACGTCACAATATTCACAATGTAATAGCATTTTCCCAATCATTATACGACAGAAAAAAACATACAACTCATTATGTTTCAACTGGAAACATCTCAACTTGTAGACATGTAGACACTGAAACACTCTCATTTGTTCCCACCCGGATTCTCTACAATTTGGAAGCAAAAACACTGGCCACAACAAACAATGTCTGTCTATCACACACTCTATGGAGATGGAGACTCTGTGGACATTTATTAATGTGGTTGTGGTACAGGATACACAGCATCATTCTAAAAGCTGTTTCTAATGTTTTGCTTACAATACATTTACACGAGAGAGGTTAAATAGTAATACAGTGTTCCCACTCGACATTGCGGTTCACCTTTCGCTGACTCGCTATTTCGCGGAATCTTTTGTGCATTTTTTTTTTCAGTTATGCACGTGCATTGTGTTCTGCATCCTGATTGGCTCAAGGAGAACCCACTTGTTGTATCTGCGTCTTGATTGGTTAAAGGAAAAACCATGTGTTGTGTCTGCGTTGGCTAATTGAGAACTCAAGCATTATGTTTTGTGTCCTGATACAGGCTGTAGGCTACAGGACTGTAGACCATTGTCAATCTCAGTGCCTTTCTGTGCTGTACAGAATGCGTTTGATTTGCCAAATATAAGTCTAATGTAACATTAGACCGGAGAGCCAACTGGTAAGTAATAACTATTAATGATTTGAAAGTATACTAAAATGGTGAGTCAGTGTCATTTTGTCTTTTACACTTTCTTTTTCGATGATCATCAGAGAAGATCATGTCCCTCAGAGGGTTGTGTCAGGAAGGGCATCCGACGTAAAACTTTTGCCAAATCAAAAAATTGCGTGTCAAACAGAAAAATTGATTCGCTGTGGATACCCCTGAAGAGATAAGCAGGGATACGCCTAAAGGAAAAGAAGACATAAATGTTCAATTGCTAGTAGTGTGATTTTGAAGTGCTGTATGTTTGCAAGTTTTATCTCCAAAAACACCCACAATGTTGACAAAAAGTTATCTACCATTAAAGGCACCTGCGACTGCACCCCAATAGTAAAGGAGGATGCTAACCATCGCACAAAAAGTTGGACTTATGTACATGCAGAAGGAAAGTAGAAGTCACGCAGCGGTTGGGCGCCATTACGCGCATTGTTTGGCGTTTAAACATTGTTGATTGTCAATATTACTGCTCAGTTGTGGATTCTGCTGCTGCAAAGCAACATTTAGTAATAATAAAGACTTTAACCTGCACTTGGGTTCTCTCTCTCCGCATCCCTGGGGTGAAGCCACCTCGCTTCAAGCTAAAACGTGAAACTTACTTTTTTAAATCTACTAAACCTAAAGAGCGTTTAAAGAAGAGATAAATGTGAGAAAATGTTAATGCCTGTCTGAGAAAAGTGTATAAAGTGTACGGTGAGCCTTAAAACAAATATAATATTTGTGAAATAACAAAGTTGGCTACTTGGCGGATTTCACTTATTGCGGGCTATGTTTTGGAACCTGCACAACTGCAAACCACAATGATAAACAAACAGTATTGTTAATTGGGCAATGTTAATGAAACTGACTACTATCTATAAAAAGGCATATAGTTCTTATTTTGGATCTGGTCTTAAACTTCTGGTCATATTTTGTAACCCCCTTCTTGACACCAAAGTTTAATGTAAGTACTGCTCACAAACTCCGGGGAGATGGTCATAGGCACTTTAATTGGGCAAGCAATAGCCAGCACTAAACTCGTCACACAGTGTAATGAACAAGGGCTTTATTAACAAACACAAAAGTGACAGCACAACATGTATTCGGTAAGTGTACATACTCAGGGCAACACCTGCTGCTAGTGGGAATAATACCTACATTAACTCTAAACATGTAACATTACAGAAAACTGCCGCAAAGCATGCTGAGAAGCTTGAAACACTCCCAGGAACAGTGCTTAAAGTACATGCTTGTTTATTATTCTTCACTAGTAGTAATGGTCGGTGTACAGTAATCCTTCGCCTTATCGCGGTTAACCTATCGCACCCTCGGTTCATTGCGAATTAAAAAAAATTATATTTAAAATCTGTATTATGGGCTCCTTTATATCGCGGGTTTCTGAGAAGTTACGTCTTATATTTTTTTCCAATTTAAATTTTTTAAAATTAAAAACTGTAATTTTTTCTTTTACATAAAGCAAAGTAATTTTGTTTTATTTTTTTTTATTTTGGGAGGGTTTACAAAATCTTAAATTTATAAAGATAAAAAAAGAATAGAAAAAATTATGAGAAAAATATCCCATAGATTTATATACTCTACTTTGCGGTTTTTCACCTATCGCGGTGGTGTTTGGAACCTAACACCTCCGATAGACAAGGGATTACTGTACATCCATAGCCTGTTATAGGATAGCTGGTTATGAGATCGGATTTTAAATTTTATTATAAATCCACTTTTTTTTGAGTAGTTTTATTTATGTAGCCCATTGTACCATCCGTATTACTTTTGTATATGAATCCATTTTTTCTGTCCACACAAGGTTGATGATTTTGTTTTTCTTTTGTTTATGTGATGTTATGTTTTTCATTCATACTTAATGCTTACTCTGTTGACATTAAGAGCGTAATGAAGTTTAATAGTTTTTCCATGACTTATTCCTGAGAGTTAAATGTACTATCCATTTTTGTTTTATATTATGCAGTATTTAAAGTTTCAGCTGATTTGAAAACAGACGCCCTCCATAACACCCCCACAGGCTGTCTTTTACCCCCCACCAGCATGCAGGCAGGCTCTTCCCCCCACAGGTTCCGCTTGATCTAATTTTCCTCACTTAAAATTGAAGTCGTCAAGAATATTTATTTTTTCTTGCCTTTGTTTTAGCTAGAAACAGCTTCTTGCTCAAAACAAAAAAGGAATAACTTATGTTGGTTAATAAATATATATAGTTGCATTGCATTGTATTTTTATCAGTTGAAAATATGAAACGATGGTTACAGAAATTGTAGAAAATACATGCCTATGCATTTATTTTCCACCACTTGCCTCGAGCTATTTAAATAGCTGCTTCTTACCTGTCCTATAGGCAGCAACCCTTGAAACTCAATTCTAAACTGGGGATTTAAATTAAATACACTGATACAGATGCTGCATGCAAACATCTGAAATGGAATAAATCTATTTGGTTGGCAGAAATGCTTCACATGATACAGCATGATCTCCAATCTTTCTGCAAATGAGCTACAGTCCCTTGTAATGGTTTCTGCTTCTCATGGGAGGCAGCTTTCTCAGAAAAGCTGCTGATTGAGAGAGAAATGTAATACAGGTGTAAAGCAGACTTGATAGGGGTCTTACATGGGGGTTATGCATTTTAACAGTGATATACATACTCTTACATATTTGTCGATGAATATTGAATTTGCTGGGTCAACTCTTTCAAGCCTGCAGAGATTTGTAAGTTACTGCCAGAGCTCTGTTAATTCTGGCAGTAAGGCTGGCTATTGTGTTGAATTAATAGGAATTAGGAGTTTAAATTGGTTAAGTAAGCACTTCATTAATCCTGAGTGGATTGCTATGCGAGGCTACTTTTTAGGTGGCTGAAAATAAAAAGCTAGTAGGTGCACATTAAAGATCGACTGTAGATAAATGGCCAAGATGATGCCAATAACTTGCCTTTATATTATACACACATATACACATTTTAAATTATAGTGTAAATTGCCAATTAGCCATAGCTAATTTGCCACTCAATTTTGACTTTGGTGTTTCCAGGTAATAGCATGCCCTGTCAAGCGGTGACACGTCCAAATAACTTGTAAGGGAGAATGTGGTTTCTATACATGGGAAAATGTACATACTTTTATTTTTCAGATTAGGCCCCAAAGACACAAAGAAATTGAACTAAATTGAAAGAAATTAATTTTAAATCAATACATTATATGTTTATAAAATGCTTTTTCACAAAAACATCTTACCAATTTCATATTCTCCACACATTAGAAAAAGTTAATATATCAGTTACATATTCACTGATATTGGGTAATCTGTGATAAGTCATAATTGCCACGATTATTCGGCCCGCCGATAAATCAGTTGGGCTCTATTTCAGATCCCCAGATCTTTCCCCTCTTGATTTCTGTCTTTTGAGGCACTTGAATGCCATGGTTTATTAGTTGAAGATAAAAGACATAAATCATCTCAAGGAACGCATGACCAACGCATAACTCTTGTATGCTTGTAATGTAATGTAATCCACAAAATCAGATGGCGAGTTAGGATACCACTGTAAAAATAATATCACCATCATAAGGCTGGACATACTATGTGTTTATGTTCATTTCCCTAATAAGGATAAGCAGCATAGAAAATGGATAGATGGACAAAACCACCATAGCTTGACCTGTGTCAAGCTCTTCAACAGAAACCATTGAGGTTTTACAGACTAGTGTTGATTCTCGGGGCAATATAGGACAAAGTGTGTTCCTTGTCGGCTCAGTAGGGGTGTTGTCCACCCTACGTGACACAGCACATATGCACATTCATGTCGTGTTTTGTCATGACATGAACTGTGATGTTCATGCTGCAAGGTGATCGTTTTTTTGTGATCACCTTTAAAAGGCATTTTAAAGGCATATATCGGTGGCCGAGCATATCTCAAATCAAAACATCTTTCGATAGTCATTCCTACATTAAAATTGCTTAAGGTGTTGGCTTGAAATGTTTAGCTCTCATTTTTCAACTAATTTTTTCGAAAGTCTAGAAAACAATCACTAACTATTACCAAGGGGCTAAATACACATATGTACAACTTGACACAAAAAATCCTCTCAACTCAAGTTCAGCAATTTTATTCCAGAAAAGTCCAAAAATGAGCTCTGATCAAAATTCATTCATTCATTCATTTCCTATACCGCTTGTCCTCATTCCATAAACGTAAATCACACCATTTGAGTAAAGGTGCTTTTTGGTGGTGAGATATGATGAGTGTCACACCAAACTGTGTGACAACTAACACTGTCCTCCCCTACTTACAGTTGTTCCTTGCCACATCATGGTCCGAGCATTGCACCATCTCACTACTGTGTTTTTTGGAAAATGTATTCATAAATTAACAGTGGCTCATGGTTGACTATGGCCTATTATTAGTCAAAAAATATTGAAAGACAAATTACATGTAGTATTCTGGTCACTAGGCCTCATTAATGCTACAGTGATGAGATGCCATGGGCTACCTAACATGATAAAAAGTTCTCGTCACATTCTGTGTGGAAGTGGTATGTTTTTGGCTGCTTACTTTGTTCTTTTTCCCTACTCCTTTTGAACACTTCTGTACATTAGAATACCTAGTTAGCACCATAGCTTTCTATGCTAGTGACTAACTACGAAAATATTTAGTTAATTACTATTGAATCCTTCTTCACTTATTGCGGTAGGGCCTGGAACCAAAAATACAGCTGTATGAATTGATGATCTTGTAAATATGGGCAGAAATACCGTACCTCCAAAAGATTGCGTAAATCGAGTATAAATCTACTATTAACTTTTTTAGCGCTTTACCGAGTTCAATTAACTTGTTGATTACTCATTGTTCTGAGTATTTTTCCATCCAAAGAGAGACTACCACTTACAGTATAAGATTAAGGTGACTGTATACATACTCCTGATCATAATTGTATGACCAGTTGAAAAATTGCAAGAATTGACATTTACAGTTAAAGGAAATTGCATTTACAGTTACATTAACAGCTTAAGGAAGTTCAAATACAGCTTTAAATGCAAAAAGAAAAAATGGGAATGAGACAAAAAAAATTCTTAGCAATTTATTGCAATTCACCATTAACCTGAAATAGGCTGTACTGAATTAGGCAACATTTTAGACAATAGCTCAAAAAATCCCAAATCCCTCCCCAAAATAGAATTTTTTTTTTTAAGACTCAGTAATGACTAGTCGCGCCTATCCCGTTAATCACCTCAAAATTTGTTTTCAGCATGATAAATGCCAGTCTTTCTGGGAGGCTAGTGGGAATGTTGCTCCACTTGGTGAAGATAGCTTCACGGATGGCATCCATTGTCTGGAGCTGATGTTCATTGTTGTAAACTTCCCTTCCCATCCATCCCCAAAAGTTCTCAGTTGGATTTAGATTTTGGGAACACGCAACATGGTCCAAAAGAGTGCGGATAAGCACTGCAGATTATGCTGGTGCCCCCTCGACTGTGTCATACGGAAACCATCTCAGGTGGGATTTCCTTGTCATGGCAGTAATGTTGGAAACAATTAGGTCTGTCAAGTTCACATTTTTTCTCATCAGAGAATAAACCTTTTTTTCACCTTTTTGCTGCTCTGTGGCAATTTTGTGGCATTTTTCAACTGGTATTAAAAGTTTGATCAGGGTTGTATATATCTCAGCCTCTACTTGTAGTACTGAGCTTGTGTAAATTAGAGAATATCCTAAATACATTCCGACTTAAGGACCCAATTCTTATTTTTAAAACATTAATGATGTATGTTAATCTTAATAACCTGGAAAAAGAATGGTTCTGATAAATCATGAAGGGCCTAAAATTAATCCTGAACAGGATAAGCAGTTTAAACTTAATGTTAACAAGAATTTACAAAGTTGTCATCAGATGGAAAGCTAGTCTTCTTCCCACTCCTTTTCGAGACAAATTGTTCCTGTTTATAGGTGTATGTTCATTATGTTCAGTCCTGTGTATTTTGTGTGGCTCGAAATAAAAATAATAAAAATAAATAAATAAAAATAAAATAAAATAAAAATGGTGACTACCTGCCCCATTGGCATCACTTGCTTTTGTGTTGTCTTTTTCAAAGTAGAGCAAGTGGTTATTTAAAATGATGATGAAGGTCAGAAAGAAATGGTGGCCTTCCCCATCGGATGAAGACTAATTGCAGTGTGTTTTTATCCTAGCCTGCTAATGATGATTAGGGTACAAGAGAAGTAGACAGTCCCCTAAGGCTGAGGAATAGTGTAACATCTACAACCTTCTGTACTTATTGTCCAGCAAAGGGGGAATTCACTTACTGCAGTGCTTCAGAAAAGTGGATAATTGTGGTTGCAATCGATTAAGTAACAGAGCGAAAAATGAACGAGTGTGCAGGTAGCTACTGTATGTTGAGCTGGCGATAATAGCAAGAGGCCAGGTTTTGTTTGCTTGCAAGTGGATGGTGTCATATCGTCACACATTATACATACTTTAAGCCAGCTCTACCTATTAAGTGTGTGGAGCTGTGCTGTGAAATTTGCATAAACACATTTGTGTGTGTTTATGAATGTACAACGAAGTCTGAAGGTTTGTTCGGATGAGTCACATTGTTCCTCTGCAGCCTGTAGTGACATCGCTGGGGGGCAGAGGAACCTGAGAGGGGTGACAATGATAAATAGCCCTTTTAATAACAGCTGCCCCACTTGGCCGGCTAGTCCCAGTCAGTGTCCTCTGTGTATTTATGCCTATGTTTATTTATGCATCTATAGCATGCAGGAAATCACAACCGCAGGGGTACAATCATTCCTTGTTTTTTTCTGGTGGGAGAATATTTCAGTTTATCAATAGTAAATGGTACGTAATAAGTAGTAAAGCGTATGTCGTGTTTACCAAAGTAAACAAAACATTTCAATTTTTATATCATTGATATGATGGAAATTCCGTCTATTGATTATTAAGGAGTGTTAGATACAATGAAGAGCTAATGTGATGCTTTGTATGGCCTTCTGCAAGCGTGACTGTTTTAATTGCTGGCACGTTCTTGTTGTCTGACTGAAGTCAGAGACCTTTTGTGTGTGTGGAAATATGACCCCAGGCCTGCATCCTTGAATATGTAGCAGGGAGGCTGTAGATCAGAGATGTCAAAGCCTCTTCCCAGAGGGCGATACCCATGCTGTTTTTACCCCAACCTCTTCCCTCCCTTTAATTGGTTCAATTAGTTAAGTATCCATATACATTATTGTGTATGCATTTTTCATGACTCCTCTTAACGCTCTGTTAAAACAGAACAACTTCCGGCTATGATTTGCCATTTGGATGAATGTCAAGGAGGCTAAATGATTGCGCTAATTGAGTAATTAAAAGCAGATGTTGGAGCAAGAGCCAACAGCATACACTTTAAACACTTTGCCCTCCAGAAATCCTACAGTGTTTTTGACACCCCTGTTATGTATGGTTATCCCAGAGGTCCCGCAATAATAGTTACAGTTTCACCCTCGTGATTATTCAGTTGAAGTCTTTGCTATTGAACCAAAAATGCTGTTTTATGCTATTTTGACCATGGGAAATGATCTGGAAAAGGAAAGCCCATCACGATGCCTAATGGCCAAAAGAGCTCGAGTCAGAGGCAAAGCACGACTCCACCTATCATTCTTACCCCCCGCTGTCCTCTGGTGGGACACCAGCGGTCTGCACAAGACTCTTTGGCGGGAGATGATGGTACTTTGAAGGTAATTAACACTGGAATTGAGCCAGTAATGGGAATCACTGTGCCATCAAATCGCCAAGGAACAAAGTGTATTTCTATGGTTTTGACAGCAGAGGTGATCGGAGTATTGCTGGAAGGCTTTACAAAGTGCCAATCAATAAGTAACAATTTTCCTATTAAAGAAAAATTACTTGGACATTGCTATTAGATAGAGTAGTGTTCAATATAATAGAAATGCAATGTGACTAACCAGATTAATCACTGTTATTAGTATATTTTTATTGCTACATGGCAAACAAGTTACCAGTAGGTGCGGTACATTCTCGAAAAACAAAAAAAACCCAGCATTCATGACATGCATGCTGTTAAAGCTGTACAATTGGGCAATTAGTTGAAGGGGTGTGTTAAAAAACAGCAGTGTGGCAATTAATCAGTGATGAATTTTGTGAAAAAAATAGTTGTCAATCAGGTGGTTATTATTTAAGGATGAAACCAGCACTTGTTGAACATACATTTCTCTTTGAAAGCCTGAGGAAAATGGTTCATTCAAGACATTGTTAAAAAGAGAAGCGTACTTTGTTTAAAAAGTTGAATCGAGAATGGAAACCTATGAAGATGTGCAAAAGAAATTTGGCTGTTCAGCTAAAATGATCTCCAGTGCATCTCCAATCCAATCTCCAATGTGAACACTACTTTGGTAGCAGGGCTTGCGTACACCAATTTTCTACTCACTCTGGACTCTGTTCACTTAGTAACCAAAGGATTGTCCACATGGTTACGTTTTCAGGTCAAAACGGTGTAGTATTTTATCATTTCAGCCTTTTGTCCACACAACAACGTCTTGAAACTATTATTTGAAAATGGTTTCCAGAGTGGAAAAATCACACTGCCTTGTCGTTGCCATGTGGACAAGCAAAACACTACTCTCTGAGAACACTGATATCGCTTCCCCGTGTTTGATTGTGTACTGCTGCCGAAAAGCCAACCTAATATCAAAATATTTCGAATGGCGAGACTCCCAGTTGACATTCTTCTGGTATGTGATATGTGTGTCACATGGTCTCTCTGAGTGTCTGTGTTACATCGTTTTCACTCACTGATTCTTTCTCATGTGGACGTAACGATTTACTGAGTCGCTCTGTGTGGACGTGGGAGCATTCCTGTATGAACAGGGCCTAAAAGTCAAGTAATTTTGCCTTTAAACTGTAACTGAAGTTAGCTTAGCAGGTTGTACTTTTCTTTATTTTTATCAAGATGCTGCACTTCACCTTAAGTTTTGTCATATCTGACAACAGGAATTGAACTCAAATGCTTAATATTGGCTTACCAATGGTCGATACTGTCCAGCACTTTATTTCCAATACCGATATTGGCAGAAGCGCTTCCCTCAAACTAATGTTGTGTAATGAATGAACACATCATGCATCTTTTAGTGTTATGACACTGTATGGATTGCACAAATAAACACTATGTAAAACCGGCCAATATTATTGGATGTCCCTTTTCATACCTTGCAAAACTGCTTTGTAAATATATGAGATATCATGTATAGGGGAACAATCGTCTGTTTAAAAGTAAAATGATGACAGTCAAAACACATGCAAATAAATGTTTACAAATCTCATTGTAATACGTCCTTAGACCACTAGCCTGGCTAATGAACTTAGTAATTACTCATCAGTGGTGTGAGGGGGTTTCGTCGGGGCGATGGAGCAATGGCTGCTGAAAGACACAGGACTGAAATAACAGGCGACAATCAACACAGTGTCTGCACAACAATCAATCATGGCTGTCAGGCCTTTAACACTCGCAATAATTTGCTGCTGTTTTTCAGAAATGGCTACATGTTGTACAATGTAGCCAACACATTCCCAAAGCCTTTGCAGTACAGAATGAAGGTGTGTTGTGTGATTTATCACACTACTATTAGAAAACACTATGAAAGGGTTCAGCACCAGTGTCGTAGAAAACATGTAGGTGTCTGTTATGTGGGTCGCTCTCTGAAATACCTGGAGAAAGTGTTCAGTTTACTTTAAACCATATTTGTTAACTATCATATGATGTATACTTCTTTTGGTGCAATAATACATAGTCAAACAGAACCAGTGGTCATATCAGTGATACATTATTCAATACAGTATATCTATCCAGGTCTTTTTCCATCTAGTGGCACAACACTGTTAAATATGAATTGTCTTTTTGAACATCAGTTAACTGGCCTTGATATTTAAATACGAGTCAGACCGGGTTGGTGAGTAACACTGGACTATTCACAGATGCTCTTTTCTGCGGAGCTCTAAATCATGTTTCTTAATTCCCAGAGCCACATCTCAATCATACGCCTTGCTAATTTGAGAGTCACCCTCATTTCATTTTAAACGATTCATTTTTGGCAAATTTGTAAATGGCCCCAGTGTGTGTGTGTGTGTGTGTGTGTGTGCTAGAATTTTAGTCAATTACTCTTTCAGCCAGCAGTACTCCAGGGACCAGGAACATACACCGCCTGGAGGTACCATCTCAATAATTGTTTCAGAAAAGTTGGAATGAATTGCTAACGCTCTGTTCCACTTATTGAAATGTCAATTGGAGCCAAGACCCTTTCTTTCTTTTTCTCCTCTCCTCAAAGCATGGTAAGAATGCCACCCCATCTTTTCGCTCCTTAATCATTGCTAAAAGATTAAAAGTCGCTTTAATATCCTTTGAATTCATGTGCAAAACTTGCATTGTTCGATGAACCATACAATGATTTCACCAAGATACCAAGGCATTGCTGTTAATCGATTAAAGCGAGCGCCTTTCTATGAAATTCTCTGACATTACTCTACTGCTATTGTACTTAATTACTAATTAACTAGTAAAGAAAATTAAGACATAATAATCATCAAAATTAAGTCTTAATAGGCACTAATTAAGAGGAAAATCCTTCTTCATGAAACCAAACAGTGTGGCCTTTCGACCCCAATTAATGAAGTTCTTAGTAAGTAAAATGTGTAAAATATTTTTCTCCTTGTTTTTTAGCCACGTGGTCCCCAAATCGTGCTCCGAGCCAATTAACCTGTGCTGATGAGTCTCGCGGCTGATTAATTAGCAGAAAGTGACACAAAATGCTGTCAGGTAAGCAGGATTTACTTGTCACTTTTCTTTAGTAATTTAAAAACACCAGGATACACAATGCTAAACATCTAAACAAAAAAAACGAATCACTTGAAAAAAGGCAAAACAAAAAAATTAAAACTAGCGGAATAAAGTATCCATTATTTACTGTATATGTCTATGTGAATGTAATTTATGTGGGTGGAAATATATGTTTTCTAATAGGATTTTTGATTTATGAAAGGTACTATAATAATTTTGTAATTCAAACTAGAAAAAAATAAAACCGTGCTATTTCAAATTATATGTTATCTTTAATTAATCAGCACTCTGATTCATAAATGATTTGTTGTATAAAATGTTTGAAATGGTCCGTAAATATATTTTCTCAACCTAAAGTTTACACAAAAAATAATCATGAAATATGAAATAATATATCTTTTTTTAATTTTCTTTTAAATTTGTATTATTGTTTTACTTTATAATTTGAAAAAAATCCCCAAACCTCAACATAGAATTACCAGACACTTTTTTAGATACGCCTACACAGTCTAATCTTAATCAAGAGCTGTATCAATTGCAGTATTTTGCCTTCACAATTAATATATGGACTAGTTTTTGATCATTGAATATGTTGGTACTTGATAGAGAGATGGCAAGTAAAACAGAATGATCTCAACATCAACTTAAAACTAATAGAATGTGTGTCGATAATAGAGAATAAATGTAGCTGTGCTGCATACGTCTGCTCTAATCACTGAATGGGTGATTCTGTAGTTCTGTGTGTAAGACCTTCAGCTCTATTTATAATTAACTTTTGCCTGCACCCATCAGCCCCCATTCCAGACTTGATGCGTTCTCGGTGAAGGTTCTGGGCAAGCAGCTTGCCATTCAGTATGTATTAAGCTGTCAGAGCGAGCCACTCTCCCAAGCTGCCTGTCTTCACTGAACAACCCAGCCTATTAACTCCTATTGACTGTGACACACATGTCCCTCCAAAATGAGCAGTTCCGTATTGATTTTTCCCCGGCACTGCTCACTTCCCCCTTTCATGGTGCCGAGGGTGAGATCTTTATCCTGACTGATTGTGTATGTTCGCTGTGTCAGAGTGCTGCTGTGCAATTGCCATTTTGGGCCTGTGTGACTCCTCCTGTGCACCCCATTCCCCTGCCCTCCCCTCCTTGTATGCAGTCAAGTCTCAATGAGACAATTAAAAGGCCTGACTCCCCTTTGTCCCCTGTAACACAGCGGTCAAATGGAGCGGCAGACCTCAACACGGCCTGCAGTCTCCAGCTCGTTTAATGTAGCGTCCAACATACTGTAAGACGTATCAGCCAACTCTTCTCCCCCCGCTGACACTGCCGCTCTCCCGATCAATGTAGCTGAATAGAGGGGTGCCATATCCCCTAAGTGATGCTTCTCCTGCTCCTCCTGGCTAAATGAACTCTGACAGCATGTATCGATGTCATATCAAACCCTGCCATTGAGAGAAAAATGATTATCTGCTGGTGGAATCTGTTATTGACACGCTTTGGAATGGCTTCCCTCTGCCCAGGGGACTTATTGATAGAGTTTATGGTGTATAAATATTTATCTAATATGTGTCTGAAATAGATTTCTCCAGTTTAGTCTTATGGCTTGAGTGTCTCGTTGCGGCCCGTGGAGGACCATCGGCGTGTTGCCGTCTCAACCGTGACTCTCAACCCCTCCCGCGTGATACGCTTTTTACAGGCGGCGTGAAATTGCTTCGTCTGCTTGAGATTCCGTCTTGAAGCTAATAGTCAGACATGTTGTAATTACATTTTATTGCCTCTCACTTGGCAAAGTCGAGATGGTTTCGCTGCGGTCATCATATGGTAAGTGCATGTAGACATGCTGCATGTTACACCATCAGTGGTAGAGGCAACTGTTTACAATAGTAAGGTGAGGAATACTTCACTGTGCCGTTACTCCTGGAAATCAAGGGAATAAACCTACACTTCTCTTCAAAAATATTGGTAACGTTAAGCCAATTCCTTTATTTTGCTGTAGACAGAAATCATTAACATTTTACTGCCAGGTATTTATATCTGAATCCGATACATTGCTTATACGAATAATTATCAGTTATTGTACAGGTGCAATACATGTCCAGTAACTGCAGCCAGCGTGTGATGCAATTACTTTTTGCATACTTTTTTTGGGATGATTTTCCAAACTTTAATTGCAGCCTACTCCTGTTCGTGACAGACTGACTAAATGGAGTAAAAATTGAATTTATTCACTTTTATTGCTATTCACCTGTACACTTCTATCTACCGTACACTGCAACAATGTCCTTCCATCAGTCTATCCAAATTCTAATCAACCAAATATATTTTGTTAAAGTGTGTTTCGCATTCCTTCACCTTTATTTTGTTGATCTCAGTTGAACTTGTGGTGAGCTTTGCTGCTCAAGTACTCATACCTCCTTCGCACATCAGTCATAAAACCTGACCTTCCATATTTCATGTACATTCATGTATATTTGCAAATGTGAATATTTTTGAGGGTAAAACTAAAAGCAGCAGTAAATACTATAACTGGCATTACCTGCTAATAAGCCAAACATGACACGTGGCGTTTTTATTTGATATGGATTTTTTGCACTCGTGCATCACGACACTGACTTTTTGTCGTTCGTGATGCACGACCTCTGCGCTGGGAGCGTGACAGGCTGGCGCAGGTCAAATACCACTGCCCCCCCATCCTCTGCTGTGTCTCTATTACAGTGTAACAGCACTTTGGCTGACTTATTGACCAGCTCTCATGCTCGTTACTCAACAGAGGAGTAGTTTGCTGTGATTGATACCATGACGCCCTAACGCCTTCTTGTAGCCCCCCTTGCTCTCCTCTCCAAATCCTATCTGTGGTTGTAAAGCCATGAGTGGGTTTCATTAATGGCCTCTGCTGTTTATGACACCATAATTAGAGTTGAGGAAAGGCACCTAACTACCACAGTTCCACCATACCGAGAAAGTCAATAATGCAAGCCCAACAACTTCTCACACAATTGAGCCCCCTAGAAAATCTATAATGCTCTGCTGCTCTATGCTTTTATGGCCCTATTGTAGAAGATGCTTCCTGATTTGTTAGTTTTTGCCCTCTACTTTTAACTAATCCAGCAGAATTGATTATTAACAGCAGCTCTATTATTTGGGTTGTAGCCTCTTTGTGCGACACAGTGCTCAGTATGTGAGACCAAGCGTTAGTGTGCCTTATAATTTGTTTTGTGGTACACCTCATGTACATGCAGCGTCTCCAAGAAAAGGGAAAAAAAATGCAGCCAGGCCGACTGCTACGTCTTGGTTATTTGTGTGCACCAATTCATGGGGGATATATTTTATATTGCTTTCTCAGAAAATAATTCTGCCAGGTGGTCTACTGGGCTTTTTCTACATGTATCTGTCAAGTAGGATCACATGCAACAAAGAAAGAAAGTTGTTTGAATACACATAAATACACCCTGTTTTTAACTCACCCATCTGTCTTTTTAATTAAAACAACAATGTAATAATAGCTGAGGGAGTGCTTGTGCTTGCAGAAAGATCCTGCAGCCACTGATAAGCCAACATTAGATAAACCTGCACAATACAAGAAAAGTAGCAATCATCACTCACCACCGTCAGGTGGTCATTTTACAATATAATATGTGTACTATAACAGTGTCAATCAAAACTGAGCATTCTTTTTTAATTAATCTAAGCAAGATTAAACACCTGAAATCAAGGTCAGAATAATTATTTTTTGTCTAGAAATGTATTTTTCCTAATCAGACACTTGTGTCACTTGTTAGACTATTTTGCTCATCTTAAATAAAACATACTGACAAATAGTAAGAAAAATATACATTTGCAACTATTTTTTGTAGGTTGGCAGACTTTTAAGTAATATAAGGGCTCTACAAGTTTATTATTATTATTATTTATTATTACTAATGATAAGCAGCAGATTCAATAAATTTAGAAAAAACAATATTAATAAATAAAATAAATACTATTGGTCTTGATTTTATAAATTTAAGTTGTTACGTTGTAGTGTAAATTTTGCACTGGATAACAGAAAAATAATTCTGTGCTTTATTTCACTGGCTGCTGGGCATTTCACTTGGTGTTGCATTCTTCCCGTCTTCCGTGTCAGCCTGTACACGATGAAATCAAGATTAAGAGCAATTTCAGTACTGTTTTACAAGATGGTGTTGCTTTTTTACTGCGTGCGTGCGTGCGTGCGTGTGTGTGTATGTATATATATATATATATTTTTTTGTTGTTTTTAATTAATTAATTAATTTATTTATTTATTTTTATTTTTTTTGGCAAAAAAGAATCAGTGGTTGGGAGACCATGTCATACTGAGACCTTTTTTGTTCAAAACAACAAAGTATGTTATTGTTTCAGCATTTCGTCCGTTTTGGGTGGCGGTGGCTGAGTGGGTAGCATGTTGGCCTCACAGTCAGGAGATCAGGGATCGAATCTCCGTTGGGCATCTCTGTGTGGAGTTTGCATGTGCGTCGGTTTTCAACTGGGTACTCCAGTTTCCTCACACATTCCAAACACATGCGTGTTATGTTAATTTGCGACTCTAAATTGTTTTGAATAAGGTATGAACAAATGAATGAATGTATGTATAAATGTGAGTGTGAATGATTGTCTGTCTGCCCTGCGATTGACTGGCGACCAATCAAGGGTGTACCCTGCCTCCTGCCCAAAGTCAGCTGGGATAGGCTCTAGCGTACCCGCGACCCTGATGAGGATAAGCGACATAGAAAATTAATAGATGGATGGCTTTCGTTTTGACAGGGCCTTAGTTGACTTCCCTGCAGCCAGTAGGTTCACTGCAGATTGATCAAAAATGCTTTAAGGAGTATGTTTATACTTTCAAATATTGCACTTATATATATGAGCAATTGTCATAACAGATTTAGGATTGGCAAATTAGGATTCCATCAGAGCAAAATGAGGTGCCTCGCTCAGTTTTTTTGAGCAGTAGGTGAACAAGTGCAAGTAGCAAGGCAGGCGATCGTTAGACGATCTATCATAAATAAAATAGGCCTTGTGTCAGGGTTGCTAGAGTAGGATGCCAGGACAGGACGTTCCCCTCGGAGACCCCGCACCCTCTGGCTGCCCTTCCAGGGAGATTAAATGTTAGACGCTTGGGCTCCAACCTGCGCTTCTGTAAATGTAAACCGGACTTGGCTCATATCAGTTCACCCTTGACTAG
The DNA here is from genome assembly GCA_024372805.1 of Oostethus manadensis. Classification (NCBI taxonomy): domain Eukaryota; kingdom Metazoa; phylum Chordata; class Actinopteri; order Syngnathiformes; family Syngnathidae; genus Oostethus; species Oostethus manadensis. The sequence continues at coordinate 166,621 of QODF01000110.1, read as the reverse complement.
AAACCTAACCTCTGTGACTGAATGAACCACTGTCATAATTAAATCATCACCGCTTCGCTTTACTGTGCCTGCAACTCTAACCACAGCAGGAGAGCAGCTAAAGGACCTCGACCCAGAAGAGCAATGATGATAGCAAGTCCAGGGGCTGAGAACGTTACTGAACTTAATGCTCAAAGCAGGAACAAGAGCCACCCATAACCTGATTGGATCTTATAATGTTTACGTGTGCTTCATCCTCTTACTTACTCCAACACCGCTCTTGTTTACCTACTTCAACTTGGCACATTTGAAAAGGATGCTTGGAATAGTGATGTCATCAGTCTGTCAATGATATTGAATCGCTTACCTCTGACATTGAGTGCCGCTCCTTGATTCATGCGCCCATGCGTGTGTTGTTAGCAGCCTGGAAAGCTTTACGTCATGTGACTTGTTACAATGTATGTGTAATGGCTATGGGTCTATCAGAGCTTATCCTGTTCAACAGTGGATATTAGGGTGACTAGTTACAAAGGCCAGACTTTAATTTGACCTCTGCCTGCCCTCTCTCGTGTGAGGTGGCTCAGTGAAGCAGCCCGGTGGTTTGGGCAGTTGGTGATGAATGACTGTATTTGTTGGGCAGATTGTTACAGTTCCACACTAATTGAGGGGTCAACACAAAGAGCAAATGTGGTAATTGAGTCACTTGACTGTGGCTGTACAGCTTCACACATTTGACCCAAGCCTGCTTTCCTGGCCTGCTGGCTACAACAGAACTAACTCTTCTTTTTCACTGCATATTTTCCTACTAATCTTTTTTCCAATCTATTATAATTTAGTTCCCTGGACCCTAATGAGGATAAACCGCATAGGAAATGGATGGATTGATATAATTTATGTCTGACTGTTTATTTTGAAGTGGTGCAGTCTTCAAGGGAAAAGAAACAAAAACATTTTTCACCAAATGGCCTGGAACATTTCATGTTAAGTAACTGTAGTTCCTGAAACTAAAACGTCCTTGTGTCCCATTTGCATTTTTACAGCAGCTAGGCTCCGGAACATTGTAAATCAAGCTGATGATGCCGCAGAAGCAACATACTTGATTGACCTGTACAGTGGAATCCATGGATGGCGTTATTAATTCATTCCAGATGGTCAGACTCTTAACTGAAACAGAGGTTAATCAAATTAATTTTTCCCACAAAATATAACACATATCCAGTTAATAAATTCCAGAAAGCCAAAATTGTTAGCACAAAATATGTTTTATATTTTTACAATTATAGAAATACATATAAATACATATTTTCACATAATGGTGTGGGCGATGAACCGATGTCTTTAATTATTAGAAGGATATTAGGTTGAAAACTAGGCAGAAAACTAGACGGAACAAAACAGGAAGTATGACAAAATAAGTGCAAAAGAACCGGAGCTGACAAATAAACTAACAGTTTCACAAGCTGACAAGCAGGGCGTGACACATGCAAATGGTGAATGAAATGGATAAATGAACATAAGATTACTTTTACCTTCATTGAAGATGTGATTCTTAATGTGACTGTTCCCAGTGACACGATGTGGCAGCGAGATCAGCCATCACCACCTTCCTACAGGGTTTAACATTATTTCAACCCTCATACTTGCAAAAACAGTCATATACCTTTACACTGGTACCTTTACACTGGTATGACCCAAAATAGTGTATATAATTTGACCTAGTGGTTAGCCTGTTGGCCACAGAGTTAGGTTAACTGCACACTCTAAATTGTCCATAGCTATGAAGTGAGTGTATATTGTTGTCTAGATGTAATCTGCGATTGGCCGGTGACCAGTCCAAGGCTTAAACCACCTCTCGCCCAAAGTCAGCTGGGATAGGCACCAGCCACCACAAACCTAGTGAGGACAAACGGAACAGAAAAAAGCTTTTTTATGTGTGTTGCAATACATTTTTGTGTTCCAAATGTGTGGCCTATCATTATAATTATTATTGTGATTATTATGTTATTATTATTGTGTGTTGTGAGATAACACAAACCTGTAAGAAAAGCCGCTTGTTCTGTGTCAATTACTTACTGAATGTATATCGGTGTCTTAGTGCCATATATTTGTATTTTTGTTCATATTGCTGTTTTTACCCAGGCAGTAGTGTCTCAGGAGGCAGAGCAAGTTGTCCAGAAACCATAAGGTTGGCGGTTCGATCCCTTTTTCCTCCACCCATCATTGTTGTTGTGTCGTTGAGGAAGATACTTCACCAACCTTGTCTCCAGGGTTGCCCACATAGGTGTATGAATATTTGGTGGTGGTCCAAAAGACCATAGGCACGAATTGGCAGCCACGTTTCTATCAGACTACCCCAGAGCAGCTATGGCTACAGATGTAGATTTCCACCACCAGTGTGGTGGTGAATGAATAATGGGTTTGCTTCATTGTGAAGTGCAATGGGAGCCTTGAAAATCGCTCTTTAAAATCCATTCCATTATTCATTCTTAAAATGCTTCATTTAGGCAAAAAATACAAATTATTACATACATTTTTACTAATATGCCATATTCACCACGAAACAGCATAATGTATTAATATATTTTTGAAAAACCGTGATAGAGTAAAGCTGCAAAATTCGAACCGCAATGTGGAGAAGGATGACTGTACTTTAATTAAAATGGTGGGTGAAATGAGAGATGTTTACTCACTTTTGTGTGATACTGTATATAATTAACAATGTGACTTTACCTGGAGGTTTACATTGTAGTAATGTGGTATGTATTTTTTTTAAAAAGTGGTTTCTATTTCTCACTGCAAAACTGTTTTTAGTGCCCCGATGGAAATTCACAAAAAGTGGCAAAGTACAGCCCTGTAATTTACATTTTTGTAACATAAAGGCAAAATATTGCTTACTGTACCACTCTCCACTCTCTGTGGTTCTTAATGGTAATAAGGTTGCAAAAACAGTATTTTCTTTTTTTACACTTCCTCAATAATTCGTCTGTTAAATATAGTCACTTTGTTGAACCTTTCCTTATGACTAATCCATACAGTCTTACATTATATTAAGTCATTCTCCTGACCTTGGACCTTTTTTTTGTAGAATTTAAGTTATAGCAAGTTTAGTCATTGCTCTAGTAGACTATGGTTGTCAAAATATTTTGGCCTCAAACATAATATCACTAAAGTGTAGTAGCTTTTGTGAGGCAGTTTGTTTTCTGTGTTATCAGATGGACTTTAATGGTGGCCTTTGTGTTTGCTTTGCCGCCGTAACACACGCTGAGCTGAGACTTTGGCATAACACCATCCATTTACACCTAATGACCATTGCTTTTAGATGTGGCCGGTTGTGAAAAACCGTGCATCTCCCTGTTTGTGAGACCTTTACAAGGACAAATGCACCCTGCATTTAATGAGTGTGGGCCAAAGGGAATGTGTATAGTTAAAACTGAGAGTTGGCTAGACTATTTTGTCCCTTGTTACCTGACTCTTCTGTTGCACCTTTAATCTGCAACATGCCACTAAACTACTCTGATGGTCTCGCAGGCTGCAACCCTGTGTGAATGGGATTGATGGAACACATTAAACCCTGAGATTTCATCCTGCGTAAATGCTTTTACACTCTAAATCTCTGCCATCACATCACTGGTAAGCCTAGACCCCAGAAAATGTATCTAAGAGATTGTCCTTTGACTTGCATATTTGGTTGGTGTGCATGAATGGAAACAGATGAGATCACTTTTTGTTTACCTTACTGTCCAATCTCCCTTACTGACATTGTTTTATGCACAAAAATGTTGTAATTACCATTTTCAGAAGCTTCATTGATATGCGGATGCTGATAAGGCAGTAGCCTGGCAGCGAGACAATTGTTCAGGCCACTAGGGGGTTGCCGGCACCAGGACGGTCTTTCCTTCATCGTCACCTCGGAGGACCAACAAAAGCAACCCGTCATTCACCGCACACTAAACGTTTTTAATTAATTTATACGCCGCTCTCCTCTGAGTACTGGAGTGGCAATTTTGACCCTTACGATTTACTCGTGAATTCAGCTCGCTGCTCAGTCCTGACTGTCAGCAGGTCAAGAGGACATGCTCCCTAGACGGGAGCTACATTTTCTAGTATACTAGCCTGAGGAGACATGAACAGCATTCTAAAATGTACCAGTAAATGATAGGCACAGGATTCCCTACAAAATTATCTGTTGGTTTTATGTTGTATGATATCTGATGGAAATTAAGGTATCTTATACTCTCAAATAATATTCTTTTAGTCTGTTGTAGTTATCTTTTTCAGAGGCAATAAAGAACTGTTTTTAATGAAATTAACCAGGATAGAATGACAATTACTAGAGAACAGACCTTCACTAATGCTGAAAACTATTAACATTATCGTATTTCATTTTATGTACTATTTAGCCCACAGCAATTAAAAAAACAATTTGCCCATGTACGAAAAATGTATTGTCATTGTAGTCAGGACATACAATGAAATTACTGCAGCAGCTCCTTTAGATACAAGTATAAAATCAGTCAGTTAGTCCAAGGGTCATTGACATAAAGAGGTTCCATTATTATGTATTCATGTCAACATGGTAAATATCATAGTGCCTGACTACTATTGCCCTCCAGTCCTGTATCACAAACATTTCTGTATCTGTTGGGTCACTTGGTTCAATTCATAACATTGAATTGAATGTAAAAGATAACATCTAAGAGAGATAATAAATTGCAAAATCGGGTTGTTTCTTGGCACAGCACTATAATAGTACAGTATACTTTTTTTTTTGGCATAAACATCTCCTAGTGCTTTTCACACTAGGCTAAGGTGCGTAATTTTTCTGACTTCCTGAGGAAACATACTCTTTTTTGAAGAGTTAAATGGAGCCATTCATGGGTACTAATCTGAAGACCTGTGGATCATCCGGATCAGGGTTGATCAATTTGTTGCTGACTTAAAGCAATCCTGATTTGGATTAATCCACAGGAGTGGTCCCATCCTATGTCCCCTTATGCTTCCTCTTTGCACCCTCACCAGGCTTAGGAGGGCTTTGTAGGATGAAAGAAAGGTGACTTGTTATTTTTGGGAGCTATGTGCCCACTGTGTTCAGTGCCTTTGACTTTTCCTTAAATCTTATTGTCCCTCCGTCTTATGTCGCTACAGGAGGTTAAATCTATCCTGATTTACTAATGGCCGTAGTGTTGATTGAAACCAGGCTTTTGAGAGTGCTATCATTAAAGTCCTCATGCCAGTTTTTGTCTCCGTTTATTAAATTGGCGGTGCTACCATGGAGCTGTTTTAAATCACATTGATGAAAATTAAGGGTTTAGACTAAATCCACATCACTTTGATTACTTGTCTGGTCTTTATCTGCTGACCAAGTTTGATATAAAATTTAGTCCCATATTTAATCTTAATTCGATGGAGGCTTTCTTTTCCGGCTCTAGTGGTTAGATAAGATGTTTTGCAATATCCAAAAGTATTATATCAAACAGCAGACATTTTTGCCTACAATTAATAGAGGTCCCCAAGAGGCTGAGAGCCTTATAGGCTTGTGGTAATATTGTATGAGCCCTCAGGTTGCAGAGGAGCTCTGGCTTCCTCCCTGTCACTCACATTTGTCGCTATTCCCCAATGTTGTCTGTGTAGTTTGTGTGTTTGAGACCACTGCCCCAAGCATGTCTCGTTTGAATGTGCTGTCATTCCTTGCTTCCTGCCATGCATTATCACCCTCCATTATCATGCTAATCTACATTGTATGATTACATAAAGTAATTTATGCACACTTTTATCTATCCATGGCTACACATGGATGCTCACTCCTGTTGTTCTCACTGCCATCTTTTATTTTAAAGACACAACCTCTGCGCTTGTAAAAACTTGTCGCCTTACTTCATCAACAAATGTTTTCCCAATAATTTGAAGTCTTCTGCCCACTGAGAAGGTAATCGCCTCAAAATCTCTAAGTGAGCATGCTGTTTTCATGTTCTGGAGGAGATGATGATTTGAGTTGTCTTTCCTCACAGCTCTCTCTGGCTCCATATCGGAAATGGGAAGAATTTTTTGTTTTAAAAGTAGAGGACAGGAGATGAGCTCTCTTCCTCATTTATTCACAGCTAGTGAAGTAATTAGGAATGCAGAGGGCTGTTAAATTAAAACTGAATTGCACTTATTAACATTTTAACTACCAACCCCACCCTCTTTAGACACTAAACAAGGACAGTTTCTTCTCTAATATGCCTGAAGAATCCCGCTGAGGCGACTCTTTATGTATCTCTAAAACAAAGACGTTCTTTAAAGTAAGATCTCCCTTTTGTTTAAACAACCAAGCATTTAACATTCAATGTAATGTGCCAAGGAGTCCTCCATGCTGTCAGGAGACACACCAGCAGAGCTTCTCAAACTCTTTGCTTAATGGAACGCTATTTGTGGTCAGATTGGATAGCTAATGGTGGTCCCTTTGAGGGTAACTCTGCAAATTAAATAGCATGGATTCACATCTGTCAGACAAAACCAGGAGGCTCTTTGTAATCAATGACCCAAACCAAGAGAGGATCCGTGGGGGGGTGCCGCCGCAATGATGGCAGCAAACATAAGGAGCCACTAGGGATGGAGGCAACTCACCTGCACTAACAACCACTGTGCTGGGCTGGAGGAGGCTGCTGCAACCATAGAGGCAACAGCACCAGCAGGGTTAATGTACATTTATAGAACAGGTCAAACTACTTAAGCAAGGCACTGATTTATAATGCAGAAGTGCATTGTGACTAAACTGTAAAGGGAATTCTTGTTTTTTTTGTGCAAACATTGCCGTCGGTGTTGTGTTAAAACGTTGAACCCCATTAATTTTATCACTCCCCCTCTCTTGTTTCTCTCCATCTTTAAATTTTGTTTGGAGGAGAGACTAGCGAGACCTCCCGCTGCTGTGGAGAATTTCCTCTTGTTGTTAATTTTCCCTGCTCCATATGGCGCCGCAGACACTTTACCTGCAGGCTGTAGCAGGCTGTAGCAGGCTGAAGCAGGCTGCGCGGCAGCCAGCAGACATCCTCGGGCTCAGCCTGTCACTTACACAGACACATGCATCCGTCCGAGAAGAGCACCAAGCGGCTGAGATGTCACTTCCCTTCACCTCCATGCATCATCCAGCTGACATGGCCAGGTGATATTACTAAAATACACTGGAATATAAAAATAGTGCCAACTTAAGTTGACACAATCAGAGGATAAAAAGGTCCTGAGGGGAACTTTAGAAAAGGGAAACTGGAAAACAGCCAAAGAGTTCATGTACCATGTGTTGGTGTTAAAGTGTGTTTTCAGGGGGTGCTTGCAGTTTGCCTATGGCACAGCAACGGAAGAGGGGCTTTCATTGTGACTTGTCATTGATTAGAGAAGGGTCTTTAATTCCATTTTACCCCATGTTGTGATTCATTTGCATTGCGTGTCAGGAAGTAATGGAGTTTTTGCTCTGACTGTTTGCACTGAAATACTCCAAGATGCTGCCGCTAGCAAAGAGCTTTCAGATTTATGCTGTTTTTTATGTTCATTAATTCATAATGCGCAAACACTGGAAGTATTACAGCTACGTGTTGTACACAGATATAATACTGGACTACTCTGCAGAGCATTAAACTTGATATAGAGATGCTGAATCTTATTATAGCATAGACTTACCAGTCAGGAACTATTCTTCCTTCGCCTAACACTGGCTGAAATGATCACTTTGTCGGTTGGGCTGGTAGGTTATTTTTTCCAAATTGGCATTGATTTTGACAAAAACAATTATATGATAGAAGGAATAGTATCATTACATTGCATCCTGAGCTTGCAGATGTCTTGTTAATTTAAGATAGTTTATGATATGCGGCTTTGTGAAGTCAATATACAGTAGCATATTGGACCCGATGAATAAAGATGCCATGATGACATCACGTGATCAACATACTTGTCGTTTCTTTGCTGGGGTCACTTGTTCAGTGGCAAATCATGATTTTATGACCTCTGCACTTTTTCTACGTTGTTACCCAAATAAAAATTATAAAGTTCCATTTCTACACGGTCAATGTGGTCTAAGTGTGCCAGAAAAATATATTATAGGCTGTTTCTGCTCAAATATGTGTTTTTTTTTTTTGTGCACATTCAAACAATAGCTGGTTATGTTATGGTATTCTGTGGAAGCCAATGGGAGGATGGCGAATGGCAGTGGTTGTTTTGTGATTTATATAGCTTTTAATGTTTATAACTATTGTAGTACAACATGAGTAAATGTGTCAAAGCTTTAAACAGAAAGAGTGGTCATTGCGACCATTGCAAGCTGGCAATAGTTTCCAGCCTTAAAGACTTTGTGAGAGCACTATCCGTGTCCCTCATCATCCCGCTATGAATCTTAAAAGATTCCAGCTCACAGAGGTTTCATTTCCCATTATGTCTGAGATGAGATGTGAGGTTAGGGGAAGCTACTTTTGGGCCGAGATGGGCTTTTTGAGCAAAGTTGGTAGAATGTGGTGATAAAATTTGTCAACCCCTGGGGGAGGCCGTGTTCGGGGTCTCAGCTAAATCTGTGTGCTGCCGGCGTAAGGCCAGCCCATAATTCCGGCACAGACGAGCGCAGAGCTGACCTCAGTGCAGCTCAGGGCAGGCCGTGCTGATTTCTGCTTGCCTGCAGGAGCGTTTGTGGGATAACAATGAAAGAGAAAGGGGAAGGCAGCCATCTTTCAGGCTCCTTTTTTTGGCCCATGTGGAAGTAAAGATCAGACTTTAAAGGGTGCTGAGCTGCCGGTCAGAATGTCATACATATAGTACCTTGAAATTGGCATAATAATGCAACTAACATCATTTATAAATTAAAATATTTGAATGAAATTAATTATGGACAGTGAAGCTAAAATATGTACGCAACACGTTTTCTGGTAGAATCCAAAAACAATCTAATTAAAGTATCAAACAAGTAGTTAATTCATCATTAGTTCCAGGGCTGATTAACTATTATTATATTACCTGATTTGATTACTATAGATTGTTTTACAGGCTGGATTAAATTACATTGTACATGATCTTGTTGGCTTCATTAAAAGTTAGGGAAACAATATTCAAATAATAATAAAGTGTGTAATTACTATTAATATTACTTTTTACATTTTAGGACTATCTGGCTGCTCTATCGATCCATCTATCTACCCTCTCCTCTGCATTTGTTTTGCAGTCAGTTAATAGACATCCATTTCCAAACACTACAACTATAAAAGAGACAACTATCAAAAATGAGAAGCAACCCAGTTTCCCATGTTTCTAATCATGTTCACTCATATATCAGTTTTCTATTATATTAAAGTATTGTATGAACATGAAATCGTTTTAATAGATCTTACCTATTGTGAGTCATGGCTCATTCAACTGATAAATATGTAAATTAAAATGTTTTATTGTTGATAGCCAACATTAATCTCATTTGGATGCCTTAAACCAAATGAAATTAAAAAGTGTGGAACACAGGAGTTTGGCAAAGTGCAGTGAATTCATTTCTGAATTAAAAGGGAAATGAGCAGGGGAGAGAGGTTTTTTTTTTTATTACAAATGTTAATGAAAAATGTTATTGACTCGAACAAATGGAAAATACACCTGGAAATGTATATTGTAGCCCACTTTCTAATTTCTCTCTCTCTGTAGTTTGCAATTATAGTTGTTACAGCAATAGCGGTGGAATTAATTTTGCATGCAGACTGATAATGTTAGTGGTGTACAAAGAATAGGATATTATGTTGATAGGGGGTCTCTGGATATTTACAAGGAGAGGAGAGCAAAGCGTTATTTAATTGAAAGAGGGAATCAATAAGGACTGTAGCACTTTGTCAGAAGGCCTTGTGAAATGAGCAAGTAATTTACTGTGGACAATTTGAGTGCAGTTGCAAGCTGCGACTCTCTCGAACATTCAGTGTCGAACTCTACTTCTTTTTCTCCACGATGACTAAATATTGTATTTTCTCAATTGCAGGGGGACCTCGGTTACCGTCCGACCCGGTTAGTGTGTTTTCCGGTTAATATAAGATGTTTATGGCACATTTTTGCTTAGGTTTGCGTGCAATCTCCAGTTAGCTTGACAGTATGTTGTGTCGTACACTGTGTGAGTCCAACTGTGTTCTTAATGTATTTTTTTCATTACAAAACATCCTTCCTTGTTAGCATCTTATGAGCTTAGGAAACAAAATGGCAACCAGAACCAGAAGTCATTGACATTGTCATTGACAGAAGTCATTGACATTACAGACATTGTCTGTAATGTCATCAGCAGTTGACTCAAAAATGTAACACAAATCACATTTTTACAGTTATACATGCGTAAAACCATTGTAAATACATATAAAAAAATGGATGAAAGGGATAAACTAATGTTTAAGGTTACTTTTACCTTAATTCGGTGGTTTTCAAAGTGGGGGGTGCGTGCCCTGGGGGGAGAAATGACTGGGGGGGGGGGGGGGGGTTATTAGTATTCTACACAAATCTGTCTAAATCAGTGATAGTGAGCATATCAAAATGCTGATTAGACAGCGTGATTGTTGTACAGGTGTGGTTTAGGTTTGACACAATAGAAAGCCTCTTCATAATACACAGTTTTACTGCATTGGGTGGGGGGTCCTAAAAGCGTTCAGTATCTGTTGTGGCAGCAATTTGCCTCAAATACCGTACTGATGCAGAGCATCCCAAACATGCTGAATGGGTGACATGTCTGGTGAGCATGTTTTCAGTCGCCTGGAATCATGTACAGATCCTTACAACATGGGGCTGTGAGGTGATGATGATTGGCCCAACAATGGGCCTCGGGATCTTGTCACAGTATCTCGGTGCATTCAAAATGCTATCAATAAAATGCACCTGTGTTGTGAATTGAGTGGCCAATGGTGGCGGTCAAGTTATGGTTTGGGCTAGCATATTTTATGGACACATTTTGAAGTGACCTTTTCTGTGCAACAATCATGCTTAGCATCTTGGTATTACACACCTGTCTAGTGGGTGAATTATGAACGCTCTCTAACACAGATGTGTGAACAATATGTGGGAGAGATAGGCCTCTAGTGCACAGAAGAGATGGGTAGATCTTGAATTTTAGCTCCTGAAAAGTGTGACCAAAAACGAGTGCAGTGTAACGAGTGTATATTTTTGTTGAGTCTATAATATGTTTCATAAAAATGCAGCATTAAAAGTCTCATCCCTGAGTTAACACTTTACACCACATTGACACCTGGTACTCTCTGCAGTTTATTAAATATACATCTCCTGTAACCAATATGATGGAATATGGTTGTTTTATCTTACAGCTCTGTGCATCAATATCAGTTAAATCCAAATTTATTTTTATGCACAATCTTACAGTGTCTTTTTTAGAGGTTAAAGAAGTTTTGTGACCTTTTTCTATTTTATTAGAAACTTTGCAGAAACTAATTTCTTTCGTCTCTGCATGAGTGGAAAGAAAATGCTGTTTTCCTTCACTAGTTCACAATCCAGCTGTATATTGTAGCTGGATGTTGGTAAATGTTTTCTCACATATACGCATCATTGCTCTCATGCCATCAATGCGTTTTTGTTGTTGGAGAATCCATCTTTAAAGTAAATTAGAGCTAACTGGCACACTTCCCAATATGTAAATTCAAGTGCTAATTCACAACATGATTTCACTTCAGCTTGCAAGCAAATGAAATTTTAATTGAAAATGAGCTCCTTCATGGAGGCTCTCACTGGAGATGTGCAGCATGGGAATGATGCTTTTCACAGATTGTTTGAAGAAACAAGGATACACACTCTGGTGTGGAGAGACAGAAAGAGGGGCTGAAAAAGGACAATAGTTTTCACAGACATTTCCACGCAACCTGGAGGTTATACTGAAGCTGCACTGTGAAATTAACAGTGTGCTTCATCTCATCATCTGTATGTGAAGAGGCTATTAACATTTGTGTATTTTCATTATGTTAATGGTGTTAAAACACACCCACCAGTAGTGCAGTGTTTTGGTCGGGCTGATCATAAAATGTCCGAATAGGTCATTTTGATTATGACATGCTAATTACGTATCGTCTCCCCTCACTGTTTTCTCCCCTGACCTGCACTCCTAAATGGTAAGCTTTTATGAGCCGCAGGAAGGGAAAATAGCTGCAAAAGATGTCTGCCTATGTTCCTGACGGCTATGTTGCGTTCATGCTTCAGTGCTTCCCTTTAAACTTCCCAAATTGTGTTTCGCAATAAATAGATGGCCAAGCCCCTAACTGCCACTGTTAGATTAGGTACCATTAGATCTAATAGAAAACTCTCACCCGGTAATATTTTCATAAGAGTTGGAGCCATTTGATTAATCTGACCATATTTTATTGCATTAATGATTTTTCCTTTCCACTGCTGTAAAGATGTTGTACACAAGCTAAAGCCGTTCCCTCGCTCTCCATCTCCGCTTACACTCATTCATCCTCTGCCGTTATTGCAATGCATTGTTGATGAGGTGAGTCGGCGTCTTATGTGCTTTCACTCCTAAAGTCATTCCTAATGGAGTGGAAACCTTATATTTTGTTTCCTAATGAAGCACAGGAGTGGCAGACAGCTCCGCTTGGCCTGTCCTATGGCTGCCTGCAGGTTGGAGCCAGCGGGCTGAACCGAACTGCTCTCAAAGAGGCCGCGGGGGTGGGGGATGTGGTGGATGAAGGCGGCAACATCTTACAGGCGGGCCAAAGAACAGCTATGGTCAAAATCCCAGTTGCAGTGTAAGAATTCAGGTCTTTTAAATAAGTGAGAAGGCATTTGTGTGTTTTAATAAACCCAAAGAGTGAAATGTAATCTCAGAATGCCCATTAAGACCTTCCAGCAGGATGACAGTGCACTTATGTATATGTACATGAATATGTGTATCTATATATGTATACGCCTGTGTCAGCTAGCTCTTCTACTCCAGAATGGCACATTAAAGCTTGAACATTTGTCAAAACATGCACTGCTAGTGTTTGATCTGTGCTATTATTTTTCAGACACATACATCATGTTATTTATTAAACCATATTTACCTTATATTTACCAATTTGACAACATAAATTGGACTTACTGAAATCTCTCACACGGCACGCTGTACAGTGCTACTATAACTTTAGGGCATTTAGCCCAGTCACCATGAAAATTGTTACACATATTTAGGTAACTGGCAAGCCCATGTGTCTAAAATTTGCACGTGACTTAACTGGTTGCCCATAAGTCATTGATCATTTGTCTCTAAAGAACCTGACTGAACATAAAACTCTTATTTTTGCTGGTGTATATCCAGTAGATCTACCTTTAAGTGAAATGTGAGGTAAATGTAGTCAAATAAAAGCCAGCCTCTCTAGCTGTTTTCACAGCACATTAAATTGTAAAATAGTATGAGTACTAAAATGTCACAATATGACCAGTATAATCCATTGGATATAAGCAGAAATAGTGAAAGTTTGGGATGCTCTCTGCTGCTAAAAGCTTTGTTTAAGCAAGCCCCAAAGCAAGTTGCACACTGTATAACTCGGAAGCTATTCTGAGCCAAGGTTTCCCTGCAAGGTCACTTTTACAAACAAAATGTCTCCTTCCGCTATGTAGGTCACAGCCTTGTGTGCCTCAGTTTCTCCTAAACTTCCTTCGTTCCTTCCCTCCTGCCTTGCTGCTTATAATTAAACACACACAATTATCCTAAATTTAATGGGATTTCAGAACCACGCTTTTATTTAAGAGGTAATGAATAATATTTTAATTGCATATGTAACTGTGAAATCCAAATGTGCTGCTATTATCACGTGTAATTACTAAGCCACAGTTTTCCAGTGCAATATCCTGATGCGATCAACAGTGCTCGGGTGCAGACTGTCTCCTTTTTTTCTTTTTTGTGTTCTTTAGTCTGCACCGTAGCAGTGACTAATTGTGAAATAATGCAGCTGGATAGACACGCTTGAAACATATGTGCCGTGTCCTATTGTTTATTGATGTCTGTAATTAATGATATAATGCATGCCACTGAAGTAGTTTGACCTCTGAACCAGTCATTACTCAGAGTGTAGCGGCATCAATCAAACTGTGCTTTTCTCACATCTATTCCTGTACACCCCCTGAGGGACTGACGGAGCAACCACTGTATCCTCATTCGTATTCAGCTGACCAAGGCCTCCATGTGAATGATTTAGCACTCTGCATCACACATAGAGCGTATGAGAGCCGTTAATATGAGATTTACAATATGAGATTTACAAGATGCTGCTAAAGGCCTAGAGCTCCAAACAAAGCCACATTTAACCTCCTCCATGCACGCGCAAAAGCACAAGGGGCATTCTTTTGATCGCTGTTTGTTCACGGGACAATGCTAAACTATACACAACCCATTTTGGATCCCACTCTCACTTTCAAAATTCGATATTAAGGGATACCAATACCGATATGTGTAACATCATATAACACCTGTCATATCTGTTGATACAGCATCTGCAATTAGCTTCACGACATGGCTGTAAACGTTGTACAACTGTGCATTTTCTGCCGAGGAGTCTCCCACGTCTGCCTGCCGCTTGTTCTGAGTTTTTTTTTTTTTTATTACTGCTATTCCATAGACATATGATGAATTAATGAATTGTGCGCTTGAATACAGTGTTTTATCCAAAATAGCAAATTATGCTCTCAAAACGATGTTATAATGGTCAAATCATGCAGTCTGTCGGCCAAATACTATTGAAGGTAGGTTACTTGTGAACGGTTATTCCCTGCCATTTGGTTTGGGCAGTAAAACGAGTTATGCACTTCCATGCAGCACATGAATGAGGCTTCTTCTATACCTATAATGATGATATTACATTTTTATGGCAATATTCGGCTGATAATATCAACCGCAAATGTAGCCGCAACGGTGCAACGTAGCCGCAACGAGGCACCAGCCAGTGTCTTATTGTGCCGGTCCCAGGCCCGGATCAATACAGAGGGTTGTGTCAGGAAGGGCATTCGACGTAAAACTTTGCCAAACCAGAACATGCGAATCAAACAAATGACTTCCATACCGGATCGGACGTGGCCCGGGTTAACAACGCCCGCCACCGGTGCTGTTCACTGACAGTGTGCCGGGGGAAACTGGATTACTGTTGGTTTAAGAAGGAGAGGAGGAAGGTTTGTCCGTAGAAGGAGAGAGAAGAGGAATGCTAAGAGTCTAGAACTAAGAGTTGGGACTTTGAATGATGGAACTATGACAGGAAAAGGTAGAGAATTAGTTGACATGATGCAGAGGAGGAAGGTAGACATATTGTGTGCCTAGGAGACCAAGTGGAACGGTTGCAAGTCTAGAAGCTTAGGAGCAGGGTTCAAGCTGTTCCATCATGGTGTAGATAGGAAGAGAAATGCAGTAGGGGTGATTTTGAAGTAGCAGAGTTTGCTAGCAACGTCCTGGAGGTATAAAGATTGTCAGATAGAGTGATGAGCCTGAAGCTAGAAATCGAAGGTGTGATGTTCAATGTTGTTAGTGGGTATGCTCCACAGGTAGGATGTGAGATGGAGGAGAAAGAGAAATTCTGGTCAGACCTGGTTGAAGTGATGCAGAACATCCCCAGAAGTGAGAGAGTTGTCATTGGTGCGGACTTCAATGGGTATGTTGGTGCAGGAAACAGAGATGATGAGGAGGTGATGGGCAAGTTTGGTATCCAGGAGAGGAACGCTGAAGGACAGATGGTGGTCGACTTTGCAAAAAGGATGGAAATGGCTGTAGTGAATACTTTCTTCCAGAAGAGACAGGAACATAGGGTGACCTACAAGAGTGGAGGTAGGAGCACACAGGTAGACTAAATCTTGTGTAGAAGGTGTAACCTGAAGTGGTAGGAGAGAGTGTAGCCAGACAGCATAGGATGGTGGTGTGTAGGACGACTCTAGTGGTGAGAAGGATGAAGAGGGTAAAGGCAGAGCAGAGGACAAAATTGTGGAAGCTGAAAAAAGAGGAGTATTGCGTGACTTTTAGGAAGGAGTTGAAAAAGGCTATGGGTGGCCAGGAAGTCCTTCCAGATGACTAAACAACTACAGCTACTGTGATCAGGGAGACAGGTAGGAGAGTACTTGGTGTGTCATCTGGAAGGACAGTAAATAAGGAGATTTGGTGGTGGAATGAGGAGGTGCAGGAGTGTATACAGAGTAAGAGGTTAGCTAAGAAGAAGTGGGACACTGAGAGGACTGAGGAGAGTAGACTGGAGTACGGAGAGATGCAGCGTAAGGTAAAAGTAAAAGTGGCAAAGGCTAAACAAGGGGCTTATGATGACTTGTATGCTAGGTTGGACAGCAAGGATGGAGAGAAAGATCTATACAGGTTGGCAAGGCAGAGGGACAGAGATGGGAAGGACGTGCAGCAGGTTAGGGAAATGAAGGAAAGGGATGGAAGGGTATTGACAGGTGCCAGTAGTTTCATGGGAAGATGGAAAGAATACTTTGAAGAGTTGATGGATGAGGAAAATGAGCGAGAACAAAGAGTAGAAGAAGTGACTGTTGTAGACCAGGAAGTAGCAAAGATTAGTAAGGAAGAAGTGAGGAGGGCATTGAAGAGGATGAAGAATGGAAAGGCACTCGGTCCTGATGATATACCTGTGGAGGTATGGAAGTGCCTAGGAGAGGTGGCAGTAGAGCTCCTGGCCGGGTTGTTTAACAAGGTCTTAGATAATGTGAAGATGCCTGAGGAATGGAGGAAAAGTGTGCTGGTGCCCATTTTTAAGAACAATGGAGATATGCAGAATTGTGGCAACTACAGAGGAATAAAGCTGATGAGCCATACAATGAAGTTATGGGAAAGAGGAGTTACAGCTAGACTAAGGGCAAACGTGAGCATTTGTGAGCAGCAGTACGGTTTAATGGCAAAAAAAGAGTACAACAGATGCAGTATTTGCTTTGAGGGTGTTGATTGAGAAGTACAGGGAAGGTCAGAGGGAGCTGCATTGTGTTTTTGTAGATCTGGAGAAAGCTTATGACAGGGTGCCCAGAGAGGAACTGTGGTATTGTATGAGGGAGTCTGGAGTGGCAGAGAAGTATGTTAGAGTGGTGCAGGACATGTACGAGGACTGTAAGACAGTAGTGAGGTGTGCTGCAGGTGTGACAGATGAGTTCCGAGTGAAGGTGGGATCAGCTCTGTGCCCCTTTTTGTTTGCTATGGTGATGGACAGGCTGACGGACGAGGTTAGACAGGAATCTCCATGGACTATGATGTTTGCACATGACATTGTAATATGTAGTGAGAGCAGGGAACAGGTGGAGGAGAAGCTTGAGGGGTGGAGGTTTCCCCTGGAAAGGAGAGGAATGAAGGTTTGCCGCAGCAAGACGGAGTACATGTGTGTAAATGAGAGGGACCCAAGTGGAAGAGTGAGGTTACAGGGAGAAGAGATAAAGAAGGTGGAGGATTTTAAGTACATTGGGTCAACAGTCCAGAGCAATGGAGAGTGAGGAAAAGAGGTGAAAAAGCGTGCGCAGGCAGGCTGGAATGGGTGGAGAAAAGTGTCGGGTGTGATGTGTGATAGACGAATTTCAGCTAAAATGAAAGGAAAGGTGTACAAAACTGTGGTGAGACCAGCGATGTTGTTTGGTTTAGAGACAGTGCCTCTGAGGACAAGACAGGAGGCAGAGCTGGAGGTAGCAGAGATGAAGATGCTGAGGTTCTCTTTGGGTGTGACCAGGATGGACAGGATCAGGAATGAGCACATCTGAGGGACAGCACATGTTAGAGGTTTTGGAGATAAAGTCAGAGAGGCCAGACTGAGATGGTTCGGACATGTCCAGAGGAGAGATAGTGAATATATTGGTAGAAGGATGCTGAGTTTTGAATTGCCAGGCCTAGAGGAAGACCAAAGAGGAGGTTTATGGATGTACTGTAGTGAAAGAGGACCTGAAGGTAGTTGGTGCAAGCGAAGAGGATACAGAAGACAGAGTTAGATAGAGGCAATTATTTGCTGTGGCGACCCCAGTAGGGATAAGTCGAAAGGAAAAAAAGAAAAATATCAACCCACTGATATTATAGGTACATCTCTAAATGTACCCCACAACATCTCACGGATCATAGACACACCTGCCTTAACAGTACAAGCAAACAGGCTAGTACCGCTACTAGATAGCACTTCCTGCATGGCTTTAAGACCATGCTCCTTTGTACAGTGGATACGAAATGAAGCAAAACCAAAGACACGCGGCAGAAAATGGAGGAAAACTATCAAAATGAATTGAAGAATAACCAGATTGGCAAAGCCTCAGCCAATGATCAGCTCCAGGATGATTAAAGACAGTCTGGAGTTAGAAGACGTCTGTGTTTTTAATTTTTTCCTCGTTATTTGGGTGGGGGGGCTCGAAAATCAATCCGTGTCCAAATGGGTGGCACTGTAAAAAAAAGTTTGGGAACCACTGCCTTAATTCAATCAAAAACTTGCGGGGTGACATCATTGTGGAATGTTGTTTAAGAATCGTGGAGTGGAATAACAGCTGAAAGGTGCCAAAAGTTTGTTGAATCCATGCCACACAGATGTGAAGCAGTTATTTAAAAAAAGTGTGATCATATATTTAAATATTAGTTTAGTGATTCACATGATTGCGAAATCCTACAAACAAAAAAGTTTTTATAAAATAGTTTTGAGTTTGTAAAGTCAATGGAAGACACTGCCTTTCAACTAATTGCCCAATTGCACAGCCTTAAGAGCGTGCATATCATGAATGCTGATTGTTTTCTGAGAATATACTGCACCTACGGGTAACTTTGCCATGTAGCTAAAAATATACTAATAACAGATTCATTTGGTTAGTCGCATTACACTGCTATTATTTTGAACACTACTGTATGAGACAATATTTATCCTACAATGGTGTAATTCGTTCCAGCCCCGCCCCAAAAACAGTCATACAAAGAGTAAATACTGTACCCACCTGAAAGAAATACAGTATGTTCAATAATGACAACATAATCATATACATGTGCATGAATGTTTAAAAAAACAATGAAAAAATAATAAAATCAATGAAAAATATTAATAAATGTTGTCACGAATAAAGGCACTTTACCTTTCTGGTCGTGACCTAGCATTATAAGGTTTTCGTAAACCGAGGTTCCAATGTATTTTCTTTCTTGTATAATGGCTATTTAGAAAGGATTGTGGGTTACAACAAAAAAAATCTTAAAAAAATATTTTTTGTTCACCGATAATGTCCACACAGAGCACTGTACTGTGCTGTGTCTTTTTTTTTTAATTCACTGGCAAGTTGTTGCTATGATCTCACGCTATTTATGGACTGTCCCACATACACGACAGTAGTGGAAACACAAGCTAAATCAGGGTGTAGTGTACCAAATCAGATTGGACCACTTGGTGAAAATGTTTCTAGAAATAACTCTATACGTACCTAATATGACTTTTGTTTCACAGTTTTCAACAGTTCAGTCATGGAAGAGGTCTGCACTCTTCTGGTTGGTATTGTAGTTATATTGGTTGCTGTCCACTACTTTGTAATGACCCCCATATAAATGCCTGCTTTTGGACGGCTGTGTTATTTAGGCAATGCCTGCATGCCTCGCTGCCCAGCCTCAGGTTGCTGCATGCTAATCTTACATCCCACTCCAGCAAGCATCTGAAGAAAGGAAGCACTGGCATATTAGAATAAGTCATTCCATTGTTAATTTAAATGGCGTAATACATCACTCAGAGGTAAAAGAGCGTAGTGAAAAGCAGAAAAAAGAAGTGCAAGAGTGGGAGGGAGATGCCAAGGGGTGTTTGTTTTAATATAGAATAAAATTGAATCGTGCATTACCTCACTTGTGTGCTGCTCCCAGGCTATTAATGGAGCTGTAACAGGATTGGTTCATTTTCTCACTTCTTTAATTCCACCGCAGCCCCCAGATGTTTGGTCTTGCTCCGACTGATCCGCCATGTAGTCTCTCTCCGTCCCCTCCAGCCTGCTGTGGTCCGTGTTGTGTTAATGGGTCAGGAGAAGCTATCAAGGACGGAGAGTTGGGCAGTTTGCACACCGGGTGGATAATTACAGGGTGATTGGTGTCCTCATGCTCACTACACTCGCTATCTTTGTCTCCTCACTGTTAGCTTGACATGTTACATAGATGCACCCTGCATGTCTGCCTCTGGATGTTGTGCACACCGATGCTCAAACTCTCTTAACTTTTTCAACCTTACGTCACAGTTTTCATTAGCCCTGTTTGTTTGTGACACAATCCATACAGCTTTCTATAGCTTTAATTGTAATGGCGGATTATTTCTACACCCCTGCAATAATTCGCCTAACTTCTGTTATAGAGATCTCATCACGCCTTCCATTCCATCCCTGAATATCCCATCATGTCCTTTCTGGGTCATGATGACATGCTCACACAAAAAGAATTACGTATATCTATGATTAAGCTGAATTTGACCGATGAGGTATTATTAGACATGCAAGCAAATATATCTTTTTGTTTTATTTTCCCGATGGGCCTAAAGAGTTTAATATCCGGATGATTGCTTTCTTTACCTACACTCAGCATATGCAAGTACATATTCATAATATAATGACATCCAATGCAGTGGGTTGGACATGTTGGGCCTCGAGTGTGTGTGTGTTAACATCCCACTAACCCAGTGGTTTTCAAACTGGGGGACATTCTCCCTAGGGGGGCCCGGCGTTATGGTGGGGGCTACCGTGAACACTTTTCATTATTACCGTTTTTTTTTCAGACTACAAACCACTACTTTTTAATATCCCTTAGTTTTAATAACAAAGTGCCTTGTTTATGGATTTTTTTTTTGGCTAACAACAAATATATATGAACGTTTTCTTTTGTCGCAATTTCTTTAGTGGACCGTCCTGTCATGATGACTTTGACAGTGTGTTGAAATTCTCTACTGACTTATCGCAGGTGTTTCAACGACCCTCTTATTAGGTTCCGTATGTTGTTCAACGCATTCTTAGCCTTAGCTGTTGGTAACATGTCAAGGCAAGACCTTTGGTCCCACTACACAAGAAAGATTTTAGGCTCACCAATGATCATTGATGTATTTTAAAGTAATAGATATCAAAATCTTGCCACAACGAAGCTCTTGGTCGCTAGCGCCGATAATCTAGCTGGCCCATCTCCAAAAAGGGGGCCCTGCAAAAAAGATTTAGGAGCCACTGCACTAACCATCTATTTTAGACATGCAGGTTTTCCCAGTGCACAATGTCAATCTTACCTGAAACATGAGGTGTGACTGTCTGGTCCTCTGTCAGTCACACGTTCATATTTGGACGTGTGACATTTCTGCTTGGGGAACCTGTCAGCAGCGCCAAAGCAAGTTACTGTAGTTCAGTACTCTGGATAGTTCCTTTCCTGCAACCTGCAGGGTGTTCAAACCGGAGGCTCTCACTTCACCTTCAAGTCCAATGGTTGAAACTTGCCACTTGCAGACACCTTCTGAATGGTGAAGGCTTAAGAGACTAGGCACCCAGCCCATCCCCCTCATGTATGCATATCATCCACCCAGAGCCATTCTATCTGTATGGAAATTTGGGCTCCACAGCTGGAATCCGACAAAGCACTGTCGTCTACTAATAGTTATTATCTCTTTGGCCTGCTCCCTCTCAAAACCCCTGCAATACAAGCACATCACATCTTTATGGTAATGCCCTACAATGCAGCCCCAAGCTATACGACGCACAGACCTTTGTTATCATTACGATAATTCCCATTCTCACTTGACTCCTTATTACAGTGCTCAAACCGCTCAGGGTTGGATGCAGACAAATTCATGCAGCCTTCTTTTATTACACTCATCCTGCGTCCATACACAACCCTTAAAGCTGAAAAAACAGTGACATTGGCAGTATGTCAGTGTATGTATGACCTTTTAGCTTACATTAATTGACATATATGGGTTTGTTATAAAGAATATTCTCATAGGGTGCATTTATTGTGATATAGCAAAAAGAATGTAGCAGTAGTGTTGTGTGCCCCTACTGATATTAATTAAAGTTCAACCTTCATTAAGGTAATGAGAACACCTTTTCTTCCTGTTTCCTGGTATATCTTTTTTTTTTGGGGGGGGGGGATTTTTGTTTTACTTTTAACTAACAGATTCCACTTAAATTCTACTTTCTTTTTGTCTCTTTTAGGCTCCCATGGGAAAGAACTCGGTCCTTTGGCTATCAGCTCTTTACTTGACCGGGACGTTTAAACTTGTAACAGGAAACTTGAGAAAAAAAATAAAATAAAAATGAAGAGAAACATTTTTTTCCAGACCTGCTAAGGTAACTTCAGTTCTGTTTAAAGGCAAAATAATTGATTTTTAGTTCCACAAATGAGACCGGCATCAAAATATGCTCCATAAAAGTCAGTTTTTTGGGGCGATAGACATTGCCACAAAATGTTATGTTCTCTGAAGGGAGGCTCGCTATCACATTTGGAAACCTTTTTTTGAGTTTCATCATTTGTCAACAATAAGTTTCAACAGTTTGACATCGATAATTATGTTTGCATTGTTTTCTGCATGTGCAACAATAATTATTCTCTACAAAATGCATTTTTAATTTGATTGGTCTCTGGGAGGCATTCATTCCATTTACATTATTTCCTACTGGAAAAATCTTCTGGGTTTTCCTACACTTCAATTTTTGTCTGACCGTTTGGAACGAATTAATAATAAAACTGAGGTTCCACTGTATATATTTTTTTTAAAGTTTAAATCTTGTAATAATTAACTCCCAAAAATTAAGTCTCTATTTATTACTCTCCGTTGAAATGATTAAATCCCATTAAAACAGGCTCATCGTGTACAGGTTCACAGTTAAAAGGTTCATTATTATTATTCTAAGTTTTTTCACAATTTAATCAAAAGCAGAGCAGGTGATTTATGCATCTATGTGACACAGTGAGGTCAGCTCTATACAACAGGCGAGGCTCAGAGATACACGGACCCGGAGCGTGGCTGCCTGCGTCCTTGCACCTCACCATCAAAGCCCAAGCGAGGCGTCTGCTGCATACAAAAAACAGTAATTGCAGAGTGATTGGCACAGCTTGTCCAGTGCAGCCTGTGTCCCACACTTGAAGGTTCTCCTCATTGTCACACAGCCTTTTAGCACCTTTGTTCCTGTGTCTCCCCCAGGACCTCACAGCTCACCATTGGCAGATGAGTCCCGCTCTCTGACAAAAGGATCCCTGCGCTCAACCTCATTTGATGCAGTGATGAAATCCCCCCCACCACCTTCGCCCACCATCACACACTCTTCTCACATACTCATTCTCTTGTTCAGAGAAACATTCCGTTTAGCAGGAGAGGTTGTAGAAGGAACAAGGGTCAGGACCCATGGGTGGGCTTTTAGGAGACTTCCAAACATCAGAGCTGCAGAGTAGTGTCGTCTTGTTTACATGTTAGTAAACATTTTGGAAGTCTTATCTCTGGCAATCTCACAACAAAAACAACTCGCTCACCTTCCTTTTGTGTTGCTCCTCAACACTGAATGATTTTCAGTTGGAGTACAGCTGTACAGTATGTCACTGACAAAAGGTCAACTGCAATAACTCATCCATCAAGTCAAATAATTGTGACTGGAGGACAGCTCACACATTCACAGTTATTAGCCAGCAGCTCTTTTTGCTGTAATTGTCATCTCTGCTCGCCTTCCACTGTTAATTTTTTTGCTTCCCACACAAGCTAAACACGCATTGACACACTGCATCTTTCCAACTCTGTCTAATGAGGTGATGACCAACCACTTGTTATAATTGCTTTAGTCTCTAGCTTATTAATCATATGTAGAGTTATTTAAGGATGCATAAATTAATCTTAGATTAAAAAAGTCTTTCAGAGCCTCAAAACAATTAAAGAGTAAGGTAAGATTTCCCCTGGGCTGCCACTTTTATTTTAATAGAGTGTTCAGGTGATTATCATACTTTGATGCAACACTGTGATTAATGCAGACTCACTTTTAAATGAGTTGCTCTCTCTTGCACAACAAAGGTAGAAAAATCCTGATAACAAATGACCCTGCTGACTTTGCTAATCTTATGAACACCACTCAGAACACCACTTGCCCCTGTGAATTCATCACCATTTTCTTGTGTGAAGGTATGTACTGATATGAGGTTGAATCAAATGAACAGATCTTATAGTTCATTTCATCAACGTACGTAAGACCTTTAATCCATCTAATTGTAATAATATCATTTAATGAAGAGATGTGCACAATGACTTTATTGGAGCTATTCACTGATCAATAACCAAACTGAGAACAAGTGAAAGTCTGCCACCATGCCTTCTGATTTGTTGTATTTCCTGTGAATAGATAAATTAGAATAAGGTCAACATAAATGGCTTCAGACAACATTTATTTCATGATTTAAATTTCTTTAGCTTAAATTTACTTTAAAATTAATCAAAATGTAAAATTACATTTTTCAGTTACATTACGTTTACATTTCATTGTTTCGTAAATCAAATAAGTATTACATGTGGTCATGTTTAGCGGTTTTTTATTTGTTGCTGAATTGAAATATTAAATGTATTAAATCTGGTCATTTCTCAATGTATCATTATAATTATATTTCAATGCAATGTAATTACATGGTGCATCTTGTTCTAGTATTGAATTAAATGTCTGGTTTTAGCATATTGTCATTATCGCTGCACAGTTCTGACCCAAGGGATGACCCACAGCAACATGTCGCGTTACTACCTTCGTCAATATTACACTATGGTAACCGGCATGATACGTGGACCAAAATAAAAAAGATCAACCCAGAGCTTGATTGGCTTTAATAGTTAAATGGATGTCGCTTTTGGCGCGTCCTGCCATGTGCGTGTGGGTTTTTTTTCAACTTGGGGGAATGACACGAAAGTGTAGACAGTGATCTTTAGAGTTGCTGCTTGTTGTCAGAGAGAGAGAGTGTGTGTGTGTGTTTGTGTGTGGGAGTGCTAGACACAGAGAAATAATGCGGCGTGACTCCGTGGGAACCTAACACATGACTGAGGCCCTGCATGCACACAGCAATGAGCTCATGCTGTGTTCGTGGATTTTTTAGGTGAGGGCAGATTTTTAAAAGGGCATCTAAAGCTGTGCGCAAGTTGATTAATCAATCTTGCACCGTGCATCAGTCTGCCGTGAGTCAATAGTCAATGCATGGATGGGAATAAGTTGCTGGCCCGCGAGAAGAGGTGTGTGTATGTTGAAGGGGGGAGCCGCGCAGCACACTTCGGTTGCAACACAAACCAGGCGCGCAGCCACAGTGGGTGGGTGAGAGTAAGTGAGAGAGGAAGGCGGTGCACGGCGTCCTGTCACTAAAGCAAACATCCCAGCAGCCCCAGACACACTCCTCCTGTCTCCATCACCGCTGCACGACGGAGGGGAGCCGCACCAACACTGAAGGTGACTATACTTCATATAACATTGGATCATTTTTGCAATGATGTGCAAGATGTAAATGTTTACGGATATACGTTTGTTACGTATCATAAGATGTAATATTCTACAACATGCACTTTATTAAACTTACCAACCCATACTTGTATGTGCAGCCTCCATTCTCCCTCAACATGGAACCCATTCCAGCGGGTCGAGACTCCAGCTCCTCGCCGGGCTCCAAACAAGAACTTTCTTACCCAAACTCCAACAACCTGAAGCCCAACCAGGTCGGGGAAACGGTGCTGTACGGAATACCCATCGTGTCCCTGGTGATAGACGGCCAGGAGAGGCTTTGTCTGGCTCAGATATCCAACACTTTGTTGAAGAACTACAGCTACAACGAGATCCACAACCGACGCGTGGCACTCGGCATAACCTGTGTGCAGTGCACTCCAGTCCAGCTGGAGATCCTCCGCAGGGCCGGCGCCATGCCCATTTCCTCCAGGAGGTGCGGCATGATCACTAAACGCGAGGCCGAGAGACTGTGCAAGTCGTTTTTGGGAGCTCACTCGCCTCCCAAATTGCCAGAGAATTTCGCTTTCGATGTTACCCACGAGTGTGCGTGGGGCAGTCGGGGCAGCTTCATCCCGGCCAGGTATAACAGCTCCAGGGCCAAGTGCATTAAGTGCTCCTATTGCAACATGTATTTCTCCCCAAACAAGTTCATATTCCATTCACACCGCACCCCGGAGTCAAAATATACGCAGCCAGACGCTGCAAACTTCAACTCCTGGAGGAGACACCTTAAACTATCAGACAAAAGCAGCCAAACTGATATTTTACATGCGTGGGAAGACGTGAAGGCCATGTTCAATGGTGGCAGCCGCAAGAGAACGATGCCAGGCGCAGGGTCAGAATCTAGCTCACCTCTAAAGTCCCACGGTCCGAGTCATCACCGAGAGTCCCCTGATATACCAGCAAAGATCATCAGCTGTGAGGAGAACAGGGTCAGCATGGGCCCACGCAGCTACCCGGTCATTCCTGTACCAAGTAAAGGCTTCGGCATGCTGCAAAAGATCCCGCCTCCTCTCTTCCCTCATCCGTACGGCTTCCCAGCGTTTGGCCTCTGCCCGAAGAAAGATGACATCCTCGGCGAGCAAAGCAAGGCCGGCCTCCCTGGAGTCCTGTGGCCTGGCACCAAGGACAGCGCCTACCCTTCTTTTCCCGTCTTCTGGCCCGCTGCGGGCTCTCTGCAGATGCCTCCTTACACGCAAAGCCCACACAAACCTCCACCCGAGTTGCTGCCACTTCATAGACACACAGACGTGGACGAGCCCAGCGACCGGAGCACCAACACGTCCAAAGACAGCACGGCCGAGAATGAGCGGTGCTCCAGCACGCAGTCCACGCGGAACGAGGACGACAAATCCGGGGATGAGGGGAGGCCCTTGGAAGGCAGCACCTTACCACCACGGAAGGTCAGCTACGTGTCTGCCTTCCGGCCCGTCGTTAAAGACGCGGACTGCATCGCCAAGTTATACGGCAACCGAGGCGTGTACACTCGCACCGGTTACTTATCACCTGACTTTTTAAGCGAGAGCTCCAGCTACCGTTCAATGTCTCCGTGCGTGGACAGCGACGGCGAAGCCGACGTGGACGTGGAGACCAACAAAACACCAGAGGACGAGGATAACTGCAGGCCCCTGTCCTTGATGTGTCCCCGGACCCCTCCCGGGCTCGCCAACAGTGTGTCGAATGATTCAGACTGCAAGGAGGCACACAGGGAGACGACTCTGCTTGAGTCCCAGAAAACGGGGCCACGCGTGGACGCCCAGTCCTGTGACAGTGAAATGCAGATCAAACAGTCAGCAGAGACCCACATTGCTACTGCAACTTTTAGCCAAGTAAGTCCCACACGGCGCGTCAAACTAAACAAACAAAACACGACGCAAAAATTTAACTAATCATCAAGAATATTTATTGCACTAAATTCATAAAATGGCATTGTTTTTTTTCTTGTGTAGGTGTACACACAGGACAGAAGCGAGCTGCAACAAAGGAGCAGTCCATATCATTTCAGACTTGCAAGCTACCAGCCTGCAGGAATTACAACACATGGTCAGACATATATCTTTAATTCATTCATGTAATTATATAACTGTAATTCATAAAAATGCCAATATATTAAAATGGAGAGGGGATAGAATTAAAATGTGTTTTTCTTACAAGATGAGGTTGCAAGTAAAGAGGAACCGTCTTCCACAGTGGAGGAGGTGGAAACCAAATCTTTTAGTGAACAAAGCTGCGAAGTAAACCAACGAGAGCTGAACGACGACGGTACGTTCACCAGAGAGGATGATACAATATTTTGTTTCCTAAAATAGAGAATTAAAATGTATTTTTGTGTTGATGCAGATGAAGACGCAGCAAGAACTCTGCAAGCACAAAGAAACATACAGACTTTGGCAAAAGGTATTCATATTATGTACAATTATCATTGAAACATTTGTTATTGTCATTTGATTAGTTCCCTTATTATTCATTTATACATTCTGTAGTTTATTATTATAGATCTAGACAGTAAATTATAATTGCATTTATTTTACCACATTATCTCCTCAATACTCTTACTGTTTACTATTACTATTTACTAATACTATTTAAATTTTACTTGTTTGTCTGATGAGCGTATTTATTGACATCACTGGCTTTTCGTTTCACCAAACCAAATACATTATTGTCCCGTGTTTTTTTTTATCCAGTTGCTAAAATATGTATATGCAAGTCAAATTCGGTGACTCTTAATTATGACAAAATTATCTACCTTATTAGACGGCCTTTCCATGATTTTTTGAGATGTGAAACATACAATGGGAGATTATTATTAATCTCAGACGGCTTCTAGTTTAGCAGTAACACAAACTGTTCTATGATAAATGAGGTTATTAAAAATATTTAATAAACCTCCTATACCTTACTTAGCATTCATTTCTGTGTGTTTTTAGAAGAACTACAGAAGCAACTCTTAGAGCAGGTTGAGCTGAGGAAAAAGCTGGAACGTGAATTTCAACATTTAAAAGGTGAGCCTCAAAATCTCGCATAGTGAAGTACTATAATACTTATTTATTTATTTTTTTCTGATCAAGTGTGATTATTGGTTTTCAATATGCCCCCTTTTAGATGTGTGTAATTCAAGCTCCAACACGACCTTTACAAAAGACTTGTGGACCTCAGCAGTGACAAACATGCACGGGGGCGCTCTCTGGAGCACTGACCTCATAAAGGGCACTACCCTGACAACCCATTTAAACAAAACAAACAAAACCAATAGACACAATTTTTGAACACAAATGTATGTGTATGTTCTCTTGTATTGTTCAAATTTTATACTGATTGTATTTGATATGAATTGTATTATTGCCGCACTGGTATTAAGTTGGTGACAAATTACAAATACATGCTAGAAAGCCATATAATAATGGTAAGAGGGTGTAAATATGTTTGTTATTGTGGTTAAAGTTTGTGGCAGCTGTACTTACCGAGTTCATACTTTGGTTACCTTATTTTGCCCCACGAGTCAGTAATCTCAGATGCAGAGTTGTTCTGCGACCATAATAATAACAATAATAATAGTACTTCTCAAAATGATTGTCTTTGTAAAGACACAATATGTGCTACAGCTCTTATATTGAAAGAGGTACCTTGCAAAGTGCCCAGTGTCAACATAAAATTGCACTGTTAAGTGTTTTCATGCACAGAATGGGCATCATTAACAAAAGCATATCTCTTCCATTTTAGCTTCCAGTAACTTCTGCATGACCTCAGTGTTCTCAACTGCTTATCACTTCTTTTCACTTAGCAAGAGCAGTTTTTTTTTAATGAAAAATAGATAAAGAAGCATTCAGTGGATCAAAAGTGCACTCGGTAGTACTGTAGGTTATGGAGGGTTTGAAAACTCTAGACCCCTCAGGCTTCTAGTAGCACATCATCCACCCATAGTTTGAGTGGTCATTGATGTTTTTACCAGAACCTGTTGTAGACTTAAATGTCTCACCTTTGTGTAGCAGCAGAAAGTGCTACGTTCATATTTGGGGGAAAATAACACTGTGATAACATTTGCAGTATAATCACACTCATTAAAACCTTGATCTTCAAAATATGGCCCAGGGGCCTTGTGCGGCCAACATGTTTTTTTAGTCTTATGACATATTATAGAAAACAGATTAAACACAGCCCACATCAGAATATTACAAAACAGGATAGGCACACCAAAAAGGGTGAGACGACGTTACAAGATACACTCAAACGAATAGCTGTGTCACCTATAACATTGCTAAGAATGCTAAACTTTGGACACCCGCGCCTTAAGACAATTCTTTCTTTTGTGTTCTTTGCATGTATATGAATGAGTTAAAATCAAAGAATGCACAAAAATGGCCTTTTCTTACACTAAAATACATCTTTAAACAACACTCATTTACAATACAATACGCATTTGTAATCTATTTTTCTTCATTATTCTATCTTTGATTGTTTGTGAGAATTTATCCCAGTATTACATTTAATATTGTATCAATTCATTTTTGTTTTGTATTACTGTTCTCTGTGGCTTCACCTAGCATAAAGGTTCTTAAACCTTTTACACCAAGCACTACCTGAAAAACCTTTTGCTTTACAGGTGCCACCCGTTTTGTTTCATTCGCTTCACAATTTAAGCATTGACTGTGTGGATTATACTCAATGTTATACAAACACTTCTGCAATGGAAATTTCAGTTGTAGTTCAATTTCAGTGAATCTTTGGTTACTACTTTTGTATTTTTTTAAATGCTGGGATTCCTGGGTGCCACCACATTAAGGCCACCTACTACCAGTGATACTTATGACACAGTTTGAGGATCAATAGCGAACGGTGCAGCTGCAACAAACTCCTAAATTGATTTATTTTGTAAATAATTTTTGGGGTTTGCATTTAAATCAGTACCTGTGCCTCTTCAGACAACTTCCAAGACCAGATGAAGAGAGAACTTTCCTACAGGGAGGAGATGGTGCAGCAGTTGCACATTGTTAGAGGTGAGAAAAATAAAATAATTGAGTCCTGTGTGGAAGTGCCACTAACTTGCTGACCAAGAAACACTTGGCAAAAGGCTTTAATGCTGTTTTTGCATTCCCTCTTTCATTGTAAAAAAAAATGATATTATGGTGATGTAATTAAATTCATTATGAACAAATAGCATGATATTTGACACCAGGACTTTGCACGGGCACGGTTGATGGTTTGCTCCGCTTTTTCTCAGAAGCTCACGACGCGTTGCACCATTTCTCCTGCAAGATGTTAACTCCTCGTCACTGCACTGGGTCGTGCACCTTCAAGTCTCCTCTACTTCCACCGTGACCACTCGACTCCTGTGGTACCTCCGGGGGTATTAAATTTTCTTTTCTTTTTTTATGTGCGAGGAACAGATTTATCCACCGTCGTGTAATTAGTTGTAATATTTACTATGAAAATGCAATGTAAAATTCAGCATTTCGTTTGAATCCATTGACGATGTTTATTTGTGGCAACGTGCAATTGCAATGTATGTATCTTGTAATAGTTATTAGCGGTTGTTATTTCTGTTCAAGGCAGTTTCGGAAAATCTGTCACTCTGGTGATTGTAACTCCTATTCCGTTCTTTCTCTTTTCTGACTTCATTTCGAATACCACGCACTTTAAATGAGTGAAACCACACACAAGTGGGTAAGTGTAATTATTTGTTGCAGAAGACCAGATGTTTTTTGATGATCTTATCAGCTTTCTCTTGAATGGCACAAATTCTATTACACATGTTCATGTGATATTTGGTTACATTTCCCTTAAATAAATTGTTTATCAAACAAGCGTGGCTAATTACAAATAAACAATATCAGTTCTCTTTTGGACTGCAATTACACAATTTGACCAGACTGTCAATTGCCACTGCAGTAAGATTAAGTCGGCGAGCTTTTTTTTAAAACGAAATCTGCATTTCAAAATTAAACCATATTGAAATACCCTCCATAACTCAGCGGGCGCCCTTAAAGCACAGAATAGATGCACGCTAAATTGCAACTTTCACTGACTACATCTGCTACAACGTAAAGATAATACTGAACCATACAATGCCTTTTGCGTCATATATTAAAGCCACGACAGGTATTAAAGGGCGAAATTAAACATTAGAACGTAATGCAAGTGTAGACGTCAGACTTTAATCGAGCCCATGTTTGCGGTGTGCGTTAGTAACGTGTAGGTTACTTCAAATGGAGAAACTACGCCCTCTGTTGTTTGCTGTGTGGAAGCGAACTACATTGCCGAGCCTCTTGTCCCCGGAGGATGGCTGTTGCGCTTGCGCACATAATGTCACAAGATGGCGGACAGTACGGAACTGAAGGTAAAGCTAGCCCCTCCACTAGGTTGAGAAATATGCGCTTATCGCTGTCAGATTTGGATTTGAAATAACGGATATAATTTCTCCGGACACTCAAGTACCGGACGGTGCTTTTGTTATAGCACACAATACTACAAGTAAAGTGACAGGCAGCAGACAAACTGCTAGCTGGCTGGCTAGCTTGCTAGCATTAGCTTTGTTATTGTTGCCGACGACCCGTTAGTCTGTTTCTGCTGTGCTGCTCTCCTGCAATTAAAGACAAATCTCATCTTGATTCTTAAATTGAGACCACATGGATGATAACATCTTCAACCCAAGCTCACACTGGCTTGTGCCATCTGACATTACTTCAAGATATGCGGGTGGAGTGCTATAGTTTATAAAAGCGGGCTCTGTCTACTCCCTGGAAGCCCATAACATCTTATTTTTAGAGAGCCTTATTTATGAAATCTTTTAAATATTTGCTTGGAAATTACCACCATCCAACTCTGTAGCACAGAGCACAGATTTGGCACATAAAGTGAGACAGTGTTGAACAGGTTGACATTATAGTAATTAGCCCGCCATCAGCAGCAAGCTAGCTTAGCTGCTGTCTTACCTGCGTCGTCTCTTGTCACTTTACATTTATTACAAATTCTTTGGTTAAGATGTGTATTGTTGAAACCACGCTATTTTCTAATGTACATTATTGTCTGCTGTTATGACCGTTAGTGCGTTTACAGTGCCATGTTGCGATCGTGCGCCAGTTGTCTTGATGTTATGTGAATGTAACATACGAGTCATAGTGCTGTTTGTTGAATAGATTGTTACTAGATTGCTAATTATAAATGAACACACGCATCACCCATTACATTTTTTAAATATCCCTTATGTGGTACCAATTGACATTTAAGCATAGGTAAAGGTCACTTTCTGTTATGCACAAACAAAGCATGTTATGTTTGCTTTGTGCTCAGAAATGTGTGATTATACCTTATCTGTCAGTTTTGATGCTTCCAAACACTATTCTTACAGCCTTATGGCCATTTTACAATTGTATAACAGGTTTTGTTATTATTTTCTGCATGTTGCTGTGCCTAATGGCTAGTGGATTTGTCCTTAAAGAAAAAAAAACAAATTTTCTCAATTTCTGGATGTATTCATATTGTGTGAATAATGACTAGCCTGCAAAAAAGTTGATTGTACTGTATTTCCACTGCAGCAGAGAAAAGCCAAAAGTGCTCATTAGGTTTTTTTTTTTAAATGTCAAGGACAGGCATAACTTTTTTTTTATGCTGTAAGCGTAGTATATCGTGAAAGAGGGTGTTAACCTCTTGACCTCTTTATTTTTACTAGCAAATGGTAATGAGCCTTCGAGTTTCGGAGCTCCAAGTCTTGCTGGGTTTTGCCGGACGGAACAAGCACGGGCGCAAACATGAACTTTTGACCAAAGCTCTCCATCTAGTAAAGGCTGGTTGCAGTCCTGCCATGCAGATGAAGATTAAAGAGCTCTACCGACGGCGCTTCCCCACCAAAATGGTTTCGCCAGTGGACCTTGCGTTGCCCGGCGTCCATTCTGCCTCCAGCCTTCCTGCAGGCCTCGCACAACTTGGGTTTGACAGCCATGGTTCGCCCTCGCCGTTGTTGCCTGTTTCGCTGCTAGGGCCTAAGCATGAGCTCAGTCTGCCTCACCTGCCCTCCTCCCTGCACCCTGTTCACCCTGACGTCAAACTGCAGAGATTGCCATTCTACGACGTGCTCGATGAACTCATTAAGCCCACCAGTCTGAGTGAGTCCATCATCTCCTGCTGGGAAAATTATGTTTATTATAACCTGACACAGATTTGAGTTTAGAGAGAGAGTATATTTCCACTGCTGTGAGTGGTGTCTTCTTTTGTTTAACATAGCCTCCGACAACAGTCAGCGATTCCAGGAAGCATGTTATGCCTTTGCATTAACACCACTACAAGTTCAACAGATTAGCAGCTCCATGTAAGTGAGACAACTCTCTTGTCAATGTAACGATGGCATGAATCTGATTTTTAAAGTGTTTTTCTTTTTTTCTTTTTTTTTTAGGGACATATCTGGGACCAAATGTGACTTTGCTGTTCAAGTCCAATTAAGGTACAGTCAGCTATTTCTATGCAAGGTTAAGGTGCATTTTTTAAACAGGAAGATTCATTTGACTTTCAGACATCCAATTTTGCAAAAAGTAGTCAAATGGCAGGTCTATGGCGTCTGTTCTGTTTGCTTTTTTTTTTTTTAATCAGTTGATGTGTTTGTTAACTTAGTCCATTTCATGGCAAATTCAAGTGAACCATAATGCATCACAACACAACAAAGATCACTCACCTCTTATTTTTTGCAAGAATGTAAACAAGAAGGGTTTGCATATGAAGCAGTGCGTGACACATACTGTACATACATTCATAAACATGCTAGGGGTGGGGAAAGTAATCAATTTTAAGATGCATCGTGATGCGGACATTGGCGATTATTAATCACTCATAAATGTCAATAATCGATGGTGACGGAACAAAAAGGTAGAACACGGGGGTTGCCACATGGACAGTTTATGGTGGTGGACCCAACCGTAAAACAAGACCAGAATGGCTGCACGTAAATGCCGACCTGCACCTGCTAGATTTAAACCGAGCGTCTAGAAGCACTTTGGCTTTCACGTAGACAAAGGTCAAAATGAGCTGGATAAGAGTCAGACAATATGTAAGCATAAAATATTGTGGGAACACGACAAATATAAGAACCCCCATTGCATGTATCCACCCGAATGAGGAGGAAAAACAGCCGACTGAAGTTGGTGCCAACCACAGAACCATCAAGCAGGTGATAAATAATTTCTCACCCAACTTAGAAAATGTATTCATGTGCAAAAATTCATTTGTATTTGTATTTGTATTATTTGTCAATAAGGGCAGCCTAGTTTTTGGTTATTGGTAATATACTGGTCTGCAAGCATTATTCTCATATGAGAGCTGCTGGTACAGAAATCTATATTTTGTATAAAAGCTGTTTTTTACTCTGCTGTAAAGCAAAAATATTATTTTTGTTATAGATTCTATGCGTATGATTTGTGTTTGAATTCAGAAGTTAATATTGGCAGATTTTTAATGTTGATTATTCAGAATATATAAGTTTCTGTTAATTTCATACATGCTGCTGCTGGCGTACTTTACTTTTCCTGCTGGTTCTGTGCAAGGGGAAATATGTTGGTGAATGTAACTTTCCAATTATTAAAATATTTTAGAAGTAAGTTTATCTGTTTCATGTTTATTTTATTTTTGGATCACTACACATTTGCTATGTTTTAGTAGTATACAGTAATCAAAAATAAATAACATTAACTTTAAAAATGTACAAACTATTGATCACAAAAAAAGATGCATCGATAATCGTTTTATCGTCGCATTGGAGGGCTCTGAATCGTAATTGCAGCGAATTGTGAACCAGCCAGACATTCCCGCCCCTAAAACATACACGCGCATATGGAGCAATATGAAACAAATCTGGGATTTGTGGATAACTACAGAAATTATAGGGACAGCCAAACACGCTAAAGTTCACCAGCAAATCGCAAAGTGAGCTTTAAAGGAATGCCTTGAGCGAAATATCCACTTTTATGCATTGAAACCGACATAATAATAATAAGTAAATAATAAGACCACCTCTTGGTACACTGGTTGTTTGGCTCTGCTCTTGATTTTTTTTATGTAGATGCTACCTACGTTCAATTTTATTTAGTAGTATTTCTGCAACCTAAATATGTAGCATTTTTTCAATCCTTTTAGGTTTTGTTTATCAGAGACAAGCTGTCCCCAGGACGACCATTTCCCTCCAAATCTGTGTGTGAAGGTGAATGGAAAGCCCTGCAATCTCCCTGTGAGTTCAGACACATTCATCAACAGACTGTGTTTTTAATTTGTGACCCATCATTGGGACATGGAGTAAAAAATGCCCTCCCTTTCAGGGATATCTTCCTCCCACCAAAAATGGAGTTGAACCAAAAAGGCTGAGTCGTCCCATAAACATAACCTCCCTTGTGCGACTGTCCACTACAGTCCCCAACACAATTGTTGTATCATGGACTTCAGAAATTGGAAGGGTAAGGAAATGGCAAAACTAGATTGGAAAACCCTTTTTGAACCAGATGTTTTGAGGATGATATGACCTCAATATGACCTCTTGTTTGTGTCTCTTTTGTCAGAGCTTTTCCATGGCTGTTTATTTGGTAATGCAACAGTCATCTGCAGTGTTGTTGCAAAGGCTACGAGCTAGAGGGATCCGAAATCCAGATCACTCAAGAGCTTTGAGTAAGTTTATTTATTGGAAATACTCAGCATGGGTGGTAGAGCAATGGATTAAGAGTTATATTGTTTTCATATTGACGCTATTTCTTTGTTGTGTCGATGCTGTAAGATTCTTTGTTACCGCTGCAAACAAAAATATAGCTAACCATCCTGTTTATTTGACTTTTACCACATTAATTCAGCACTTGCACACACCAGCTTAAAAAAATGTTGTCATCCTAGAAAAACATTCAGCCAGCGATGTTTGTCAGTACTCAGTAGTTTTCCTTGTATTTTTTTCTGTCAGACACCGACGTCCGTCTAAACTATGCAACCTTCCACAGTATCTGCTAATTATTTGTCATTGTCTTTAGTTTAGAGCTCAGAGACTAAATTACTTTTGTTGTTACCATTTTTATTAATAAATTTGACCCCTTGCTCATGGCTTGGTTGGGTGGGTGTGTTGGGGGTGGGATTTTACCTGACAATTCACACACCGATACAAACACGTGCAGTATGCCACCCAGCTGACTCTCTTGCATTCGCTACTCCACTGTGACATCTCACAAATTTTAATTACAGAAAGCACTAGGCATTGGCCGGTTACCGGTTTCATGGTACACGACTGTCTGAAAATGTCACAATTTCAAAACTGCTAAAACAGTCCGTCATATAGTCCTATAGTATGAGAGAAACTGGCGGTCCAGCGTTGCCACTATAAGGAACTTTGTTGTTGGCCAAATTACTCACATTGAGGGTCACCAAAAGTAGATTAATAAAAACTCAGCAAGTACACAATCCAACAGTTCCAAAACACGTTCTACAAGTTCTGCCCCACACATTCACCACTCTATGAAATAATAACGTAACATCACAAGCTTTTAAAATGTATTTTTTGTTGTGACATTTTTTGAGCCACTGATTGAGCCAGTGATTGCATTTATTTGCATTTCAAGAAATGCATTTGTTAACTTTAAATACACTTCACTCTGCTTTTTTTTTCTCTCATTATCCGTCAAGTGTCAACAGGACGTACAGGTGATTCCAGTGTACATTTTTTCTTTCATTTTTCTTTACAATTTTCTTTCAAACTAATTGTGGTCAATATGTAAATAATAGGCTGTACATGAAGTCAGCTGGGATAGGCTCCAGCATGACCCCCCACAACCCTAATGATGAGAAGCGACATAGAAGATGGATAGATGTATCTATATTGCACAGGGGTGCTCACACTTTTTCAGCCTGTGGGCTACTTTTAACACGACTTCCTACTATAAACAATCTATACACACTGGGTGTCCCAAAAATGTATACACACTTTAAATAATTATAAACTATTATAATTTTTTTAATTTTCAACATGTAAAACAATTTACAAACATCATTCTATTGTATTGTATGTACACCTGTTTGGCAAGATCTCATCAAGGAAGGATCTAACAGCACGGTGGTAGTGTGAGGGTGCCTTCCTTGATAAGATCTTGCCAGAAAGTTGGATTGGACGCAGGGGTTTTGTTGAATAACCTCCACCTTCACCAGACCTCACACCACTAGACTTTTTTATGTAGATACCTAAAAGACAAATTCTACACAATGAGACCTGCAACAGTCACTGAACTGAGAGCAACCATTGAATGTTGATGCACGCATATGCCAAGGTAATTGTTTCATGATGTGTGCTATTCTTTTCAAAGTTTACAGGTCATCAAGATAGTCAATATCATTCAGTAATTCAGATTTGAAATTAATATGGCAGTAAAAATAATTACACAATTCCTCAATAGTTGTGTACATACACTGAGTAGTAAGTGAAAATAGCTCGGTAGTGTTCATTATACATACACTTCCTAATATGTCCAGTTAGCATTTGCTATAAAACATTACAGTTACTGTATATGGGAAATTAAAAGGATTATGCAAAAGATAATGCAGCAGAAGCCAAGACAACATATTAAAAAGCTGTCAGCAATGGGCACATTTTCCAATCTATTGTGAAATAGTAGTTTGATAAACGTAGAAAATACAATTCTGTAGTGGAGTTTATGATACAAAGCGCAGCCATGAATCATTTGACTTTTTTTCTACATAAGTAGCCGCTCCAAGTCAATGGTTAACTTTTGTTACAGATCTGTTACTTTTTTTTTTCCAATCAGTAGAGGGCTGATGTCATATGACATCCACAAATTGATGGTTATGATGTAGGTGACATGTCACCAACACCATTCATTCATTCATTCATTATTTTTTATGCCGCTTATCCTCATTAGGGTCACGGATATGCTGGAGCCTATCCCAGCTGAATTTGGGCAGGAGGCTTGGTACACCCTGGACTGGTCGCCAGTCAATCGCAGGGCACATATAGACAAACAAACATTCACACACACATTCATACCGATGGACAATTTAGAGTCGCCAATTAACCTAACATGCATGTTTTTGGAATGTGGGAGGAAACCGGAGTACCCGGAGAAAACCCACACACGCACGAGGAGAACATGCAAACTCCACACAGAGATGCCCAACGGAGATTCAAACCCTGAACCCCTGCTGACTGTGAGGCCAATGTGCTACCCACTCGACCACCGTGCGGCCTATCACCAACACTATCTTTGCGATATCCATAATAGGCATATGTCCATTCATACACTGTATTGCTTGTATTCACATAAAAAATTAATTTTCATGGTGTGGCTGCTTTTATTTTAATGTGGTGCTATGCCACATTCCATTACATGTAGCAGAAACCCTGGTGTCATTGATTATTCAAAAACAATGTTTTAAAGAAAACATAGTATTATTTAAAAAAAATTGCCTGGTGCTCTCAGTGGTTGAGTAAATAAACACTACAGGAAATTATCTTTCTCTTGCACACAATTCTGATCTTTTTCTTTGTTTGCAGTCAAAGAGAAATTGACAGCTGATCCAGAGAGTGAGATTGCCACCACTAGTCTACGCGTGTCTCTCCTTTGTCCTGTAGGTTTTGCAATTCTAATCAATATAATTCTCTCTCAATGAGAAATACTAATTGACATTTTTTTTTCTTAAAGCTTGGAAAGATGAGACTGACAATCGCTTGCAGAGCGTTGACATGCTCCCACCTCCAGTGCTTTGATGCTACGCTTTATATCCAAATGAATGAGAAAAAGCCCACATGGGTATGTCCAGTGTGTGACAAGAAGGCACCCTACGAGCATCTAATTATTGATGGGTGAGCACAGTTTGTCAGCTGTTGATTGGTACTTCACTGTCGAACTGTATTGCGTGGGAATGTAATTTGCTGCTGTTTTTTCAGGTTGTTCATGGAAATTCTGAACAGCTGTACTGACTGTGATGAAATACAGTTCAAAGAGGATGGAAGCTGGGCGCCTATGAGGTCAAAAAAGGAGGTGCAGGAGGTGTCGGCCTCATACTATGGAATCGACAGCGGTACAGACTTCAGTTATCCAATCCAATGTAGTCTTCTTTGTCATGTGTGAACGCTTAGTGACTCTGCCCACTCTCCGTGCACAGATGTGCCTAAAACAGAAAGCCATGAGCAAAAACGAGGGTCATCCAATGAGAACAGTAAGAAAGTCGATGTGATTGACCTGACGCTAGACAGCTCGTCTGATGATGAGCTTGACGATGAGCCGCCTCCGAAAAGGGCCTGTCCGTCACTGTCACCTATCTCTCCACCTGCTAGCAAGGGG
Organism: Oostethus manadensis; assembly: GCA_024372805.1. Taxonomy (NCBI): domain Eukaryota; kingdom Metazoa; phylum Chordata; class Actinopteri; order Syngnathiformes; family Syngnathidae; genus Oostethus; species Oostethus manadensis. The sequence continues at coordinate 126,941 of QODF01000110.1, read as the reverse complement.
TAAGTCTGCAACACAACAAAATACTGAGCTTCTTCCTCAAACTTGATGCAACATTGTTTTTTTCAGAGTACTGAACCTGCACAACCAAACATCACCCGTGACCAGAGCTCCCAGCATGCCCCCTTTAGAGACTAGCTATATTCCTCCTCCGCCACCTCTCATTCAGGACTACAGACACTTTTATCACTCAGCCAGTGAGCTGCCAGGTAGGCCCTGCCCCAATTTCTAAAGCACACCATGTCACAGTGGTTTGTTGCTATGAATATCCTGGTTGACTTTTAATTTGTTTTGATTTTGAAACATCTTAATACAGAAAATAATGTATATACTGTTAGTGTCTAACCCGGTTAGCGTATTTATTGCTTAATGTAACTTTGCCTTGGTTTGCATACATTTTCCAGTTAGCGTACAGCAGTGGTTCCCAAACTTTTTCCAGTGGTGTAAACTTTGAGACATTTGACATGAAGCCATGGACCCCCCACTCCTGCACACTTAAAAAAAAAAACTTTTGGGTCAAAATGTTGTATTTTTCATGGTCTCGTATTGATATCGTTTCACATGAGCACTAATAGATAGATAGATAATTAATCATCCTAGATATCTCTTAGAAATATTGAACTTAGTTGATCGGTTAATTAACTTTATAGTAATTCCAGGTCAAAGTGTGTATTTTGCATGGTAACATTTTGATAAAGTTTCACATGACCACAGATATCGTAATAACCCTGCGTATCTTTTATTCCAGTCTGATGAGTTTTTTTTCTTCGGTTTAAATGGGTTCCATTTGAGCATCACTTATGGCTATGGTTTAAATCTGCATATCTATCTATATAATCTTGATGCAGAAAATAATCATCAGTTTGTTCATATGATGCACACAGACCAATGAACAGCTTGTGCTCTCACCGTTCTGCTTTCTGCTTCTTCTTTTGCAGTATTGCATGTTCTCAGGAATGTACCTGTTACTACACACACAGTTACTCACAGCGTTGACTGTACATAAAACCGTAAAACTTTGTTGGAGGTTTATGGAGGTGTTTTAAAAGCAGTTTTTGTGGGGGGCATGGGTGTCTCCCATTATGTGCTGTGATGAACTGGCTTTTAGAAGTTTGTATATCTTTAAAACACACAGAAAAGAAGTGTGTTTATGTCTCATAAAGATTGTGGATGATGGGCAAAATGTAAAAAAGTGCAATTTTTCTTAAAGGCCTAGAGCTAATGCAAAGGGAATGCCGCAGATGCCCCTACAAAATTTAATTTTCTTAGCACTCTTACTTGTAACTCAAGTGTACAGAAAGTTAGCCCCTGTTAATAGGTAACAGCGTAGTCAGTCTTAAAGTTTGTAATGGTTTTTTGTACGACCTTAGATTTTTATAGTTTTAGAGGTTCCACTTTTTTTTAAGAAAGACAAATAAAATGTCATCACAGCCACAGAAAATGTAATCTAATTAAAATATTGTTACTTTTGTGTTTGTTCAGAAATCCTTTTAATGCTTTTTTTCAGATCTAAATTTCTTCTCCTTCCTCCAAGGCGACAATCAGGTACATTAATAATGAGTGTGTGAGTGTGGGCACGTGGGTGTGTGTATGTATGTATGTATAGAACATCACAATGATTTCTTGTGTTTTCTACTTTGCTCTGATAGCATTACAACATGGTAATGGCTGCTGCAGCGGCCGCATCAGCCTCGGCCTCGGAAGACCCGGACCTGCTCCTCAACCGCTTCCTCCCCTACGGCTCCTCTCCCATGTTGCGAGAGCCACCAGGCACCCCTTGCAGTAGCACGCTAGCAGCCACCAATGGAGGCAGCAACAGTGGCAGCACTAGCAGTTTGGTGTCTTCCAGCAGTCTGAGGGACCGAGACAAAGACAGAGAGCGCGATAGAGACAGCCATGCTGTCTCAGGACTGTCGAGATCCTCAGTGGAGGCTGCGGCGGCCATTTATGGCTCCATATCTGACGTGATTTCTCTTGATTAGATTCTGTCTAAAAACTGGTGCACAAGGAAGACGTTGAGGAGAATAGAAGGTGATTGTAAATACGGAAGAGGGAGATAAAAGAATACAGTACTATGTACAGAGAGGAAAATCTATTTTCAATTTACTTATCATGTGTATATAAACTTAGGACGCTTACTGTCCGCTGACTTACTTCAGTTAATATTTTATGTGAATACTGAAGACTTTTTCACACCTCTTCATGTGGCCCTTTGATTATATTGTACCTTTTGTACTTGGTTTTTACTGTTTTGTTTGGATATTTCATGTCAATGGCATTAGTTCATTATGAGATGTGCACAGAACCCTCATGAGGTGAGACCTTATGGAACATGATATTTAACATCATGGGCATTGTCACAGATGTTCGCAAGGCAAGTCACAACAAAGGAGGAATCCAAATTGCACAGCTTCTGTAAAAAGATGTCTTGACAGCAGAAAGATCTGGCCCTTGGCCATCACTGTAGGTTTTCTCTTAAGACATTCATGCTGTGGTCACATTTTAAAGGACTTATTTATGATGTAAGTTATGTTGGATGCATACTGTTTTTTTAAAGATGCATTCCCTATGCCTCTGAATTGTTGCCACTAGAAATGCAAAGCAGATCCTTCTATTGTCATCACTTTCCTCTCGCTTGCCTTTTTAGGTCGATCAATTCTTCTTGAATAGCATACAATTAAAGCTAAGTATATGTAATCAGTAATGTAGGAATATTTTTCCTCAGTGTGTGAATGATTGATCCAGTGAGCACCACATGACAATTACTGTTTCTCCTTTCTTTAAAAGTTCTTGCTATATTTTGCATAATGTCAGCAAAGATGGAAAAGCTAGTTTCTGGTTACCTTTCAGATGTATTTGAAATCTCATTTAACGAATAGATGTCACACATGATCAATTTTGCTCTCTCCATACTTGGTCTGCTTATGGCTATACTTTGTGCAGCCACTGGGCTTGTAGTCTATTTGTTATTTGGTGGGGTTTTTTTTCATCAGATTACAAGCTCATTGTGACAGCTTGATTTTTATCACACATTTTAGCCCAGAAGAAAACTATTGAACACCCCCTTCCTTTCTTTTCGTTTTTTAATGACTTTTGCGTACAATTACCATTATTTATTATCATACATATTTTCAGCATTTGTTTGATTTGTGGATATGCATTGCTGTCATTGTATGTGATGTTTCTTTTGTAATTATATATTGCTATTTAAAAAAATGTCATTGTTGCTTGACATGCATTGTAACATTTTCAGTTTTTTGTTCGTTTTACCTATCAGATGATGTCAATAACTCCATAGAGGCTATGAGCATTTTGAACCGCTAAAAGGTCTACTGTGCTGTTTGATATTTATAAGAATTAAACAGAGGAAAATGTGTATGTTATGCAGAGTAATTGTTTGGACACACAATTGCACTCAGAATTTATACAACCACACTATAAATTACACATTGTTTCAAAAGTACAAACTTTTAATATCAACATTTTTATAAAGTATGTTCAATTAATTTTTTTGTGTTGGTTTATGGCAATCCAAAGATATAGAATTTGCAAATGATAATTTAATTTCTATTGCAACTTTAATTTTTTGTCTAAATTCTTTTTCTAAAATTCCCCCATAATGTGATAATATAGTTTATTAGTATTCAAACTAATCAAGTAAAATATGACTTAAAATACAAATTATCCATGACACAATCTCCAGTTCTATATATAACATATTTATGTATAAAATATTTTACAAGCTGTGATTTAGGGACGCATAGCCAGTTTATTTTTATTAAGACACTTTGCGCTACATAATTATTGTGCACTATATAATTATAGAGATCTATGTTTTTGTAAAATAAAAAGCAATTTGATTTATTTAAAAATAACATTTTCAATAATTTTCAAAGTGAAAAATATTTTAACAAACACGCCCACAATTAAAGAGGCAAATATGCTTTTAGAAATGCCAGCGATCTGCCTGACAAATTATTGCAAAGCTTCGTCAGGCGCTGTTTGGTCGCTCTTAATGACGTCACCACGTCGGAGATGACGTCTATAAGTGAGCGGCACCGTTTCAGATTGGAATGGGAGCTGGCGATTTTTCCCCTATTTTGATCGTTTAATCCGTGAATGGCGCCGAAACAGGACCCGAAACCTAAATTTCAAGAAGGTACTGTGATAGCTGCATGTGTTCTGGTAGAACAGCGATAATGGTTTGAGCCAAAGCCGATGTAATAGAGCTGAAATATTAGCTAGCAGGCTGTTAGCATGCATTGTTGTTGCTATGAACACAGAGCGGGCCATGTTTTTAAATGGCTGTGTTACATTTTGATTTCGCGTTGCTGTGCAACGTAACTTTAACAATATCTTAACAGTGTAGATGGAATAAGTGAATCACTAAAAGGATTTGCCTTGCAAATTCTTAGCACCCGCCCCCTTACTGAGCTAATAATTAGCCTAGCTTGGCTATACAGTATAGTCAGGTTTGGTTATGGTGTGCACAAAACCAATTCTTCGTTTATATAATTTGTTTCTTAAAATAGGAGGTAAATGTTGCCCGAGGAAGTCATCCACTGTGCGATTTTATCACCAATTGTACTTAATGCGTGCATGCAATATTTTATGGTGAATAAAATATTACGTGTTGTGTTAGGATGTATTCATGTTTCCTGCAATGCTGACCTGTTTTTTTTGCAGGTGAAAGAGTGCTGTGTTTTCATGGGCCATTGCTCTACGAAGCTAAGGTAAGCTACAGTGTCACCTTGCTTCTCTTCAGTGTTGTTGGTTTTAACAACCGGTCATGTCTCTGCAGTGTGTTAAGATCAACATCAAGGAGAAACAAATCAAGTACTTCATTCATTATAGCGGGTGGAATAAAAAGTAAGTTAGGATAAACATTTGGATAAACACAAATGCCTCACTGTTTATGCACGTGTTAATGTTGTAGTTGGGACGAATGGGTTCCTGAGAGCAGAGTGCTGAAGTATGTGGACAGCAACCTGCAGAAACAGAAAGAGCTTCAGAAGGCCAACCAGTATGTGTATGAATTTTAACTTCCAACTGTTAACACCACATAACCGGCCCAAAACAATACATACTGAGACACAAGGGACTGCAACATGCCTAACCTTTTCATCCCAGAGACCATTATGTTGAAGGAAGAATGAGGGGGGCTGCGCCGAATAAGAAGATACCTGCCACTGCACAGAAAAACGAGATGTGAGTGCAAAGGTCACTGTTGGAACATTCAACGGCTCTATACTACTTCATACTATAAGATCAGAGGTCACCAACCCATCAAACGCAAGCTACTGGTCGATCTTTGAGACTTTGTCAGTTGGTCGTGAGAATATATTAGAAAAATAATGTATTACATCAGTAATACATACATGTACTGTGTGTGTGTGTGTGTATATATATATAATATATTCGTGTGTGTATATATATACAGTATATATACACACACACAAAGTAGTGTTCATTATAATAGCAGTGCAATGTGACAAACCAGATTAATCACTGTTATTAGTTTGTTTTTGTTGCTACATGGCAACAAGTTACCACTAGGTGCAGTAGGTTCTCAGACAACAAACAAGACCCAGCATTCATAATATGCACGCTCTTAAGGTCTGTACAATTGGGCAATTAGTCGAAAGGGGTGTGTTCCAAAAAATAGCAGTGTGGGAAGCAATCAGGCATCAGTGATAATTAAAAAAACAAAACAGGTAGGAATCAGGTGGTCCTTATTTAAGAATGAAACCAGCATTTATTGAACATGCATTTCTCTTTGAAAGCCTGAGGAAAATGCATCATTCAAAACATTGCTCAGAGGAACAGAGTACTTTGATTAAAAAGTTGTTTGGAAAGGGGAGAACTTATGAAGAGGTGCAAAAAGAATTGGGCTGTACAGCTAAAACGATCTCCAATGCCTTAAAATAGATAGGAAAACCAGAGACACGTGGCAGAAAATATAAGACAATTGTCAAAATGGGCCGAAGAATAACCAGATTGGCAAAGACTCAGCCCACGATCAGCTCCAGGAAGATCAAAGACAGTCTGGAGTTACCTCAAAGCAATGTGACAGTTAGAAGACGTCTGTGTGAAGATAATCTATTTACAAGATTCCCTTGCAAAGTTCCTCTGTTAAAAATAAGCCATGTACAGAAGAGCTTACAATTTGCCACTGATGAGAGTAAATTGTTGTTTTTGTGTCTAAGTGCCGCAGACGGTTTGTGAGATGACCACCATACTTTGAATTCAAGCCACAGTACACAGTGATGACAGTGAAGCATGGTGGTGCAAGCATCATGATATGGGCATGTTTCTCAAACTATGGTGTTGGGCCTATTTATCACATACCAGGGATCATGGATCAGTTTCCATATGTCAAAATACCTGGAAGAGGTCATGTTGCCTTATGCTGAAGAGGACATGCCCTTGAAATTGCTGTTTCAACCAGACAATTACCCGGAACACACTAGTAAACCAGAAAAATCTTGCTATGTTATATTATGGAGTGACCATCCCAATACCTGGACTTTAAGCCAATGGAGAACTTGTAGGGTGACATCAAAAATGCTGTTTCTGAAGCAAAAACCAAGAAATGTTAATGAATTTGTGAAATGTTAAAGAATCTTGTAGTGAAAGAACAGCTGAAAGGTACAAGAAGTTGGTTGACTCCATGCCACACAGATGTGAGGCAGTTATAAAAAAAAAAAACTCCTGGTCATACAACTAAATATTAGTTTAGTGTTTCACAGGATTGCAAAATCCTATAAACAAAAAAATAGTTTGTAATGTCAACTGCAGGCACTTTTTTTTTCTAACACCCACCTTTCAACTAATTGCCCAATTGCACAGTCTTGAGAGCGTGCATATTATGAATGCTGGATCTTGTTTGTTTTCTGAGAATCTACAGCAACTACTGGTAAGATGTTTGCCATGTAGCAATACAAATATACTAATAAGTGATTAATCAGGTTAGTCACATTGGACTGCTATTATTTGTAGCACAACTGTACATTGTTGTTAGTTAAAATACTTCTTCCTCTTTTTTGTATTGGATTTATGTGTTGGCCCACATCCAAAGTTTAGTCCCACTTTAAGCTTCAGGACAAAATAAAAGGTATGTAGCGACCATAAAGTTATGCTGATGTGCAAGTGTGTATTCTGGTTGTCTGACGTTTTCGGGTTACGGTGAACGGACCAGGAATGGGGGGGGGTGTCGTGTAGGAGTCAGTTTTGGGAGCCACTGTTGTGCTGGCATGTGTGCCAATATTTCTTGCAATGATAAGTGTGTTGATCAAACACCTCGTAGCTTTATTGGCGTCTGTGCAAACGTTACAGTATGTAGGATATTCATTCACTTTAATATTTATCGGCACATGACATTTCATTCAAATCTATTTGCGGCGCGATATATATATATTATATAATATTTATGTATAAATCTATTTGCGGCGCGATATATATGTTTATATATACACACACGTGTGTGTGTGTGTATATATATATATATATATATATATATATACACGTGTGTATATGTATATGTATGTATATAATGTTTATAATATTAATATATATATATTGGTGTCAGTTATTTTTCCCCAGTAATTAAATAAAAAAAAAAAAAAGCTGTATAAAGGCCTATGAGATCTCGTATTTTCCGATGCGCAAATTATGACCTCATCAAACAATACAAATCTTGCTTAGGTTAACTACCGAGACCAGAGATTTTATTCTCAAAAAGGTTGGTGACAACTGCTATGGATGGATCACCTGAATAGTTGCTATTGTAAATAATCTTCATTTTTGATGCTCTGTTGCAGAAAAACCAAAAAGAACAAGCAGAAAAGTGAGTACTTGCTTAATATTTAAAATGGTTGAATTGTACTGTAATTGAAGAATGGAACATAAAATGATTGACTTGCTTTATCAATGGAATCCCTAACAGCAAACACAATTTGTTCTGGGATGCATATTATGGAATTTTTCAAATAGTGTGTTTCAAAGTCAAACTGTCCACATCAAAAACCATTTAACTGTACAAGCATGTTTTTGACATAACATTTAAACATAATTAACTAGACAAGTGTGAAAGCAAGAAAACAATTGATGCGTTGTTCCCGTTTGACACTAAACGGGAACTTCTCCGAACAATTTTGTTTGAATTCCAAGTTGATAGATAGATAAATAGTTGTTTACAAGTGTTATATGTGTTAGATATCAGCGCTATTTAAACGTTTTCGTGTGTGTTGTAGCTCCTGGTCCAGGAGAAGGACCAAGTTCAGGAGGAGGGGACCCAACCCATCCTCCACGAAAGAAGAGGGCTCGTGTTGACCCAACCGTTGAAAGTGTAAGTACATTAATCTATCATACTGTTTGTGTGGAAAGAAATGCAGTGAGTATATAAAAGTGTATGTAAGACTGCCCCAAAAACGAATAATTGATTCATACGAACGATTAAAAAAAAGTAAAAAAATTGAAGTAAATTATTTTGCCCGCCTTGATAAATTGACATTTGCATGGATGCGTGTTTCATTTCCTCGTCTGAGTTGTCTTTCTGTACCAACCAGGCTGGATGACAGGAGGGTACACTCTGCGTCCCTGTGCGCATTGGTTCTATAGTGGAATGACTGGATAGAGTGAATCCTTTTCTCAGCCATTCAGCCTCTTTGTCACAGTATGTGGAGGCGGGGCTTCTAGTGAGTGGATGCAGCAAGTTAGCAAACTAATTCTAATGTGAATGAAGATACGGAAGTGATGGTTTCTAAGCCAAATTTCACAGCCCCAGTGTGGAGGTGCAGAAGTGTGTTTGTCACAACAGTCAACGCTTCCTGAGGTGTTTGGTCAGCAAAGTAAATATACTGTATGTAGTACAGTAGGAATTGCCAGGGAAAATGTACATGTCACAAATAGCAATTCCTGAACTGTATAATGGAGTGTTGAAGAACAACAGATACATTGCATTGTACTCTACCACCACAAGTATGTGGTTTAACTCAAATATGAAACCCCACATTAGTCTAACAATACACTTTTTAATTGTTTTCAGTTATATTTTTTCTTAAGTGCATTTCTTGCTAAAAGAGAGTCAATTTTTTTCTTCATTTTTTTGTCTTTGTTTTTATTATGTTTAATTTATTTAAAAACTCTTGACATTCCAATTATAATGTTAAATACTCTAGGGAAATTGAAGTTTATTGCTTTTGATTTTATGTACTCTCATTACTATTCTATATAAATAATTGATTGATGTATATTTATTTCGAGCCACACAAAATACACCGGACAGAACATAATGAACATATAGCTATAAACAGGAACAATTTGTCTCGAAAAGGAGTGGGAAGAAGACAAGCTTATTTACTCCCACCCCCTTATTCGTAATACTAAATGCTGTTATGTTATTGGAATATACAGTACTACATGAACAAGGTATCACACCTACAAACACACATGTACAATATACATTATTATTGTGCTAAATCCTTGTAAAGCTTGTGACATTACTCATTATTATACCATCACCACATATCAATATAACATGTATTAAAGATAATTCCTGGGTTTACTATAGAGCAAATATACAGTATATATACACATACCCATGCATACATATATATACATACAAATAAAAAAAATAAAAATTTTGCATACAAGAGATATTTCATTAAAAGATATAATAGTAATCAGTGTTAATGGTAATAATATATAGTATGGATAGCATGTGTCCCGCATGAAGAGAAGCCAAAGACTTGTGGAACTGTTGCCAGAGAGGGACTGCGCTCTAGCACCATCTAACACCAACACTCCTGGCCAAGTGTCCTATGCTGTGCATTAAAAAGACAAGATTTTGGAGGTCAGTTGCTAGGAGATGGATGATTTCCTTCAACGGAGTCTCCACTTGTCTGCCCTACTCTGGGGATGTTATTGCATGTGTCCTATACTGTGCATTAAAAGAGACAAGATTCTGGAGGTCTGCTGCGAGAAGGTGGATGATCTCCTGCAGCCGAGCCTCCAGTTGTCTGCCCTACTCTGATGAATTTTGCTCTGTGAGTGTCCTATCCTGTGCATTAAAAGAGACAAGATTTTGGTGGTCTGCTGCAAGAAGGTTGAAAATCTCCTGCAAAAGAACCTCCACTTATCTGCCCTGATCTGCTGAGTCTATTGTATGAGACAAAATCCAGAAAAGACAACATAGTAATGACAATATGTATATCTTTCATGTGATAAATTATTACCATCATCACCTTTACCCCCTGTTTAAGATCAATTTAGTCTATAAACCTGAAATCAGGTTTCAGGTTGTTATGTAAGAATATAATGGTGATGATAATAATGGTAATGGACACCATAAAGCAAAGAAATTATGCTTCTAATAGGACATCATATATAAGCAAAATATGTACTATACATGTGTGATATGAGGTATCATATTCCTATTCTATTCTTAATATAATGCACTGTGATGCAATCACCATATTGCATAATTGTGTGAATTTCCATGCCGATGCTAAACAAATCATCATAGAGTTAGTACATACTTCAAAGCGATTAATAAACACCCTGTTATCTTGGCCTTACATATCTATGAGTAATGACCTTTCTATTGTAATAATATCTAATAGTACCCAAAACACAAGGTAACGTTCAAGTACCTCTTTCCTCATTCTTGTACTGAGACAGAACCGTTTCTTTGTATTTTGATTTAAATAGATGAATGTTTGGACATTGCTTGAGTTGTAGCCCCAATTTGTTCCAAAGTTTGACGCCACATACAGACACACACAAACATTTCCTGGTGGTTCTCACTGCTTGGATTTTAAAGTTACCACATCCCCTCAGTTTATATCCCCGTTCTGTCTGTGTAAAAAACTTTTGAATGTTAGTAGGAAGGATATGTTTATTGGCTTTATATAAAAGCTGTGCAGTATAAAAATCAACCAGATCAAAAAACTTTAACAGTTTCGACTGCAAAAATAAAATATTGGTATGATGACAAAAACCAACCCTGTGTATTGTTCTTACTGCACGCTTTTGGAGTACAAAGAGGGGGTGAAGTGAACTTTTGTAATTATTCCCCCAAACTTCTATACAGTAAGTTAAATATGGCAAAACCAATGAACAGTACAACAAATACAGTGCATTATATTCTAGGAAATATTTAGTTTTATTGATGATTGACACACTTTTAGAAATTTTATTTTGTATGTGTCTTATGTGTGCTTTCCAACTTAGTTTTCTATCAATAATTACACCTAGAAATTTATTTTCTGTCACTTTATCTATTATAATACCATCTAATTTTATTACCAAGTCAGAGTTTTCTTTATAATTTCCAAAAAACATAGCTTTTGTTTTATTTAAATTTAGGGATAGTTTATTGCCTTCCAGCCATTCTTTTAGTTTGATTAGTTCCTTGTTTACATTATCTATAAGTTTACCATAATTATCACTAGAATAGAAAATATTTGTATCATCTGCAAATAGTAATAATTTTAATAGGTTTGACACATTAAATAAGTCATTTATATAGAGATTAAACAGCTTGGGGCCTAGTACAGATCCCTGAGGGAATTAAAAATTTGTCTCGAAAAATGTTCATTGTCCTTCAATAATTTGTAGGACAATTATTGTGCAGCAAAACTTGACAGGCCTAGTGTTGTGGCATATCTTTTGTATTGTGATAATGTTTGGACAGGAGGAGACCTTCATAAACAGAGTAGAAGTCAAAGTCAAAATCCCCGAGGAGCTGAAACCTTGGCTTGTAGATGACTGGGATCTGATTACACGGCAAAAACAAGTTAGTAGTGTATTTTCACTAAGTCCAGTTTCATGTAACATGACCTTTCTATACAAGCATCACCAATGTGTTTTCTCTTTTTTAGCTTTTTCACCTGCCTGCCAAGAAGAACGTTGATACTGTTCTGGACGATTATGCAAACTACAAGAAATCAAGAGGAACCTCTGACAGCAAGTAACATACCCTTTGTTTTTTTTATTTTAACAGAAATACAACAAATAATACAACAACAAGTAATTGTTGTTTTCTGGTTCTTGCTGTCTGAAGTCCTAATTCTGTTATGTTCCTTGCTCAGGGAGTTTGCTGTGAGCGAGGTTGTCGCCGGCGTGCGGGAATATTTCAACGTCATGCTGGGCACGCAACTGCTGTACAAATTTGAGAGGCCGCAGTATGCAGACATCCTGGCCAACCATCCAGATACATCCATGTCACAGATATACGGTGCCCCCCACCTGCTAAGGCTCTTTGGTAAAACTCTCCTACATAACATTGTGTTAGCTGTTTTAACTTCTTTCCATAATGCATTTCGTCATAGCCGAGCAGTTAATTGGCCAATGGCTGCCATTGGCTGCTGGGCCACCAGAGGGCCCCCTAAAATAGCTGTTGTTTTTTTATTTTAAACTCAAATTGGTACTTGTAATTGTGTATTTTTTGGCTACTTTTTGAGTGTTGCAGTGTGATGAACTGCCTTCTAAGATGACAGCATGAGTCAGACTGTTGTATTGAGTAATGACCTGCTGCGATTTCCGATGGGTTGACAAGCTCGTTGTGAGTTCCCTTATAGCTCATTATTGGTCCTGCAAAAAGATTGCTACCATTTCCTCACTGACTTGCGAGTAGCACAGTATTTAAAAGATTAGTAGTATTTCTGAAGTATAGGAGATGTCACTAGATTAGAACATGCTCATATATTAGCTGTACCACCGTATTAGCCGTAGGGTTCAAAGTTCAAGAAAAAGGTAACGGCTTATACACCAGAAATTACAATAGTATTTTACACTGCTCACTATGTGTCTGTAACGTTACAGTAATGTTTGGTGAGACACACAAGCATCAGATTGATCGCTGGAGCAACAGGTTTGAATTATATCACAACAGGCACATTCATAATAACATATTAACAATGATGACAATAACACGGGCTACTGTTGTGGTTTAAATCCACTCCAAGCTAAGGATCACACTGAACCCCCGACATCACTTCCTGTCCTCCACATGTCCAGAACACATTTATTGCAACAAACGTGGGCACAAGTCTTATTTATGTCTTATTTATGTCTTATTTTCTCTACTCTTAAATCTACTATATGGGGTAATAAAAGTGTAGGTGTGTTATTTTATCTCTACTGTAGAGGGCTGTAATAATGTTGAAAACTGTATTTAGATCAGAAGCTTTTTTCTGTGCTTGTAGGTACGGCAATGTTGGATTTACAAATAAGGAATCCTACTTCACAGAAATTCACTAATCACTTCTGGAACCAGTTAACCACTATAAACAAGGGACCACTGTAAATGGATCCAGCCTGTCTTGTATCAGCATTTTAGAATACTGGTGGTGGAATATTACTTGCAGCAGGATAAAATTCCATGTCACTGAGCTCTAGTAATCTCAGTTGCTTGACCATGACATGTGCTCAAATGGCCTCAAAGTCACCAGATCTCAATCCACTAGAAAACAACAGATTTGATGAAACAGGTTATCTACATCATGGATTACAGCCCAATAATATGCTACAACATAAGAAGATGCAAGTAGGTGACAGTCCAGGACTGTCTCTTCTCTGAAGAGAGAAAATGTGTTGTAGAGCCGGTCAAAGATCACATTTAACAACCCCACCCTCTAGTAAACATTTGCCTCCTTGTTCTTACAAGTGCGTATTGGAGCCATGCTGGCTTACACTCCCTTGGACGAGAAGAGCCTGGCACTACTGCTCACTTACCTGCAAGACTTCCTCAAGTAAGCATCCAGACACTTATTTGTTGTAAGATGGATTACAACGGCGGTCAAGTGACAAGTGTCGTTTTGTCCAGGTATCTTGTCAAGAACTCTGCTGCGCTCTTCAGTGCCAGTGACTATGAGGTTGCCCCGCCTGAGTACCATCGCAAGGCCGTTTGAGATTTGAAGATCGTCAAGAACGTCTCAGACCAAGTCGTCACACTTAACATCGGAAAAGTTCCTTTCATTTGGAAAGTTCACTCACAGTATTGGTATGGTTTTTTTCCCATTACCACCTTTTAGTTTGTGTGATTGGTCTTTTGACAAGGAACTTAAACATTTCACAGTTTAGTTATTTTATTTTTTTGTTCAGATGTATTAATCATTTTCTAATAAAAGTTATACATGTTGTTCATGCATCTTTGCTGTGCTTTATGACACCCCAGTAAAAGACTGGGCTAGGTTCTCCTGACTAACTTTTTGGTTGCAACACATCAATAGTGAAATATTCCTCATTGGTTCTCGCACTTTGATATAATCTGAATGTTTTGGTTCCCTAAAAAGCAAAATGTCAGTGAAGTGAGAATGCTAAAATGTGGAAAGTGGCGCGTTTAATCATTTTGTTTCTTTTGGCCTGTTATTTAACTTAACATTGCATGATCCAGTAAAAGCCTGTAGTTCCTGTAGTTATCAGACTGATAAAACTACTTAAGCAGCCTACAAGACACGTCTCAGGAACATCACATGACGCTTCTGACGACAACTACAGGAAGTAGTTGAAACATGTCAAGCAGGAAAACAAGCTACTCGGTCTTAAAAAAACAAACTGTAAAAAACAATTAAACTTAAGAAGACAGTATGAACTTTCACCAAAGGATCTCTGAGTTTAGTGAGGGAGATGGAAAACATCCATTCATCCATTTTGTACGCCGCTTAGCCTCGTGGGTATGCTGGAGCCTATCCCAGCTCTTTGGGCGGGAGGCGGGGAACACCCTGGACTGGTCACCAGCCAGTCAATCGCAGGGCAGACATACTACCATTCACACTCATATTCTTACCCATGGACAATTTAGAGTCACCAATTAACCTAACATGCATGTCTTTGGAATGTGGGAGGAAACCGGAGTACCCGGAGAAAACCCATGCAGATGGAAAACATTTATTTTCAGTCTGATTTGTGGTTTTGTCTACGCTGACTGGTGTGTAGTTGCAACAAGAAATATCCACTGCACTGGAGAGAATCCTTTTGATTCTATTTCCTCCACCTTGACAAAACATGTAGTTTTGCTGCACTGTCCTCACTAACACACATTTCGTGGGCGACCAGCTAAAAACCTGCCAAACAGGTTTGTAAGATGTCTGTCACGGCCAGAACATAGTTAATAAAGCCTTTATGATAAGAGCAATTTTACCCTGCAATAGATTATTTCCCCCTCCATCATTTCTTGTGGAAATGTATTTGTAAATAAAATAAATTGACCAGTGCGCGTATTGTTTGACATTTTGATGTTACTTTCTCCACTATAGACCGGTTACTGCATGAAAGTAAAATTTGTTTCACATTTTAGTAACCTGAAACTATTCTGTGTTTCAGTGCAGCAGTGTGACATTATGTACCCCTGTTTTTATAACCCAAACATATGCTAACCAAGAGGACCAATCCAGCATATATTATATTATGTTAAGAAAAAACATTTCTGTTTGTACTGCTGTATATAATTGATAGTGCACATAAATGATGACTTTTTAGGGCTTTTTAGATTGTTGCAATGTATAGAAGCCACTAGATGGCAGAATTACACTTTGCGCTTCATAGTCATTAAATACTGCCATCTTAGTGAGGATAAGCGGCAAAGAAGATGGATGGACAGATGTTAAGTAATGCTCTACATACAAGCACACAAAGCCAAAGTAGGACATGTGATGACAATCAGAGCAGTGTCATCCGATCCTTGACTGCAGCATTTGAACGAGGGATCAGTGACAACAGCCTTCCCAGAACACTGTCAGTGTAACTGACTGATGGAAGTCATTTCTGCCTCATATGATTCCTCAACAGCAAATCCATCTGCCTTGGCTTCTTTTGAGGTGAAAAACCGCCAGCGTTTCATGTGGTGGCAAATGTTTCCCCAGACTAAGAGTTAGTGGTGGACTAATTAGAGATTGGGCACCAAATCCAAGTGACACACGGCTGCCAGAGCTTTGTGTGACTGCATGTCATAAGTATCGGAAAAGTGCACTCTCCACAAAGGGCTGCGGTCACTCAGAGCCACTAAAACATGAAAGAACATATCCAGCTCTTCTGGGGAAGGAATTTGCACAACATAAACAGCCTGTAAAATGGAAAACTACATCTGTGTCTATTTGTTTTGCTGAACGGCCGCCAGCATTGGCAATCCTTGCTGAAAGTCCTTCCAATAACAGAGCAGTCCAAATAAAAGGAAGGGGGCTGTTTAATCCATTTGTTTTCAATGCAAGCGGTGCGGTGTCACGGTGGTTTTCAGCACAGGATCTTGCTCGGTGGGAGTGTAATTTATTAAAGGCTTCAGAGCACGTTGGGGCCTTTTCTTAATTAACTTAGACATCTCGTGTTTAATGAGGCTGTGGCTGCTTCTTGTCTCTTACGAGGCCAGATATTACTTCGACAGATGTGTTAACACGTGTTTTGGAAATGTTATCAGAATATATAAAAGGATATTGACTCCCTGGGCCCACCTACACTGTCTAATGATAGCTAACACAAGCAGTGCATCAAAGCATTCTGTTAGAGAGCAGACAGAGAGTCATTGAACAATATGTTTATCGTTATAAGTGTAGTTTGCTGTTGTGTACAACTGCACTGTATCTACGCTAATATTATATACAGTATCTTGCAAACGTCAGCACACATTTTATGTGTTCTCAAGGGACAATACTATGGAAATGACATTGTTATATACTTCAGAGTAGTCAGTGTGCAGCTGACAACGCGCAGCCATAACTGTATAACTAGGACACAGAATGTATACTGCTATACAAGCTGCACTCTGACCACCCTATATTATATCCACATTTTATATCCTATAGTATTGTCCCGTTGAGAAGATAATGGTTGCTGAAATGTGAGGATGAGGGTGTGCTAGTTTATGATACAATATTCAGCTATCAAAGATACCCTAATATTTTGGTTATGCAGATCAATGTCTGATCGTATGAATGTCTACATTGTGGTTGTCAATGTGTTTAGTTCTCATTTTTAAACGAAGTTTTTGTGTTAAAAAGGATTGGTATTATATTTTTGTGGACATTAGTTAGGCCGCACGGTGGATGAATGGGTAGCATGTTGGCCTCACAGTCAGGAGGTTCAGGGTTCGCAACTCCGTTGGGCATCTCTGTGTGGAGTTTGCATGTTCTACCCGTGCGTGTGTGGGTTTTCTCCGGGTACTCCGGTTTCCTCCCACATTCCAAAAACATGCATGTTAGGTTAATTGATGACTTTAAAATTGTCCATAGGTATGAATGTGAGTGTGAATGTTTGTTTGTCTATATGTGCCCTGCGATTGACTGGCGACCAGTCCAGGGTGTACCCCGCCCAAAGTCAGCTGGGATAGGCTCCAGCATACCCGCGATCCTAATGAGGATAAGCGGTATAGAAAATAAATGGATGGATGAACATTAGTTAGTTAAAACTGTTAGTCTATATTTACATTTTTCTTTTTTACACTTATGAGCTCTGAAATTGCCTACAATACTAAGGAAATACAAATGTTTTCCTCAAATGTACACGAGCCAAGTAACAGAGCCTAAAACTAACATTTCCGCTCAGTGGCGTTGGACATCCCTCAGCTTTTGTCTGATGTTAGGATGGATGCAATGACTGAGAAGTGACAGCTTGGCTTATATAATAAGCAGCACCTCCACAACTTCTCCTCTTAAGGAGGAGCGAAACATTTTCATGGCACCTTAGCAAACATGCGCCTCTTTCATGTGCAATGGTCCCTTGTGTGTCACTGCTGTTTTGATCCGTCACCCTGAGTGTGTGTGTGTGAGAGTTTATTTGATTTGGTTGATTGCTGAGAAGCCCTTCACAACATGAATACACAACACATAAATGTCTTTTCAACCTTTGGAGAGGGCCTATTGCTTTTGCACAGCCCTTTATTCAGTTCATACATTTGGATGCATGTACTTCACATTTTGAACGGCAGGGGTCAGGCTTAGCTGTGAAACTGAAACGCCAGTGGCGTTCAACCTCTTTCAACGTGACAAAACTAAACCCAGGGTCAGTTTGATGGTCTATGTTAAAAATGATGGCATACTTAGTACTGGGTCAGACGCCTTCAACAAAAGGATGAGCATAACAATTGTTGGAAGGTCCCAAATGATACTATTGTAAGTCTCAGAGGTTCCACAATAGTGATGATATTGCGTAGATGCCGGAACACAGTTTAAAAGTGCTTTCAGGAAGCCCTACTGGGAACACGCTGTAACTTTAATGCTCATGAGCTGTCAGTCAACTAATGTCAGAGTGTGTGGCGCCTAGAAGTAGTATTTGCACTTTATCCACATTTTACATATGCAATACACTGTAACTCATCCCACATAATAGATGCCATACATCACATATGACAACATTAAGAATGGGAACAGGAGGGTGTTATAACCACTCGCATACAGTACTGTAGCTACAGTATGTAAGCTACAGCGCTAACATTACAGTCACATTCTAATAGCAACATCCTGCTGGGTTAGCCGTTTAGCTGAAAGAAAAAAATAAACAGTCAGTCTTGCTGCAGTCCCACATCTGCAGCTGGCCGAGTTTCGGGCATTATTTTAAGATGTGTAGCAAAGCCTGCTTTTTCTGTTGAACAAAGCTGTCGTCCTTGAGGTGGTGGGTGTATACACGACGCAAAGGTGGTATCCATTCCGGGAGTACATGACGTCATAAAAGTGAGCTCTCAAAAGTGGGGAAGAGATTTGTCTCACGTTTGGTGCTCATACAGGCTCTAAGATCACATATTTCTGTTGTAACATCATTAAAAACCTAACAGAGCATCTTGAAACCATACTGTATTTCTCATTAGCATGAAAAAAGTGTCTTTGTACACTGTTAATACAAAGACATTTGAAAATGTGAAAAACCAAGTTAGACGTGCATCAATATTGACTTGTATGACCATCAACATGCACACAGCCGCTGCAGTGTACAGTTGATTTGGTGGAGGGTGGGACACCTCATTAGGATGTCTGAATCATGTGGTCCAGCTGCACTCTCGCTCAATTCAAGGCTTGAGTGATTCAGCCGTGACCTGGTGGAGCCACAGCGCTGCCCTCAGTGTTCAAACTATTCTCGTTGCTTGTTGACAGCGGCTCCCTTCTGGGACGACCGAACGTCACCCCGTGCTGACCTCCTGCCAGTTTGCAGGGAGGAGGGGGGGTAACGAGGAGAGCTTCTTGACAGCTCTTTGCCTTGCCTGATACTCACATGTGTGCATGTTTGTCAGAGTTGAAGTGTGTGTGTGCGTGCGTGTGTATGTGTGTGTGATTCAGGGGGTTTCCTCACTTTTATCCATCCTGTTTTCCACGATGTAAGTGTTCATTTGATGCTTTATCGTTACTTCAAGGGCTTTTTTATACACTATAATCACTTCTCAGGTGTGTAACATTTTGATGTGTTGTTTTTCAAATTCCACTTTCTTGTCTGTTGCTGACTTTAATATAAAAAAATAGCTGACCTCCGTCAAGTGGTGGGTGTATGCACAGGGTTACCTCATCTAGCTAGGGGCGTGTCAGAAGCAGTATCTTGGGGTTGAGGCAGAGCTGCCAGTTCTTCCGGATTCTACAAAAGACTTCCAAAAATTGCCGTTGTCTACTGACATCCCAAATGAAGTTACAAAGCTCTTTGCGTGGATAAAAAATACATAAGTTTGTAAATATTGTATAAATGTGTTACGTTAAGATTGTAATGGAGGTAGCATTACAGACAACAAAATATAACAGACCACATTCCTGGCTTTGTGTATTATTTTCATACATAGATACTTTATAAATCTCCAAGTGAAATTCACGTTTCCAGCAGCTCTGCAAAAATGTCATAATAAACTTAAACACTTAATCACAACATAAAACAACCAAGGCAAGGCAGAAAAGATAAGAAAATAAAACATAATCAGGTAAAAATGCCCCGTCCAGTGTGCGCTTTTATCTCTCCCCTTCTGTTGTGTTGAAAAGCCGCGTGGCACGGGGGAGGAATGATCTTCTCAGTCTGTCAGCGGAGCAGGACAGTGATAGTAATCTGCCACTGAAAGTGCTCTTCTGTTGCTAGATGATTCTCTGTATTGGATGATGCTGGTTGTCCACGATGGAAAGGAGCCTTCTCAGTGTCATTTGTTCTGCCACAGATGTCGGGCGGTCCAGCTCAGTGCCAATGACAGAGCCTGCCTTCCTCACTAGTTTCTCCAGGCGTGTGGCGTCCTTCTTCTTGAGGCTGCTCTCCCAGAACACTACTGCAGACAGGAGTGCACTAGCTACCACAGTCTGGTAGAAGATCTGTAGCAGCTTCTTGCATAAGTTGAAGGACGACAACCTTCTGAGGAAAAACAGACAGCTCTGTTCTTTCCTGCACAAGGCATCCATGTTGGCAGTCTAGTTCAGTTTATCGTCCAGATGCACTCCCAGGTATTTGTAGGTGTGAACCACCTCTACACTGCCACCTTTAACGAGAACAGGTTCTGGGTGTGTCCTGTTTTTCCTAAAGTCCACTACAATTTCCCCGGTCTTGGTGGTGTTGAGGTGCAGGTGGTTTGTGTCCCTCCAACTGATAAAGTTCTGGATCAGTTTTCTGTACTCATCCTTCTCTCCATTCCTGATACCCAATGGCTGTGTCGTCTGCATGCTTATGTACATGGCGGAGTTCTGAGTTGTACAGAAAGGCGGATGTGTAGAGGGTAAACAGAACAGGAGAGAGCACCGTTCCCTGCGGTGCTCCTGTGCTGCTGATCACAGTGTCGAACCTGCACTTTCTCAGTCACATGTACTGAGGTCAGTGAGGTAGTCTATGATCCATGCCACCAAGTGTGATCCTACTCCCATTTATGTCAGTTTGTTCTTTAGGAGCTGAGGCTGGATGGTGTTAAAAGCGCTTGAGAAGTCCAAAGCTGTAATCCTCACAGCACCACCGCCTCTGTCCAGGTGAGCAAGAGATTGGTAGAGCAACAAGATGATGGCGTCCTCAACTCCCACTTTCTCCAGATACGCCGACTGCAAAGGGTCAAGTGCGGGGTGGGTCAGTGGCCTCAGGTGTTTTAAGATCAGGCCGAGCAATGAATTATATGTGATCACAGGAAGAAATATTTCCAGAAGTACAGGGGTGTGTCACGTATACGCCTACGTCTTGGCATGGTGGCGATGACCTCGAGGATGCGGAGAGCAGGACGCCGTGGGAGGTCGAAAATAAAGTCATTTATTAATATTTTCTGCTGTGTAGCGGCAGGAACAAACGAAACCAACAAACACTAAGCAATGCTCCCACAACAGGGAAAGCACACAGCTGAACTAAACAATCCAGTGGAAATTAGGAGCAGGTGTGATAGAATGAGAAAGTAAAGTAGAAGGGGAACGGAACAGAACAGGAAGTGAACACCAAAACAAGAGCTTCAAAACAGGAACCATGGAAGGAATAAAACAAAAACTGTCATGCCGGCTAACACACGGGTCATGACAGGGATGACTGTTATCCTGAGTAGCCATCTGTTTGCAAATCAGTTACAGTAAATGAGACTGTCACACATTCTGCACAGTTTGCAGTGTAGATATTTCCATAACCACATCACATCGTTTTTGATTAACATAAGGACACTGTTATATCCGGGAGTAAAACAAAGGCTGTCCACAGCTTTTTCAGGTAGTGAAGCACATGAACAAAGTGGAACAATACATTTTTCTTCTGTTTTGGTACTCGTGCACAGGTTCACCATCATGGTTTGGCACAACAAATGGTTTTGGTTTCCTAGTGTCAAAGGTCATTGTTCGGTAAATTTTCTGGACAGTAGCACGCCTTAGTGTAAATAGCTATAATGATGTTTAAAATGAAACATAAAAAAGTTCTTTGGCACGCCACAGTAAACCCCAAACCCCAGTACCAATCCCATCACTAATTTGAATACTGTATTACTGTTAAGGCACTAAAGCGTCAATTTTGCATAACAGGGTACCAAGATTAGTCTAATTCATTAATAAATGGAATAAAGGCGTCTGTACAACACTTTTGTCTACGTATTGTTCATTGGGTTGTCTTCAATGAGCTAAATTCTCTCCCATATTCATGTTGGTGTAGATGAAATAGCAAATGGCAGAAAGTCAATGAATGATTAATACGCCATCTGCTGGTGGCGGCATTTGACTAGCGGTGCGACTCCCCTCGGACGTTTAATCACCTGATAGCGTTGTTCTGTTGGAGCACAACAGAACGGTTGGACTCGCTGTTGTGTTAGTGAGCTCAAACGTTTTGATCCCCCTCCAACCATCTTCATTGGATATTCACCGCAGTGCTGTATGTCTGGAGGGCTGCCAGGTTGATCCCACCAACCCACCCACCCGCAGCAATTCTCCATGAGAGCCTGGGGCTCAGGAGGATGTTTTTGATATGTGGCCTTGACAGCACGCTTAACCCCAAAGCCTGAGGAGGGACAGGAAACAGTTGACTCTTTCTCTAGTGAAGAGCTGCCTGGGACTTTCCTCCTCGTCATCCAACGTGGTCTGTGGTTGCAGCATGCGTCCGCAACACTTTTCACCACAGACCGGACGAGGGGGGGTTGATGGGTTGGAGCAGGAGTGTGGAGTTACTGTATGTAGAAGTTGGAGAAAACTTTTCAGAGGGGATTCATTGCCCCTCAGCGGAGAGAACAGCATCAATTATTTGCGCTGGCAGATGTTCACAGAGCCAAATATGCATGAATGTGTGGAGCTGGCAAGCCTCCCTGAGCCTTCATCGTGCATGCAGGAGCAGTTGTTATCCTGGCTCTTGTACAGAGAGCATTCATCCGAGCTGTCAGCACCGCCAACCACTTTTGTGGAAATTATTTCACCCCTTAATAAGAGAACCCTGGTGCTCTATTACATGTGGTGGTCAGAGGCTACATTCTTAGTCGGTCTGTCATCACGTGGGTGCTCTCCAACAGTGGGCCTAGTGTGTAAGCCACAGATAAAAATAATACTTTGATGATACCTTAAATGAAGCTGCCAACCCTTCAGTCCAGTATTGGGCCTGAAATTGTGTCAGATATCATGTTGATGACTGACTACTGGTTGTGTGTGTGTGTGTGTGTGTGTGTGCAGAACGTGTTGATAAGTATGGGACACTGCTGTATGAGACATGAACATCAGGGTCAGAATAAAGCTGATGTCACCTGACCATTGAAGTGATTTATTCATACATACACATACATTTACCACCTGGACTGAAACGGGAGTACGGGATTTTTCAACTGACTTATTGAGTACAGTACAGCACGTCTTTTTATAAGTTTCATTTCTGAAGGAAGATAATCAGTATTAAGGCATTTGACTTAATTTCTTTGACTATTTGTAAAACAAAGAATGAATTGATTAATATCAAATATGTTTAATGGGATGGGAGTATTGCTTGGAATCATTATGAACACCTGTTTCCATACTAGCCTTGTTCTGTGCAAAATAATGCTGTCATGACTGTAGTTTAACTTGTCAAAGTCATGTTGTTCTCTTTCTGTATGCCACCTTTTAGTTGAAACTGAATCAACAGCATCTTTGCTGGTTGTAGCCAAACAGTGCACTCCATTTTAGCCTTAAGTGCTCAAATACACGTTTAATCAACAATCATCCCACACATTATTACCATAATACATTAACAAACAATATACTAATAGTAGTTTTCAGTTTTTAGTATTCAAACAATGTTTTCGACCATCCTAACCCAAATACAAGTATATTTTCCTGGTATTTTCAGAAATAAAGCGTCTTATATTCAGAGCCTAGAGATCCACATATGCAAACCAACAGGTGGAGCAAAATGACTTCTCCCCGAGCAACGCAGCTCTTTTCTGCCACTCTCACACACACACACACACACATGCACACACACACACACACCGGTGATCTGGATAGAACCAGCTGCAACTGAGAGAGTCTTTAAACACGTTGAGCAGCTAAGAAATTTGATATACTTTTTAAATTGTCATTGTACACAACCACACTCACCCACATGTGTCAATATGGTATTCTTACTTTTTATCAGGGGTGCAGGATAATTATCAAACGAATAATTACCGGGTCGATATGATGATCTTATGACATCGTACCAATAAATCTGATAATTGAAAAAACCCTCCAATGAGGCAAATTTACTCGTACTGTGCGGGTGATATATCCAGATATAGTGCTGAACACAGCAGGTGAATCCCTCTGCTGTAGTAGTAGTAATGTCATGATACAGTATTTGATTAGGACAAATCAACAGCTACGGTTGGGCAGGTCAAATTACCTCCAGGTGTGCACAAGCTAGAGTTCAATCTAAATACAAATATATTTTAAAAAATGGTAACATATGGTCTAGAGAAGCAGAAGCAGAAAGTTACTGATCTCAGTACTGGATTGAAAAAAATAAATTGTGTATCTCTACTTTTTATTATCTATGAAGTGTATTTTTTATTCTTCTGTTGGTGGTTCTTAATGGCATATTTTTCAACATTTTGACGCATAACATGCCTTTAAAAATATTTACAGTCAGAGTATGTGAAAGCTGCACATGAAGCGTAGACAGGCAGCTATTGTGTAACCCAGCTCTCCTTGCAAGCCGCCAAAGCAACAACAAAGTTTGCATGAAGCAAGCGGCGACTGTATAAACCTTGTGTAACCACGACTTATGGAGCCTTTTGCTACAAGGAAGCCTTTTTTTGGCAGACAGCCACTTATTATGGTCCTCCCTGAGGGCTCTTACTCATGAATCAGAGAAAATGGGAATTTCACATATTAAAAGGAGAGTTAACATCGGTAATCACAGCACTGGGTTGGGCCATGCTTAAGCACTCAAGAGGCCCTTTGCTGTTTTAAAGACACTTGTTTCAGGGGATACTGCGCTTTGCATCTGCGAAATTTGCTGTTACAGGAAGACACCTTTCATGTCCACATACGTGACCACATTGCCTGAATCAATACAGTATCTGATAAATATGTAGTATGCATGCCACACCAGAAGGTCACCCTTACCCTTTAATCTTGGACTGTGTTTTTGTGGGACTAAAGTTGGCTGGTTGGTACAAAGCAATGTGGTCCCTCATTGATTTTGTTGTATCTACAGCCATCCCTTGTTTATTGTGGGTAATTATTTTCTGACCTGACCGGGAGAAGCAATTTTCACGAAGTAGGATTCCTTATTTAAAGATTGGATCTTTTCAAAGCTAGATCCAATCTAGTGTGAGATCTTGCTAGATTCAAAGATTTCACGATTAGAGAAATGATTTCTCGCAAGAACAGGGCAGCCAGAAGCCAATCAGACTGTGAACCATGGCATTGCTATGATAATAAACGAAATATGGAAGTGACAGTGTGCAAGGCATTATGGGAACAGCACATTAAGTTGCAGTACACACACTTTCAACCTTGCACTCCAACCTACCTTGGTGTTCCCAGAATCAGAGAGTAACATGTGGCTGTTTTATTTTTCCATCATAGTTGAACAGTTGCAGTATCAAACCAAAAGCTGTAGTAATTCTACAATTGATCAATGTTACTTAATATTTATCAGATCAAAACATGTAGATGTTCGGACTTGCCTGCACCCGTAATCACTATTACTATTAATTACCATCAGTATTGATAATGGCAGCACTGGATATCACTAACTGGTTTGGCATAAGTATTACATTGTTTTCACTCGTTTTCAGTACATTCATATGGACGCACATAGTTTCTGAACTAGCTCCATCTTTACAGAATACGTTTTGGAAAGTATTAGCGTTATGTCTTCGTGTGGATATAGCCTTACAGTCACCCATTATGATTTTCCTCTTTTCGGATAATGTGTTTTTTGCGTTTGGACGTGATCCCTGTTTTTCAACACTGAGTTTCACTGACATCACAAAACCCGGACTTTCTAATATGGGCAACACTGAGCAATGGCTCCCAGGAAATGTTTGTTTGGGTGTGAGGGAAATCAAATTTTGTTTAGCAATACGAAGTTGGACTATCCGGCAAACTGTTGCTGAAGTCCGATGCCTTTCAAACATTACTTGGTCATGTTGTAGAGTCAGAAGAGCAAGCTGTAAGTAACAATTTATCAGTGTCCTAACTGTGTTTATTTTAATCAGACAAAAGCAGTTTTCTGTGTAGCATAATAGAGTGTGCATCCAGGGAGCGGATGGAGTGGTACCTGCATGGATGCAAATTACAGGCTCACCAATGTCTGGAACTGCTAATAGCTGTTAAAAGCGTACATTTTGCCTTGATAATCACCCCCTAGTCTTGTCTTACATTGACAGACTATTTGGTAGTTTTCATTCATTCATTTTCTGTACCGCTTATCCTCATTAGGGTCACGGGGATGCTGGAGCCTATCCCAGCTGGCTTTGGGCGAGAGGCGGGGTACACCCTGGACCAGTCAATCTGGACCACGCCAGTCAATCTCAGGGCACATATAGACAAACAAACATTCACACTCACATTCATACCTTTTGACAATTTAGATTCTCCAATTAACCTAACATGCATGTTTTTGGAATGTGGGAGGAAACCGGAGTACCCGGAGAAAACCCACACACGCACGGGGAGAACATGCAAACTCCACACAGAGATGCCCAACGGAGATTCGAACCCTGAACCTCCTGACTGTGAGGCCAATGTGCTACCCACTCCAACACCGAGCGGCCTATATATATATATATAGTATTTCTTATATAGTATATCGTCACCTTTAACGATCAGTCCCAAAGACAACTTGGCTCTTTCTTGTCTATGAGTCACCTCTGCAAGCTAACACACACGGTTTGGGGCCTGCAGGGCTACGTGCTCACACCTGTTTTCCTGAACCTGTTTGTAAAAGCGTGGGTGTTTGCATTCCGAGCACCCAAGTGCTTATTTGGTTGATTTCTCCAGACTTGGCTCAAGAGTCGTGGGAGGATTCGCATGCGATGTTGTAAACACAGGTTGCTTCAAGGCCTGTGACACCCATGCACCTCCCTGCTTCTATAAATTCTTTTACAACACATGCCATAAAGCTCTTAGGTGCGCAAATATTTAGAGTTTCCCTTGAGGGTTGTTTTCTGTCCAAGCAGCGACAGCTATAGAGCAAGTCCAGACATCTTATCAAGGAGTCAGGAGGAGGACAGGGAGGAGTGCACCCTGATGGATGATTCTCTTCCTTTTTACATGAGCTAGATTCAGTTGACCTGGAAAACAAAAAGCACAAAATGACCTGTGTTGATCAGACAGACAAACAAACATTTGTGTGTCAAAACTACCAAATAGGGCCGCACGGTGGCTGAGTGGTTAGCACATTGGCCACACAGTCAGGAGATCTGGAAGACCTGGGTTCAAATGCAGGCCCGGCCACCAGACGCTCGCCATCATGCCCCACCTCCAGGCCTGGCTCCAGAGGGGGACCCCAGTGACCCGCGTCCGGGCGAGGGAAAACGAAGTCCAATGTTTTTAATCATCATCAGGGTCTTTTGAGCCACTCTCTGTCTGGTCCCTCTCCTAGGACCTGTATGTCATGGGTGACCCTACCAGGGGTATGACAACCCCCGACACCTTAGCTCCAAGGATCATTGGGACACCCAAACACCTCCACCACGATAAGGTGGTGGCTCAGGGGAGGAGGATACTATGTGTTTGTTTTCCTCAAATTACAGCGGTGGCAGCCAGGCGCGCACCTTTTTTTGCGGCTCGCCAGTGGGTGTGTTTTAGGCGCATTTTGCAATTTTGTGCCACGCCTCCGTCCCTTCTTACTGGCACAGGTGGCAAAGAGGGAGGAGAGATGGCGTGACTGGGTTTAACACAAAACAAAACGGCGTCCGGGAAACAGGGGTGTAAAGGGACCCACTAATACCAGCACACCCACCCAACTAAGAGTGTTAATGTGATGTGAGATGTGTGTGTGTGTAAGCGGTTAAAATTTAGGAGCCGAGACTGCGTGACACCATGGGCAGCACCATATCGACGGCTGAGTACGACTGAGTACTTCCACCCACCAGGTGCCACGGGTCCCGCCACCCCAAAAGTTAGTGTGAGGTGTCTGGAGTCTATGTATAATGAGTAAGTGTAATTAAAACTGGGGAGTTTGCGGCCCCCAGGAAAGGGGGACCACAGAAGGACTGAAAGAAGTCATGTTTGTGCCCCCCTTCGCCCGGTTGTTGTGATTATTAAATGCATTCAAATGTGCCTGACATTGTGTAAACCGGCCTGTGGGCTTTTAGTGACGTGTACGCTTGTACGCCAGTCAGCCAAATTAACACTAGGCCAGCTGTGCTTGCCTTGTGCCAAGAGTAGATCAGGTTGGAGCAGGCAAGCTTTCAGCGTACCTTAAGCGAAACCTTTTGGCACAAAACTGTCCCTACGCCGGGCTGAATCAGTCAGCACATCCCCCTGCTGCGCCGCCACACCCATTGCGGCACGCCTCGATCTACCAAATTACCAAACTGGCTGTGCACTGTGTTACGCCAGACAATATTACCATTGCGCAGCCTGCGCCAAGCTGGGCAACCCTCGAAATTAGAGCCCAATGAGTACGAAATGGTAATATAAGTATAGAGTGATTTTTGGTACAGGACACATTTTGCTTTATTCAGCACTGAGGTATTTCTTGTCACTTTACGTTGTATATTTTTAATGTGAGATTTCCAACTCATTTTGTCATCTATTATACCGCCTTGGACCGCATGGTGGATGAGTGGGTAGCACATTGGTTTCACAGTCAGAAGGTTCAGGGTTCGAATCTCCGTTGGGCATCTCTTTGTGGAGTTTGCATGTTCTCCCCGTGCCTGCGTGGGTTTTCTCCGGGTACTCCGGTTTCCTCCCACAATTCAAAAACATGCATGTTAGGTTAATTGGTGACTCTAAATTGTCCATCGGTATGAATGTGAATGTTTGTTTGTCTCCCCTGCGATTGACTGGCGACTAGTCCAGGGTGTACCCCGCCTCCCAAACTCAGCTGGGATAGGCTTCAGCATACCTGCGACCCTAATGAGGATAAGGGGTAAAGAAAATGAATAAATGAGTATACCGCCTTGAAATGTATTTTCGCTCTCCCTCAACTCAACTTTATGTATAAAGTGCTTTCATACAATCAGTGATTGAGAAAAGTGCTTTACAGTGCATATGGTGCAATAAGAATAAAAACTAGCTAAAAACATACTAAAACAATAAAAACAATAGAATCATTAATTAAACAATAAAAACTGTACAGCACAATAAAACAGGTGCAGAATCTTAGACAGGGTTAAAAGCCAAGGAATAAAAATGAGTTTTAAGAAGAGTGTCAATGTCAGTGTTGTTTGTCCTTTAATTTTTAATTTAAATTTTTAATTTAATAAAAATATGTCTTTTCTGTTATATATAGTGTGTATATCTATTTATCTATCTATATACAGTGAGGAAAAAAACTATTTGAACCCCAGCTGATTTTGTAAGTTTGGCCACTAACAAAGAAATGATCAGTCTCTAATTTCAATGGTAGGTTTATTTGAACACTGAAAGACAACAATGACAAAAAAAAATCCAGAAAAATGCGTTTCAAAAAGAGTTATAAATTAATTTGCATTTCCATGAAGGAAATAAGTATTTGATCCCCTATCCATCAGCAAGATCTCTAGCTCCCAGGTGGATCTTATACAGGTAACAAGCTGACATTGGCAGCTCTCTCAGCTCGTTACCTGTATAAAAGAAACCTGTCCACAGAAGCGATCAATCAATCCAGATGCCATACTCGCCATGGCCAAGACCAACGAGCTTTCCAAGGATGTCAGGGATAGGATTGTGGACCTACACAAGGCTGGAATGGGCTACAAGACCATTGCCAAGCTGGGTGAAAAGGTGACAACAGTTGGTGCAATTATTCGCAAATGGAAGAAACATAAATTAACTGCCAATCTCCCTCGGTCTGGAGCTCCATGCAAGATCTCACCTCGTGCAGTTTCAATGATAATGAAAACGGTGAGGAATCAGCCCAGAACCACACAGGAGGAACTTGTCAATGATCTCAAGGCAGCTGGGACCATAGTCACCACAAAAACAGTTGGTAACATACTACGCCGTGAAGGACTGAAATCCTGCTGTGCCGCAAGGTCCCCCTGCTTAAGAAAGTCCATCTACAGGCCCGTTTAAAGTTTCCCACTGAACATCTGACTGATTCAGAGGAAGACTGGGTGAAAGTGTTGTGGTCAGATGAGACCAAAATTGAGCTCTTTGGCGTCAACTCAACTCGCGGTGTTTGGAGGAGGAGGAATGCTGCCTACGACTCCAACAACACCGTCCCCACCGTCAAATATGGAGGTGGAAACATTATGCTTTGGGGGTGTTTTTCTGCCAAGGGGACAGGACAAT
The DNA here is from genome assembly GCA_024372805.1 of Oostethus manadensis. Taxonomy (NCBI): domain Eukaryota; kingdom Metazoa; phylum Chordata; class Actinopteri; order Syngnathiformes; family Syngnathidae; genus Oostethus; species Oostethus manadensis. The sequence goes on along the minus strand of QODF01000110.1, from coordinate 96,660 downwards.
TGCACCGCATCAAAGGGAGGATGGATGGGGCCATGTACCGTCAAGTGTTGGGTGAGAACATCCTTCCACCAGTCAGGGCATTGAAAATGGGTCGTGGTTGGGTATTCCAGCATGACAATGATCCAAAACACACGGCCAAGGCAACAAAAGATTGGCTCAAGAAGAAGCATATTAAAGTCATGGAGTGGCCTAGTCAGTCTCCAGACCTTAATCCCATAGAAAATCTGTGGAGGGAGCTGAAGGTTGGAGTTGCCAAACATCAGCCACGAAACATTAATAACTTGGAGAGGATCTGCAAAGAGGAGTGGGCCAAAATCCCCCCTGAGATGTTTGCAAACCTTGTGGCCAACTACAAGAAACGGCTGACCTCTGTGATTGCCAACAAAGGTTTTGCCACCAAGTACTGAAGCACGTTTTTCAAAGGGATCAAATACTTATTTCCTTCATGGAAATGCAAATTAATTTATAACTCTTTTTGAAACGCATTTTTCTGGATTTTTTTTGGTCATTGTTGTCTCTCAGTGTTGAAATAAACCTACCATTGAAATTATAGACTGATCATTTCTTTGTTAGTGGACAAACTTACAAAATCAGCTGGGGGTTCCCTCACAAAGTTTTTCCCTCACTGTATATGTGCGTGCGTGTGTGTGGGCTTATATAGAACAGAAATGGGAAAAGAAGTGGTCCCTTGGCATAAATTGTCTCTACCTGCTTTGAACTGCTATCTTAAATTTAGGCTAGGAGCTGCTAGCTACCGGTATAGCCGGTGAGAGCTATTTGGGGTGCTAGCTAATGCCAGGCCATTGACACTAGCATTATAGCGATCTAATTTATCTTATTTAGTATGGATTGTGCAAGACTATAACAGAAACAACATCAAATTAAAAGCACTAAATGAACACAGAACCACCATCCACCTGGAGTTTTTCAGAGAGGTTGTGTACCACAAATATACACATTAGCACTCAAGGTAATCAAATCTTTCCTTTGCATTCTCGCAAAGTATGAGCATTTCGGAGCAAATAGGTGAAAGAAAAAGGGTAAAAATACAGTATAGTATTGAGAGAGCAGCGTGTGAGAAGGAAAAGGGTCCATTCAAGAACCATCAAACAGTGGCCGCTTTCATTAAACGTTCAAAAACCGGGGGCTTCCTAACTGTATATTATTTTTGAATAAAATAATAGCCCATATTTTCAATATTGATATCCCTTTACCTACAATTTGAAAATTGAGTTATTATAGTTGCATAACAAATTGTTTACTACAAGGAGATTTACATCCCTATTTATTATGGATAAAAGCGAATTTTTACCTGTGATTAAATGTGATTAATTTAGAGTTACTAATGAACTAAATGAGATTAATCATGATCAAATATTTTAATTGATTGATTAATTGTATTGGTTTGCATGTTATCTCCATGAATCACCACCTTACCGCGGTGGAGGGGGTTTGAGTGCCCGAGTGATCCTAGGAGCTATGTTGTCGGGGGCTTTATGCCTCTGGTAGGGTCTCCCAAGGCAAACAGGTTCTAGGTGACGAGCCAGACTAAGAGTGGTTCAGAAGACCCGTATGAAAAAAAACAAGAGGAGTGACCGCACCTCGCCCGGACGTGGGATACCGGGGCCTCACCCTGGAGCCAGGCCTGGGGGAGGGGCTCGCAGGCGAGCGCCTGGTGGTCAGGTCTTCACCCGTGGGACCTGGCCGGGCCTAGCCCGAAGAAGCCGCACGGGAACTCCCCCCCGCAGACCCACCACCTGCAGGGGCAAGCATAAGGGTCCGGTGCTGTGTGATTTGGGCAGTGGT
>QODF01000110.1:41320-92791 GCA_024372805.1 Oostethus manadensis | reverse complement strand
ATCACTTTTTACTGGATAAAAGTGTCTCAAAGATTGGAAATTGGAGAAGAAATTATGATGATAGTTTTGAGATCATGACAATCATTAAAGCAGAGACATGGAACAGCTAATCTTCTAACTATTCTCACTGTTATTGACAACATGATTTTAAAAAATACATTTTGTTTAAACAAATATTTTTCACAAAACAAATCTTGAAAATGAGGGGTTGTCAAACGTTGAAAAAAGTCAACTTTTCAATGGTGTTTATTTGCTAATCCCGCTATGACCCACCTTGCCAACAAAATGTCAGGATATATGCCACTAAGTTGTGTTTAACATCTGCTCTACTAAACTATTCCTTTTGTGGACATTTATATCCCTTGGAAACATTAGTCATCCGCCACCTATGCTCCTCTTTAGCGTCTACCTCCTCATCTATGTTGCATGAGATGTTGTCCGCATCCCTCTCATCTCTGCATCTCCCCTCCAGGTTTCTTCTCTCTGTGTCTTTCATCTCCATCGTGCCGGACATGTCATCCTATGCCACTGTCTCTGTCCGTCCTCCACTTTCCAAAAAGGTCGCACTGCTGCCTCATCCCAGATTGCCAGCGGATCGGCATTCCTCATTATCCTGTTAACTGTACATTTATCTGACAAGGCAGGGGGGAGAAGAGAGAGCGACCCCCGGCATCATTAAGCTTTAATGGACAGCCTCGAAATGAGAGGGAAGCCATAAAAGCCCGAGCTGAACCAGAGTCTCTCTTTAATGTCTCTCTGATCGCCCTGACAGGATTATTAATCAGGAACTAAAGGAATTTAAAACCTTTGCTCTTGGCTCCCTCACTTAGAGTCTTTAGCTTGCACCATTACATAGCAAGCCGGGGTCAGGAGGTCCACAGCTAATTGGTTCTACAGGGTTTTGAATAACAATGAGCTGAGCCCAATTACTGAACTACAGAGAGGCGGAGATGTGAGCTGGAGAAGGAGGAGGAGGCCCAGTGGAGCAGGCGCATGGAGGACAGTGGGAGGAGGAGATGTAGCTGTTTCTCGTCGCTCTCCTCCTCAGAGTTGGGATATTAATGAGATCAGTAAATGAGAGCTGGCACAGACGGGGCATGTGATGGAGAAGAAAGAGCTGCCGCGGCCCAGCGGGAGACGGCTTCTCATTGGCTATTCCATTTGACTTTGCCACCAAAAGCCTCTCTCTTTTTGTCCCAGATTTTCACTTTCTCTTTGTATCCCATGTTCATTTATTAGTGATGTTTTTCTTTGCGCCAACACACGGGGGATGTGTCTCTGCGGTGCTTTGATAGTGCCGCTGTATTCCAGGCTGTTTTGTAAAGCCTTTAATGTTGTCTTCAGGGCTTTCTCATCCACTGATGGCGAACAGAGTGAGTCCCAGCAGTTTTACAGTCGGCTTGCCTATAAATCATAGCTTATTAAAAGGCCAGGCTCCTCATTTTTCTGGCTTTGGTGGACATTAAGGCTTGTGTTTCATGCTCTTACTCATCCATCATTACATGCGACTGTGGCTGCACTCAGCGTGTCATAGTGGCCCAGCTACCGCTGATGAAAACTGTTTTTTCACGTTTTTGAGACCTAATTTGATCCAGCGGGTACTTGAAAGGAATCCTTGTATTTCTGTATTATTTTTCTTGTGCACCCTTGAAACATTTGCATCAGTGTTGAGCTGTAGCACTTTTTTCAAATGAATCTCCACTAATCTCTTTCACATTTATGAATTGGCACTCTCCTCTTTCCGAGCATTCGTGGCTTTCAATACGGCATGAATAAGCCAAGCCTTCTCAACCACTGTTCAAGTGCCGCAAATTGGAATGTGATTTAAATATTGCTTGAAACGGATAGCTGGTGTTCACCTAAGTCCCCCCAGTACCAGGCAGCCAGGCTCTAGTCATTGCAATGAAAGCCGAAGCTGGCAGCTGATACTCGCTGCACAGGGACTTTGGAGATGTTAATTGCTGCAAGCACAGGGTTTAGCCCTGACCTTTCCACATCAGCAGGCAAACAAAATTCTCCGTAGGCCGAGAAGCCTCACATGCCTTTTGTCACTTGCTCTTCATGACCGGATTTCTCCGAGATGAGACGGATTCTCTTTGCTTACACTTTTAATCGGCTATTGAGCGGCAGTGAATACTCCAGCTGGAATGAGAAGGAGATAAATGCCTTCTTAACTCTAGACTGCAAATGAACTACAAATCCTTGAGCTGGATTGCTGCTCATTCTTCAATTATGTAAGCCGCCATCTGTGTGTGTGTTTTTCATACTCAGCAGTGTCAAAAAGCACAGTATATGCAAACATTCCTGCCATGACAGATTATAATATTGTGAGGAATGATAAGGATGTGATGTGAAAGAATAGACGCAAACATGAAATAAGCACTACATGCTTTGTTTATGCCGTCCTGAATATTCATGGCCAGCGATTGATTGGCTTCATGTAGATTTGTATTGCAAGCCGTGTGTTGTGTTGGATTGTGGATGATGTGCCCCAACCCCCGAGAGAGTGTTGTTCCAAACAGTCCCGAGAATGACTAATATATTCTCAACTCTTCAATGTGCAGTATTTACATGCGGTAAAAGAGTCGCAGCTGTGGTCTCCCAAGAGTTTATCATTATTTCACATTTATTTTGTCTCCCTAATTACCTCATTAATTCCGTTGTTTTGATTGTGGTGTTTACCGTGTGCTCGGTGAAAGTGTAATCCTGTTGTATTTGTCTGTTTGAAGAAGGAGCTCTCGCACTGAATTATTCATGCTCCGCTTCAGCGACAGCACAGCCGTTTAAATGATGAAGGCATTTGTGAAATCCTCACACACACACACATACACTCTAAGTGCCCGAGGGGGTGCCAATGGGATGTAAGGAAGGGGAAAATATTTCACCAAGCTCACCTCAAATGAGGCAAGGGCAACAGTCACATGTCATATGTTTGACTGACCCAGGAACAGTCACAGTGGAAGACATGTCTAATCTGACACCATCATGTGACCTTTCGCCACCCGTATTCTATCCTCAACGTGCGTGTGGGTTGCAACAAGCAGCATGGAGAGTTGAGTGGACATGCAGGCCCCCTGGCGTGCTGCCGCTCACTGATCGGATATTGATGTGTCATGTGGCGGCAGGGTGTCTACTTCCCACCCCCGGTCCTGACTTGTTCTACTGAGAAGTCTCCGTGGACTGTCACCACCAGTAGAGAAGTGTTATCTAAAAATCATGACAATCGTCGATGAGTGCAAGGTTTTATTTGCCACTATTTTTCATTAACTTAACATTGTACAGCAATCTTTACTTAAACATATTTTTCATGATGTGGGTGTGATGTGACTGGACATTGTAAAAAAGTTTCGAGTACACCTCAACTTTAAATTTTGACTACGTTGTCCAATTTTTATTTAGCATATTGAACACGTCATTCAACATGTCATTATGATCTCAATGAAAGAAACAACAAACAAAAGTCTTCTTGCACGTTAAGCATACAATGTTTTCTCTGTTAATAGAAATGTTAATCACATGCTTATATGTCCAATTACTGAGTTTAATGTCCAATTTACTCACCCAATGTTTTCTATTTTCAATTTCACTTCATTCCGGAAAAGTACTCATTTATTGTCACTATTCATTCATTCATTCATTTTCTATACCGCTTATCCCCATTAGAGTCGCAGGTATGAGCAGCCTATCCCACCTGACTTTGGGCGGGAGGCGGGGTACACCCTGGACTGGTCGCCAGTCACTAATCTGCTGAAAACATTACTTTTATTCCAAAGTTTGTCAGTGCCTCATTTAATCATGTCATATAATGCAAATGCACAAGCTATTTCATGGCAACATATTCCTCGTACATCAAAGAAAACCATCAGACTTTGAAAAACTCCCTCTAAGGATGAAACCTTGAATGGGAATTAGTGTGAGACAAACATCTGCCTCTACCATTTGGGTTGATACAGTATAAAGACAGAGTAGATCGAAAGGTATAACAATAATTGTATCAATAATGCTGTATTGACCTGAATAAAAGTTGGAAAACGGCAGGTGGTCTTTAATATTATATTATATTATATTATATTATATTATATTATATTATATTATATTATATATTATATTTTTGGCACCATTTTTTTGACACGGGATTAATGTTCATACGTCCTGTTTGGGCCTCGGCTGACGCCGTAGTTTGAGGAGGCAGCAATGACTATAGAGCAAGAAGCGTCGACAAATACTGAGCAGAAATGGACAAAGAAAAGAGTATTTTGATTGGTAAATTTAGTTTCAAAACCTTGGCACCTTGGCTCTCGCAACAAGACTGAAGTTATTTGCATCTACTGTCGCTGTGATTTCAATTATCACAAACTATGTCACCTGCCAAAGAAGCAAGAAGTTACTGATGGATCTGTCCGTCTGTGCGTCCATCTATATATCCATCTAGACGCCCTAGCCGCGGCTGGAGGACCCAGCCTTTGTCGACTGCTCAGCTATTCGCCCTGTTAGTTAGCAAACAACAGAGAGAGAGTTATGAGGCCAATGATGTTATGGTGACCAATAAAGCATATTGACCAAGCAACTGTCAAACAGTCAGGAAATAAAGTATGATTATGCCACGGGTTGATGTAAATGTTGTCTGCACCACGGGAAGCAGGAGCACCTAGTACAGCGGAGGAACTACAGGAGAAACATGTTAATAACATACTTCAAGGCAGGGGAGTGGAGTTGGACAGAAGTTCACTCCTACTTGTATTTTTGATGGTCGAGAGAGCAAAGAAGCGCTGCAGTTCCCAAGGGATTTTTGTTGTTTATGTCTACCATAAAATCAATAGTGAAAAATCCATCAGTGGTACACACTATCCAGTTTGCATTTTGTCATCTCATATTCTTCCTGTGAACTGTTTATGACAGCTGAGGGTGGCAGGCGTCACTTATATTCATTTGTAAGGCCGCTTTGCCATCTCTTCAGGGAGCTCACTGCTGTTACACACTCATTTACATGAAGAGAATCTAACGACAGCCGTCATTTGTTCTTAGCTTCTTTCATGGTGTTCCCTAGGGGTGTCATTGTCCTTAAAACACACATAAATTACAAGCACTCGCTTTGGTTTTAAGGATACCTTTTTCTTTGGGTAGCGGCTGCCTTGATGGACGTTATCTGCAAGCGCGACTCAAGGCTCAGACAAAGCCCCGAGCATGCAGAATGTACGGTTTTATTTTCAAATATTGTATGGGTTTTTTTTTTCTGTGTATAGTAGATTCTGTATTCTATTTGATCGAACCTAAACATACATCTTTAATCTGTGCCACAGGCTGTGTGAGTGGGGCCGTGTGTCATTGCAGCTCCTGTGAGAAGCCTGAAGAGGGCAGCATAGCAAACAGCCTCACCTCTCTGCTCCGTTACACCTGCATCACACCTACTGCAGCTTTATTAGCATACATCTTCATTAAGTCACAAAAGAAAGAAAGAAATAATTAGAAAGACAAATCACAAGCGTATGAGGATGAAACCATCACGGGCCTGCGGGGCCTTCTGTTTGTACTGACACAGAGGACAAGTTATGCTAATTGAGAGTTCTTTGCATAATTAGGGGGAAAAACTTTATCATTATTATTAGTGGAGACTAGCTAGACGGAGGGTAATTTTAAGTTTCCCAGCAGGGTGCTGCCAGAAAATTTAAAAAAAAGAAAAAAAGACTCACTCTCAATGTTATTCCTGCAGCCTTTTGATGCGGGCTGCATAATTCATCTAAGATACTTAGCCTGAATACACTTTAATGATGATGACTTTTCCCAATGTGATTTTCCAAATGTTTTTAATGTACTGTCTTCATAGCAGATGTGTTTGCTGTGGTAAAATGTGAGGACGCCACATTAGGCCTATACCTCCTAAGTCGAGGTATCATTTATGTTTAATGAGCCTTGACTTTTTTGGCTAGATGCTGGAGTCATGTGTGCTGTTGTTGCGGCTGGGGTGACTTCATGTGTGACACCACCAACAAAGGTGTAGGTGGTTAAAGCTTGCAAAAACTGTATTGTTGTAAAGAGGAAGACGGTTGGGTACAATAATGTACCACTTATAACTTATACTACTTCTCAAGCGACGATAATATATTGATGAAACCTTGCTATACTTCTAGTAGTCAGCGTACAGCAGTATAGATTCACTGTCCACTGAAAATGACTCAACACAGCCATTAATGCCCGAATAGCTGGCCACACACATGAGTATAAGGATAATTGTGAATAATTGTGTCTCATCTACTATCAAGCTTGGTGGTGGTAGCATCATGGTCTGGAGCTGCATGAGTGCACCTGGCACTGGGGAGCTGTGGCTTATTAAGGGCAACAGGAATTCCAACATGTACTCTGACATCATTGGAGAAAGTGATCTGTATGGCACAGGTTGACTACCAGACACGTCTAAAACTATTTCTAGTTCAGTGTATGTATGTGTATATATTATATATATATATATATATATATATATACACACGTTAAATGGGATGGAAATACCTTCACAGCACAATTCGTATTATACATTTTTTGTATAATGAGGTTTTTGTAAGTCGAGGTTCCACTGTACTTGTTCAGTTGTGCAAAGCTGATACAATATGGGTCAATCCTGCTGGTCACTCAAGGGCCAAGGACTTCTGTGCATAACATTTGAGGATACATGAATAGAAATGGCAACAATGAGCACAAATACGACCATTAGCATAGCCTGTTGCAATATTACGATACTCCACTGTCATATTGCAGTATTCTTGCTGCCCTCGGTAAACTAAGTAAACTAACAAATTAAACCAAAGTAGGAAGGCCCCCTATTGTCTCGTCATGCCCCTGTCTGTGAGCCTCTTGCATGCTGCTTTTTTTTCCTAACTGCCTTTGCTTGCATTAAGACTTAAGGATAGTTTATGCTGCAGTAAGTATTCCTATATCAGGCTTTACAAGGCACCAGGGATTAAGCCACTGTAGCACAGTCATCTCATTTCTGTCAAAGCTGGGAAAGAGAGCACTCTAAATAAGCTCTGCACCAATACATCATATGGGCTGGAATGGCGATGAGGGGGCTGTTGTTCTCCACCAACATGGCCGCCCGCTTCCCAGATGCAGGGAATGATACGGCTTCAAAGCTTCCCCTGCCTTTTTATTTTTCTCATATATGCGCAACAGCCCACGGCCACAAGATTAATATTTCAAAACGTGTTTCTCTGCTTGCAGCCCCCACCGACATCATCTCTCACACAGCATATTCCCTCTTCAACACTTACTCGCCTCACCCCCACCTGCCGGCACTCTCGCCCAAATGTGAGATTTTCTTTTCCTCGTCTCATATTTTGCTGCTCCACTGCTCTCCTCCATACAATGTTTTATGAATTAATAGGATGATTCTGATTCTGGAAGTCCAGTAGAAAGAAGCAGGGAGAGGTCTATGAGGGACTGGGCGCCGTTTTCAACTGAATTTTAATGGGTGCCAAAGGGGAATATCCTGTCTTTTTTTGCATTTTCTTGGGCTATCCTAGCAGTGCATGGCTGTGAATCACTGTCACCCACACAAGCACTTTGCTTTGGCTCCCTAACGGTGTCATCTTGTGGCCTCGCAGGCACACCTGCTCCGTCGTCCTAAATGAACAGATGATCTGCCAATTTGTCATGTTTATCTTCACAGGCGTCAGCACCCAGCCCCTCCTTGCAGTGCAGATGTTAGCAAACCATTCCTTTTGACAGATCTTGTAGTCATTATTGGATAAGTCAACCTTGTATTATTATCTTTAGATGGTATCTTCAACATCTTTTTTTGGTCTCCAGCTCCTCTGCAAGGGGAATTCGTTATTATTATTCTCTCAGCTGACAGCAAAGTGTACAATAAAAGATAATTGCTTGGCTCAACTCAGCCATTCATATTGAAATACCACTGAAATTATGCATCACGGTCTAAAGGTTAGACGAAGGTCATGGTGAATGTTGAAAAATGTGTGGGGAAGAAGAGAACAGGCAAGTCGTCAGGCATGACTCAACATTGAGGAAGGTGCTTTCTGTAAAGGCCACTTGGTGCATAAACAAAATTACCATGCAAGATCAGCACTAATTTTATTGTTTTAATGAACATTCATCATTTTCACAAAGTAAATAAAAGGAAAGATGTACAGTAGTGTTGAAAATAATAGCAGTCTGATGTGACTAACCACATTAATCACTGTTATTAGTATATTTTTATTGCTACATAGCAAACCAGTTACCAGTAGGTGCAGTAGATTCTTAGAAAACAAACTAGACTCAGCAGTCATGATATACACGCTCTTAAGGATTTGCAATTGAGCAATTTGTTGAAAAGGCTGTATTAAAAAAATTCTATTTTCTATGCCGCTTATCCTCATTAGGGTCGACGGGAAGGTGGAGCCTGTCCCAGCTGACTTTGGGTGGGAGGCGGGGTACACCCTGGACTGGTCACCAGTCACTAATCTGCTGAAAACATTACTTTTATTCCAGGGTTTGTCAGTGCCAGTGCAGACAAACAACCATTTAAACCCACATCTATGGACAATTTAGAGTTGCCAATTAACCTAACACATGCATGTTTTTGGAATGCGGGAGGAAAGCAAAGTACCCGGAGAAAACCCATGCGCGCACGGGGAGAACATACAAACTCCACACAGAGATGCCCAACGGAGAACATGCCCACCACTCAGTCACCGTCCGGCCCCAGTGCCTGCTGTTGACTTTACAAACTCAAAACTATTTAGTAGAACTTTATTGTTTCTTGGATTTGGCAATCCTGTGAATCACGAAATTAATATTTATTTCTATGACCACATTTTTTGGTAACTGCTTCACAACTGTGTGACATGGAGTCAACCTTTTGTTTTCTGCCACATGTTTCTGGTTTTGCTCTCCATTTGAAGGCATTGCAGATCATTTTTGCTGAATAGCCAAACATTTTTGCACCCCTTCATCAGTTTTCTCCTCTTCAATCAACTTTTCAAATCAAAGTACGGTGGTCTTCTGAACAAAGTCTTGAACGACCCATTTTCCTCAGGCTTTCAAAGAGAATTGCATGTTCAACAAGTGCTGGTTTCCTCCTTAAATAGGGGCCATCCGATTCACACCTTTTTTTCCCCAAATTGATCAATGATCAAATGCCACACTGCTATTTTTTGATCACACCCCTTTCAACTAATTACACAATCTTAAGGCCGTGCTTATCATGAATGCTGGGTCTTGAAACGTTTTCTTAAGTTTTAAATAAGTACATTGGAAAGGCTAACTAATTTGCTCCGTAGCTTGTTATGCTAGCGATGTCCGTGTGGTATGTCTCTGCAGTGATCCCGCAGCCAGTGCAATGTGATGTAAACAAAGAATAACAGGAGTATAAAAGTGACAGTTGTTATTACAAAGTAAATGTGGTTTAACCAAAAAATTGGTACGCACGGTGGTCGAGTGGTTAGCACGTTGGCCATACAGTCAGGAGATCTGGAACATCAGGGTTCGAATCTCCGTTGGGCATCTCTGTGTGGGGTTTGCATGTTCTCCCCGTGCGTGCGTGGTTTTTTTCCGGTTACTCCGGTTTCCTCCCATTCGTTTCCATTCCATTTTCTTCCGCTTATTCGGGGCAGCAGCTTCAGTAGGGAAGTCCAGACTTCCCGGTCTCCGGCGACCTCTTCCAGCTCCACCGGGAGGACACCGAGGCATTCCCAGGCCAGCTGTGAGACTTAGTCCCTCCAGCGTGTCCTAGGTGTCCTCGATCGGTAAACAGAGAGCTTTGCATTCCGGCTCAGCTCTCTCTTCACCACGACAGTCCGGTACAGAGACCGCATTACTGCGGACGCTGCACCGATCCGTCTGTCGATCTCACGCTCAAACCTTCCCTCACTCGTGAACAAGACCCTGAGATACCTGAACTCCTCCGCCTGAGGCAAGACCTCACTCCCAACCCGGAGGGCACAGTCTACCTGTTTCCGACTGAGAACCATGGCCTCGGATTTGGAGGTGCTGAGTCTCATTCCAGAAGCTTCACACTCAGCTGCAAACCGCTCCAGTAAACGCTGAAGGTCACAGCCGGATGAGGCCATAAGGACCACATCGTCTGCAAACAGCAGAGACGAGATCCTAAGGTCACCAAGCTGGACTCCCTCAACGCCTTGACTGGGCCTAGAATTTCTGTCCATGAAGATTATGAACAGAATCGGTGACAAAGGGCAGCCTTGGCGGAGGCCAACGTTCACCGGAAACAAGCTCGACTTACTGCTGGCAATGCGAACCAGGCTCCTGCTTCGATTGTACAAGGACCGAATGGCACGTAGTAGCGGGCCACCAATCCCGTACTTCCGGAGCACCCCCCACAGGACACTGCAAGGGACATGGTCAAATGCCTTTTCCAAGTCCACAAAGCACATGTAGATGGGTTGGGCAAACTTCAACATACCCCCCAGTACCCTTGCAAGGATGTAGAGCTGGTCCAGTGTTCCGCGACCGGGACCAAAACCACATTGCAGCTCCTGTAGCCGGTTTCCTCCCACATTCCAAAAACTTGCATGTTAGGGTAATTGGTAACTCTAAATTGTCCATCGATATGAATGTGAGTGTGAATGGTTGTTTGTGACTACCGATTGACTACGATTGACTGACCACCAGTCCAGGCTGTACCCAGCCTCTCGCCCAAAGCCAGCTGGGATAGGCTCCAGCATACCCGCGACCCTAATGAAGATAAGCGGCATTGAAAATAAATGAATGAATGATCAGAAGGTTTATTTATTTACAGATCAGCCTCAGAATTGTGTATGTGTGCAAAGGATCTGTAAGACTTAATTATTTAACTATTTTTTTATGTGTAAAGTTGGTTATTAATGCAAACATCCAGTATCTGAAATAAAGTTTGTTTACATTTTCAGGAATGGTCGGAAAATGGATATGGAAGAACTGATTACATTTTGGGGATGATCTGGATCACCGTCTAGATCCAAGAATTTTTTAAAGGATTCTTCAAGAATGTGATATAGGACCATTTTTAGCATTTGTGCATATAACTCCACAAAAATGGAACAAATTAACTGCAATTAAAAAAGAACAACTGTATGCATTTACAATTGTTTTGTGCATGTAAAACTATAATTGTACAATTATAAAAACGTGACATCGCTGGCTTCCGGTTCAAGTTATTATTGTAGCAAGCTAAGGATACTAAGGATGTTTTGTGATAAAAATACATCAAAAGCACAGTTGGACTCCGTGTACACTGACCGAAAAATGTACGCAAATCAGGGTAAAACTTTGGCCTAAATTTTGTACATTAACCAAAAAAACGGTAAAACAAAAAAAACACAGTCTCCACTGCATATGGGATTTCCAATGTAAATTAGCACTGATCTATAGGACCTTTAGAAACCTTTTCCTTATGGAAACTCCTGCAAACAAACATCATTCAGCGCCATACAACACTGGCATGAAAACCGGAGTTCAGAACTTCTGAGAGAGATTCTCCCATCCCTTAAACAAAAATTTGCCCCAAATTCAGTCAAGACGCAGCTATTTTTTGGCAACAATGGCTTTTGGGATATACAGTACAGTATAGTCCACATGTTGAACGGCCACTTTAGGCCACTTGCAGTTGGATTATGTCTCATACGTGACTGCTGTAATATGGAGTATATTTTACCCCTGTGAATTTTACTTTTTAGTCATCATTCTAAAGTCATCAATTAAAGTTAAGTGTAACAATAAGTGTGTGGTATTATGGTCTGCGTATGTATCAGATGAACCTAATAAGGCTTAATAATTCTCTCTAAGAGATACTGTGATGTCTGATGCGATTGGCCATTTGCTCTACTAAGCAGATCTCAATTGCCATGGCAACTGGTGGGGAGTGGGGTGCGGTGTATGCAGCTGTAAGATGTCATGGGGTGCTGTTTGATTGAAGCAGTAGAGACTCGTGCACATATGCTTCTGCAGCATTAAATTGAAGACTCGCTACAATCCTTTACATTATCATTGCTCTGCAAAAGTTCACCTTTTGTTTCTTGTGCCGACAACAATAGACACACATGCACAATCTAATAAGATCTGATACAGGAACTACTAGCCGTTTAATGATAATAATGCTCAGATGTGACCCGCATATTACAGATCCTCCCATAAAAAACATCCATCCATCCATCCATCCATTTTCTATGCCGCTTATCCTCATTAGGGTCATGGGGATGCTGGAGCCTACCCCAGCAGACTTTGGGCGAGAGGCCACCCTGGACTGGTCGCCAGTCAATCGCAGGGCACATATAGACAAACAAACATTCACACTCACATTCATACCTATGGACAATTTAGAGTCGCCAATTAACCTAACATGCATGTTTTTGGAATGTGGGGGGAAACCGGAGTACCCGGAGAAAACCCACACACGCACGGGGAGAACATGCAAACTCCACACAGAGATGCCCAACGGAGATTTGAACCCAAGTCTTCCAGATCTCCTGACTGTGTGGCCAATGTGCTAACCACTCAGCCACCGTGCGGCCCCCCCATAAAAAAAAAAAAAAAAAAAAAAAAAAATCATCATCTACTAATACTCATCATCTACATCATCTCCTTCTACTGGTCAGTGTTTGTCAACATGACCCAACACGATCAGTTCCTGATCTCTAGCCAACATTTACACATTTTTTATGCTATTCTTGCAGCTCAAAGTGCTACAGGCAGATTACCTGAGCATTTTGGTGCTTCGAGACTGAGAGGTGATGCAGTTAGTGTGTCCTCATGGTCATACTGGACCGGAGTTGGGGTCCAAGTGCCGACGACAGGCAGCACTCTGTGGCTATCAGTGTACTCTTCACTCCCATGCCTGTGGTCAAGATCAGTGACACCACATCGCTTCCAACCTCTCCTGCACTGTGCAGAGAAATTGTATCCTGTCCTCACAGCTAACCACTTCAACAAGAGTGTTTCTTCAAGACCAAACTGTTTGTGTGATTACAGGCAGATCAATACATCACAGTGTCCTCAGCCAGCCCACTCCAATGGCACAGGAAAGGATGCTGTGACATTAACAGCCCCCACAGAGAGGACGGCTTTACTTACCGGAAAAATATTCTTCATTAGCCAGGCGGGTGGCACTGCCTTGTCATTGTTATGCTAGCGAGGCTGTGACATTTGGGTTGGATGGGTGGCAAATACCTCCTTGATCACACGCCGTAGAGCACTATTTGAATTTTCATAAACTTTGACGGACAGCTCCCAAAGCGTTATCACCGAGAGAATGTAATCTTCCCTGACCCTAAATGCCATGGCCGCCTGCCGGTGTCCCACAGGGTGTCTGATAAAAGCTGTAGGCCTCACTCGGCGTTGCCTCGCAACCTCTCGGCCTTTAACGGATGTCTTTCAACTCGGGGGTTAAATGGCGTGCCTTTCTGCCTAGTGAGACCTACTGATAGGCTGTCTCCTCTCCTCAACAACTCGCTGACCCTCGGCCCAGGAAGTGGTGCTTACATTCAGCCGCACTTCAGGACACAATGTGCTTTTCCCCCCACCGTGGCTCTTAAACCCAAACACTCATATTGACCCGTCTCGTCCACCCTCTCCTCACAGTCTTCCCTTGTTTCAAACTATATTGGCTGCCTGCTGTTATTGATTCCAGAAGATTGGGTCCCAGTAAGTGCTCCTTTGAGTCTGCTGCTATATTAAGCCTATTGCTCCACCAGCAGATGACAGTGCTGGAAAGGTTTGGGCTGCCTCTATTTGGTATCATCAGAGTGTTAATTGATTTGGCTGCTGAATGTAAACACAAGCTAAAAATACTGCAAATACTGGTGTGATGCGCTCACTCATAAATTGATAGCATGCCTGTGGTGCACGGAACATGAGGATAATAAATTCTCAGTGTTTTGTGGTTGGTTATGGCCTATTGTTCCATGTGGAACAATAGACCATAATTGTAAAATGTAATGTAATTATAATTGTAATACATAATTGTAATGTAATGTAAAATGTATTGTTCCATGTGGAACAATACATTTTTGCATACGTTTTACTGATTTTTTCCTTCCTTCTCACTCTGTTCCAGACCCATTCTTACATTCAGGATGAATAAATTAGAGGCTTAATAGTTAACCTGTTACACAACATTGCTATGTGCAATGCATTGCTACCCATGCTACCCATTCATCCACCGTGCGGCCATGCTCAAACTAGTAAAATATTAATTATATTAATATGGAATCCTACTTAATGGGTATGCACGTGATTGGTTCCAGACCTGAACAAAATACTGTAACTGCAATAAACGAGGGATGACCTTACAAATACAGTATGTCTAAAATATATACTACGCACAATTTCAATATAAAAAAATATGCTTAGTATTAAAAGAGCAGTTGTGCGTTTTGTCCAAAAATTGTGATCTTTAAATAAATGATTATTATGAGAATAAGGGTGAGGAGCTCGGCCATCCGGGAGGAGCTCAGAGTAGAGCCGCTCCTCCTTCACATAAAGAGGAGCCAGTTGAGGTGGCTCGGGCATCTAGTCCGGATGCCTCCCGGGCGCCTCCCTGGTGAGGTGTTTCGGGCATGCCCGGTCGGGAGAAGGCCCCCGGGAAGACCTAGGACACGCTGGAGGGACTATGTCTCACAGCTGGCCTGGGAACGCCTTGGTGTCCTCCCGATGGAGCTGGAAGAGGTCGCTGGGGACCGGGAAGTCTGGACTTCCCTACTGAAGCTGCTGCCCCCGCGACCCGGACCCGGATAAGCGGTGGAAAATAGATGGATGGATGAATGAGAATAAAGTAATGTTTTAAAATGTTGTAATACTATGATTGAGTATTTTTTAGTAGAATAAGGATAACATAAAACACATATTGATATTTGATCATTGAACTGTATTTAAATGTTTTATTTGAATGAGTCTGGTTGATTGCTTGCCAACCGTCACACTGCACAATGCATGTCACTGCACGATCTGTATGGGAAACATGAGCCGTTCTGTGCACGGGCAAAACATGTCTATAGCCAATCGGTAGTTTGTCGACCTACTTTTCGGCAGACACATGTCCGGCAACCCGATTTGTACTTAGCATGTGCATACTACGTCATCACTCAACCTGCTTTATGGCAGTTACAGATCGTGCACGCATTAGGCGACCCGATTTGTACTACACGTGTGCAATATATGTCACTCCCCCTCCCCCCAAAAAAGTGTTATGTAAATTCAATAAATGACAGTATAATGATGTATTTAAAAAAATATCCTATCCACTTTGTAAAGTGGAGAAATGATAAACCCTCCTTTCCTGGTTGTATACTTTTTGGAGACATTGAAAAAACTAAAGACACAAACATTTACTAGCAATAAATGTTTGGATGGCTGCACGATATTCCTCCAAACTTCTGGTACACATACAAATTTGTCTTTCACTCGGCTTATGGCTGTTTGTTTGCATTCAAATGGAATGCCATTTTAGGTATTTATTATGTTGTGTTTTTTATTGTAGTAGTATTTATTCATTACTTTGTTTGCTATATGCCATATGTAGTATGGTTAGTGACCATACATTTATACATTTATGCATGTGACCTTGCACTGGTTAGCATGTTTGGCTACACTGTCAGGAGATCTGGCAGACCTTTGTTTGAATCTTCGCTTGGACATCAGTGTGGAATTTGCATGTTCTCCACGTGTGTATGTGGGTTTTTCCGGGTATTCCAGTTTTCTCCCAGATTAAAAAAAACATGCGTGTGAGGTTAATTGACAACTAAATTGTCCATAAGTATGAATGTGAGTGTGAATGTTTGTTTGTCTCTTGTGCTCTGCGATTGACTAGCGACCATTTCAGGGTTTATCCTGCCTCTCGCCCAAAGTCAGCTGGCATAAGCTCCAGCATACCCCCACGACCCTGAAGGGGAGTGGCATAGAAAATGGAACCAGTGCCTCACTAGCCATGAACCTCATCGCACATCACTGATAACACATGTACATATGTACATTAGAACATGTGAAGATAAAAACATATTGTTGACACAAATGTCAATCTTCCAATGATAAAAACATCACTTTATATGATAAAAATATATCATAAGACAAATATCACGTATTTTCTTTCAAAGTTGTAGTATTATGACAATAAAGTCATATTTATGGAGAAATAGTAAACAGCAAATAGTATTGTTTATCTGAGAAAGTAAGTATAATGAAATTAAATATTTATTTCTGAAAGGTAATTACATTAATTGGACATAATCGCAGATAGAAATACGTTTTTATTTATAATAAGTAGGGATGTAAATCTCTGTGGCAAATCATTTGATACGCATATTTTATGTACAGGGATATCAATTTTGGAAATATGAATCAATATTTTCTTCCAAAAATAATATACAGTTAGAGTTTTTGAATGTTTTATGCAAGGAACAATTTGTCCCACTTTGTTGGATGGTCCTTGATCATAAACTTAATCATCTAACTAAAAAAATTAATCGGCCTAGCAATATTATTGGCCCAACATTGTTGTTTACAGACACGTCAAAAAGCTAATTGTTGATGCTGCATCCATTAGCTTTACAACAGATATCTGGTCTTCAGTGTTTGCCAGGTTACCACGTTCAGCTTGACTGCTCAATGGCTAGTGTTAATGCCACAACAGGAGATATGTGATGTTACACATATTGGTATTGGTATCGGGTCGAGTTGGACAAGATCGGCATATTAGATATCGGCAAAAAAGCCAATATTGGACATCCCTAATAACAATTATATACTATTATCATAATATATTCTACAATATATATAGTATACTATAATATATAATTTATATTATATATATTATAAAATAATAATATATACTATAATATATACTTTAGTTCCTTTTTTTAGATAGAAAAAGTCAGATAATATTTTTTTTCACAGAACAGAACATATCATGACTTCCACATACGCATACCGTATACATCTGCAGTATTATACACCTTTGGATGATGCCTGTTGTGGTCACCTATGACCCATCTATTGGTTCCTATAAAAATATGTTATGGTCAGTGTGTGTCCAGACGTTGCATCCTTGTGGTCTTAAAGCGGATCCATATTTGAGTATGTGATGTTGGCATTGATGAAGTTGATGCTGGCGGCCATGCTGAGTGTGTTTGTGCTGCACAGTCAGAAAGTCTGATCCTGTCAGCAGTAGCAGTGCTAATATTGCATGGAGAGCTGTTTTATGGAAGCCACCCACCACCTAAATGCCTCATTCATTTCTTCTCCATTTCCTCTTGTGTCACATGCATGGTTAAGACCAGCTTGAAGCATTTTTCAAGAATATGCAAGGCAACACACTTTACATCGGAGCCTCCTCTCTCTTAGTAGACTTGACCTTATTTTGTCTGATGGAATGCAGCTAATTCATTTAGCATGGTGTGGTCATCACTTGTTTTCAATGAATTCATTGGTCAAGTGAATCTTATTTCAGTGTATTGTGTTTGCAGCAACTCCCTGTTCTGCTGGGCTGTTTCTCAGCTGAGATTTAATTTGTTAATGGCATAACCCTTATTAGAAGGCAATTATTATTAATTACCACTGGGTGATAGCCCTTAAAGCCCACGCACTTTTGCTTGCTCCTGTGGCGTGTGTTTGTGTGTGTGTGTGTATCTATACTGTTTTTATGTAAGATGATTGCCATCCCCACACCCTCATTTCCCTCTGGCTGTGAGCCAAACAGCCACATTGTCTTTATCAATGTGCCCGGGGGCCACTAAATGCCATTATTGTAGCTTGTGGATTCCTGTAGGGAAAAGGCAGCGCACTGTTTAATTTCTCTAACAGCCCAGGAAATATTTGTTGCATCACCAACACGGCTCATGGCAAACATCTATCGTCGCTTTGCAATTAACAACATAGATCATTTCCATAGAGCTCATTTTCATAATGCTTCTTTTATTATCAGAGGAAGAAATTAGCTCGGGAATTTATTTACACACCCACTGCAAATGGTAACAATGTGCTAATTGGCTGTTAGATGATTAACAAGCTTATGGCACATGCTAATGAATGGTGCGTGAGGTGTTTTTTGTTATGGCAGCTTAATTAGACACATCATAATGTGCTTGTTGCTTTGTAAATACAAACAGAAAATATTAAAAATATGTTCAAGTGCTTTCTATTGCCATCAGCTTGTGTGGAGACTGAATATTCTGTTTGTGTATTATAAAAACACTCAATAAAAATAAAAAGATAATTTTATCTGTATATGAAGTACATATACCATATCTTCCTCCAGGAACATTCTGATACTTTCTTGTAAAAGTCCTGAAAAGCTTGTGTATACAATCCTCCATTTTGACAGTGAAATTCGTCCATTTATTCAACTTTGCAAAAAACTTTGCATTTAATTTTTTGTTCTCCAGCTGTAAAAAAAAAAAGAAAAAAAGAGAAAGGCAGTGACAAGCACCAGCTCACGAATGCCCGCACTCCTCAGGAAGACACAAGTACTGCAATTGCCTCCCTTATGACACTTCTATGTAGTTAATTGATTCAAAAAGAGTGATGTCACACTTACATTAATAATTACTGTCATGATATGCTGGAACTGCTGCTTTCTCTTGCAGGGCTTGCAGTGCTCTGCTGGTCCCGTCGGGGCAGAGCCACCTGCAGACACCTGAGAGCAATCTCAATCAGGCTTTCTTAAGCCTTGCTGAGAGGCTCATGCCTTGTCCACATGTAGCAGGGTATTTTTAAAAAACCTCCTAATTTATTAAAATAATAGTTTCCACACGACCTTGTATTAAAAAAAAAACACATCCTCACGTGACCGGATAAATGCATAAAGCATGCCAAACTTGCAGGCGGCAACAGTTACTAAAATTCGATCCAATCAGAATCATCCCGTCACTTCCGCAAAACTTAAAACATGGCGTCCGACTCGTTCTTGTGGACTGACAATGAGGTAAGATTATTTCTAAACGTTAATTCAGATTACAAAGTCAACTAGACGCAAGACAATATCGTCAGTTCTGAGGGCATTCATGTTGTTTCTGATTTAAATACAGGTCGGGTGTGTGACGTCACCAAGTATGTTCTACAGGAAGTGACGTTTGGAAACGCAAACCTCCGGGTATAACGTATAGCCGGAGTTTTCTCCAGATTCACACTTTTCCCGGAGGTTTTGAAAACCTTCGCTTTATGAGATACCTGCCTACGTTTCGTGGACTTCATTCGTGCCTCACTCAACTTCACCTGAAGTTGTGCATTCTTGAGTGTACTGTAACTCTATCCGGTTGTTTGCCCTCGATGAATTCTCGCCATAATCACTTCTGCTTGGCAGCTCCAGCAGCCCTTTTTGTTCCTGCTTAGTGTTAGTATTTATTCCCTGCTTGGCCTTTTCCAGCAGCACCTTTTGTCCTAATCATTTGTGTGGCTTTGCCTGGCACTTTTTGAGTTGTACTTTTTGTGTTTTGTGGTGAATGTTTTATTTCATTGGCATACACTTTCTGTATTAAACTTTTTTCTACACCTTGGTTTTTGTCTCTCTGCTTTGGGGTCCAACAATTGGCGGTACACCAGATCTAACAATTACACAGACAGTAGAAAGTCATGCTGTATAATACATGTTTCTGCAACATTATATTTTTACTTAAGAAAATGTTAAAACTCATACAGGAAATACATTTAGAATACAGTTCAGTTGACAAATATTATTTATATTGTGTCATTAGTATTTTTTTATTTTTATTTTTCATTGTCTGTATATTGCATCCTAATACTGGATGAACACAGCAACTAAGCACAGAACAGAGTGTGAGATTTCAATGCTTGGGGTAGGCAGCGGTATTCATGCTGTGCATTTTATCTGTATTATCGCATATTTATAAATGGTTTCTGTCTTAGGGTGAATGGGAAGAAAATAAATTTAGAAAATAAATAAAAAAAAATAGTTTTTGACCAAAAATTAGTGAATTTGCGGAGCCAGGAATGCTGAATTGCTAATGTGTGGGAGTCGATTGTACTGTATTGTCATCAATTAAAAAAGACAGGCATCTTGTGTGGTAGGATAGACTACAGTAAATTGCGGTGAGAGGAGGCTGCACGCTTTAGTGCTGTAAACATGTATTATTCATAGATGTGTTGCATCTTAAAACACGTGGTGAAGTGAAGACTAAACACTTCGTCATGGCAAAGCATTGCAGCAGAGCATAGTGTCTCAGAACAATGTTGTCTCATCATGTTGAACATGCTGCAGTCTTTCTGCATACTTTCATGAAACAGGATCTTAGCAAAGCTAAGCAAGACATTTGAATGTTGTTTTTGCCTTTGCAACTTTCAAACATGACATAAGGTTGACTTCAGGTGACTTTTGTCAACTCACCATTTAAGCAACTTAATCAGATGGAACGTTGTATTTAGCAGATAATCTCAGCACAAGACTATGGCAGTATAACCTTGACGTTTACTTTCAAATCAAACAACTGGGCATCTTATTATCATAACAAAAATGTTTATAAATTACAAGCAACAAATACACTATATACAACATAATAAGGTGGGTTTTTGAATTGTAGAAAAATATACAATTTTTTGTTAAAAAAAACAAAAACTGAAAAATCTTAAAAACACATAAGGGGGGGTTTACATTTATTGTGACCCTTATACGTACATCGAGTCTGTTTATGTTGTGTTGAGCCAAAAATGGTGTTCATTTTAATTCAAACTATCATTAACCAACTCCCACAAGGTAGGTCAGATACTTTCTAATTGTGCTTTCATGCACTTTTGTAGTTCAGTGCCTGAGAAAATCCACAAGACTCCCAGTGGGATGCATTGTGGGTATGTAAAGGGTAGCCAATGCGTTTGTAAACTTGGAATGCAGTTGATTTGTATGCACTTAAAAGTCAGACGCATTGAAAAAAACATTGCATCATCATTTCTACTTGCATCTCCATCCTCAGGGGGAAAAACACT
Organism: Oostethus manadensis; assembly: GCA_024372805.1. Taxonomy (NCBI): domain Eukaryota; kingdom Metazoa; phylum Chordata; class Actinopteri; order Syngnathiformes; family Syngnathidae; genus Oostethus; species Oostethus manadensis. The sequence goes on along the minus strand of QODF01000110.1, from coordinate 71,878 downwards.
GTTTAGTAGCACATGCATCTGTTATCTTTTTCTTTAAGTTGTGTTTCCTCCAAACAAAAGCAACACTTTGTAGATAATTACTGCAGTTTGCAACGTTCCTTGCATAAGAGCCAATTTGGAGCAGCTCGCTCTTTGTTTGCTGTTTTTGTTTTCCATCTGTTCTGTATAGAACAAAAGACAGTGGTTGTCTGTGATGGTGCATCCTCTGGGAAAGCCGGTGATGAATATTTGATGTAAAGCCTGCGTTTTATTGTCGACTCGCCTCTGAGCAAGAGTCCTCATTGATCTGCTGTTATAATCACAGTAAAAGAACACCCCAATCCCATGCCACCCCACCCAAACAATTCCCTGACCACGCCACATTCACACGCAGGCGTTCAAGAAAGTCCCATAAAGGTGTTGGGGGGGGGTGTACAACTCCCGTGGGCCGTTGTCAACAGCAAGTGTGTGGTTGTGTTGCAGTTCATTAGCTCTCAAACTTGGCCTGAATCTAAATGATCCGGTTAGGGGGCAAAGGCACGAAAGATGAGCAGAGAGCATACTTTCTTTTCTCATTAAAAAACACTTGTCATTCGACTGCATTTTAAATGTCAGTAACCGAGAAGCAGAACAGTTGAGACTGTTTTTTGGAAAGATGCTAATTTAATTCTTGTGCTCTCGAACAACAACAGGATATATAAAATAAACAATAAATCCAAGAACCCAATAATTAAATGAAACAGGAAAAAAAGAGAGAACTTGTTACTTACATCCCTGTGGTTGTCTTGCACCCTGGAAGGGGAGTCACAAGGAAGAGAGGTCTCAACAATGAGACCGCTGCTATATATCTAGTAGATACCTGTCATAGTACAATATCCTTTCACATGTTCTAGGATGGGCCGCACGGTGGCCGAGTGGGTAGCACATTGGCCACACAGTCAGGAGGTTCTGGGTTCGAATCTCCATTGGGTATCTCTTTGTGGAGTTTGCACGTTCTCCCCGTGCGTGTGTGGGATTCCTCCCACATCCCAAAAACATGCATGTTAGGTGAATCGGCGACTCTAAATCGTCCATTTGAGTGTGAATGTTTCTTTGTCTATATGTGCCCTGTGATTGACTGGCGACCAGTCCAGGGTGTACACGGCCTCTCGCCCAAAGCCAGCTGGGATAGACTTCAGCATACCCGCGACCCTAATGAGGATAAGCGGCATAGAAAATGAATGTTCTAGGATACCATCCTCTTTTTGATTTTTTTCAAATCAACATAATGCTCATGACCTAATTCTAAGGCTTTTCTGCAAGCCAAATGAAAAGCAATTGAGTATTTTTGCATGACGTGTAAATTTTTCAGGTTTCACAACCATACAACAATGTTGGTAAAATGATGGCTTTCAGGTTTGTGTGTTCTTGGTGGTGGTACTGATGGTAAGGCTAAAGTTGCCATAAGTGACGAAAACCAATCCATTTTAACTTGCATGTCAGGTGGCTAGCCTATGTCAGTTGGAATGTAAGCACAATCGTCAGCAGCTCAGTTGAAAGCATCATGTATCACACATCGATAACGAGGATCACACATCCTTGTATGACTTCATTTGTTACTGGAAAGCTGGAAGAGCTACCTTTGTGGTGTTGTACAAATACCATTATCATGAAACAGACAAACAACTGAAATGTAGTTCTTGTTCTGCCGTAATCTTCCGCAATCATTATTACAGGATTGAATGGTAGTGTGCGGGCAGCAAATATCATGCCAGCATTCCCATGATCTTGTCTGAAACCACAGTGAATTCTGGAATGAGACCTTGCTCAAGATGACAGTTGAGGTGTTTCAAGAAAATTATTACAAGGACTTCCCCACCGATTGACAGCAGAGAAATTCCTCTGTGATTGTCGCAGTATTGTCAGATGATTGTCAGAGATGGGTGATAAATTTAATTTTGTGGGAGACCTTCTGTGTTCGACATAGACTTGAATAAGCTGAGCGAGCTTCCATACCCAAGGAGGACCAGCAAATTTGTAGAGTACTTCCAGGGGGTTTACCATTTGACAGTGCGTTAATGGTTTCCTCTAATTTAGGGGGTTTGTAAAGGGAAGTTTATTTTGACCGAAGGCAAGCGATTGACTGCCTCCTTATTGATGTATGATGTTTGGTTAACGACAGAACCGAAGTGCTCAGCTTTTCTTTTGAGAACTTTTTATTGGTCTGTGAGGAGTGTCAGTGTCCGTGGTTTATAGCGCATAGACAACCTTGACAACACCGTGGAACATCTTTATTTTTATCGACATAGGTCTGAATTTCCTTTGTTTTGTTTTACAAACAAGTATCTTTCATTGTCCTTAGTTTAGACTGGAGCTTTGATGGAATAGTTACCCATTCTTACCAGCATAAGTTGTATCCTTGAGGTATTCTTTGTGGAGGTGGTATTTCATAAAGCTGCCCATCATTTTCATCAAGCCACTTTTGATCATTTTGGGCAACCCAGTAGTCACTCATAGTCATCCTCTTTGTTTCCGGAATCAAAGGCAAGAGTTTTCAGACGATTGTCAAAAGTGCTAGCAAGATATACAACGATATTATTTAAGATATTGTACGTATGAACATCCATCCATCCACCCATCCATTTGATGGATGGGTGGATGTACTGTACATGTATCATTAAAAAATGATACATGTATCATTTTTTAATGATACATGTATCATAAATGTGTTGTGAATGAGGATGCTTGCGGACAGTTTTTTTTTTTATTTTACCATTTTTTTAAATTAAAAATTTTTTTTCGAATGTTTTGAAATAGGGTCTGCTCCAAGTTTTTGAAACAATTTCTCCAGCTGTCGAAAACATCTGCTCACATGACACTGATGAGGCCGGAGTACAGAAAAATTCCAAGGAAAGTTGGAAGAGATATGGATATTGTGTCTTTTGGTTGTCCCAGTATCTTATAGGATCCTGGGACCTCTGCCAGGTATTTCTGCACCTCCTGGATGGCACCTGCTGTCGCATTGTTTGTCTGCCCCCCCCCCCCCACTTCAATGTCCAGATGTTGCCAAAGGTTACCTAAAAAACAAGAAATTAGTTTTTTAATAGATGATTTCTATACAAATAATGCTGAATAACATGCCTGAAGTGGAGGCAGACGGCTGTTGTGAAGACGATCCTGGCTGGGGCTCATTTGTGCTGAAAATTACACCAAGTCAAACCACAAGCAAATCAATATATGTAAATGAAAAATTAACTGAATTGGATCTACTTTAGATGATTTCCACACAAACCTTTCTAGTTGGCAAAACTTATGAGGGATCAAGGACATTATTAGGTTCCCTGAACCCCTCACTCTCTACAATGCTGAGGGGCTGGCAGTCCTTCCTTGAAGCTAGATGGTTAAAATTTAAGAACATAATAATGGCAAGTAATTATCAATAAAGCAACTGTGACTAAGTTGTAGAATGGCTTTATTCCTGAGTTTGTATTCATTCTCGTGCTTGGCCCTATAATGTCTCAGCATTGGAAAAAGTGCTTGTATTTAAATAAGACAGTTCTGTCGAACAAATGCGACATTTAACCTGCAGAAGATAATATGAATAGTAATAGAATCACATAGAAATGAATTTGAATTCAGATAGATCAAGTGGAAACTCAGAGGAAGAGTATGTAACAAACAACACAGAAAATAAAAGACCTTATTTTCTAATATGATATCAAAGTGGTCCCACACGGTGGAAAGATTTTTTTTGCCCGATGCTGCTCCATAATTTGTGATTTTGTATGAATGTGGCGATGAAACACAAAGGATCAGGTCAGTCATTTCAAAACACTTCCTGTATCAGTCATGTGACTTTCATAAAGTTCTACGAGACCAAGACACACGCTGACTCGTCGGCGTTTTGATGTATGTGTTTAACTGCAAAACATCTGATCCAACTTCAACAAACTGACCTGTATCAGCAAAACAAGTCGCAATTTCACAGCTGCTTCATTCCTACAAAAGACAAATAGCCTTGTAGGTTTCCATCTGTGCTCCCAGTTTATCCACACCTGCTGCTTTGCCAGTCCCCCATCGCCACAGGACAGAAGTGACACAGTGCGTGTGGTTGTTGAGGGCGGAAAAGTTGTGCTTAGTTGACACTCTCTCATCCAGAAATCACCCGTACCAGGTGCCATGACATGATCAAGACGGCCGTTGTAAGCACTAGATGCAGTGGATGATCCACCAGGATTCCTTAGACCTGTGGGATTAAGAGGTCACTCGAATTTCTCACTCTGGTAAGCACACGCAAGACTACCAGCCCCCCACCCCAATTCGCCACATGGTTTTTTTTACATTCAAAACTTTTTTTTCTGTAATTTTCATTTGGATGTTTCCAAACAGAGGATATACAGTACATATAGTAGGCTGGTAGCTACTGAGCTGATTGGTTTCTGGCTTGATGCGAAAGGGATCTCTTGAGTCATAGATCAGCAGTAATGAGGTCGGTAAATCGAATGACAGCAAACTATGTTGAGTCCAACATCTGACTGAAGATCTTAATCTAAATAGTAATACACGTTAACATGTAGATGGATTGTAACAACAATTCATGACAAGACAATGTACACTTAACAAGACAAGGCATGTTAAGTGACTAAGCAGGACTAGTTTACCATTTGACCACCTCTCAAAGGTTCTCTGGCACTTCACCACAGGCCGCCAATGTCATTTGAACGAGCTCAGGGCCTCGTATCTGGCCTCCATTTTTGAGCGGGGTTTCATCTTAGCTGCGACAAAGACGAGCCAGTCCATCTCTTCCAGCCTGCCAATTATAAATGTGTTTGGTGGAGCACCAGCTTCTATCTCACACCTCTCCAACCTTTATTATCCCTTCAAGCGGGTGAGATTGCTACATGCTAAGATAAGATCTTATCTTGCGATAAGATCGCCCTGCGTGCATGAGGACAGTTTTGGCTCATATGAAGTCCCACGCCTGCTAATCATGTGAAGACGCTTTTAAAAGGGAAACTTTTTGTGTCACTGAAGTTCTCTACTTTGACAGAAGAATGCTGGCTATAAGGTATGGCCAGGAGGATATTTGTCTGTAAGGGACGCTTAATTTGTGTATTCTCCTATCACATTAAATGTGCTTTTCCCATACATGTTCCACGTGATAATATGTAGCAGCGTTATGATTATTCCAGGGAGCAAGGACAGAAAGATAGAGCGACTAAGTAATTCAATTAGCCCTGAATGGCTAATTGGATCAATTTGGAAGGCAGACACTGTCAAGGATAAGACTAATCATCTATGCAGCACCAATCCTTTTATTGCTCAGACACGTCTTGTAAAAGACAAGGTGTGATCTGGGAGGTTAATGTAATTACTGTCGAATTCTCTCACTCAGTGTGCACAATGATGCTAATTAATCAAAGATCTCTGGACTATAATGAAGCGCGACAAGCCAGGTAATACTGATTACGTATTTAGGGCGCATCGACATATTTTATCATTTCTACATGCAGGCTGCAATTAGTACTCTTTTTCCTCCCACTCCACTTCCTTCAAAGCGTCTGCAAAGTGGGAATAGTTCCTTGTCACCTGTGAGGCATTTGGCTTTTCATCCCAATAAAAGGTGTCATTTCCAGTCAATGCTAGACAAGCTCAGCGAGGTGTAAAGCAAAGTAATGAGAGCGAGAGAACAGAGCGTTCATATTCATTATCTTCATCAGGCTGTTGGATGTATGTGACACACCTGCCATGCATGCTTTATGAATGTACCTAATAGCACACTGACAGCATCCAGCTAATAAAACCCACAGAGTAGTCAGACTAGTATTGATTCTCCCCTGTGTCCTATTGATTTCTGACGTTTTCATGTGGCACAAAGCTGCTAATCTGCTGTGTATCACAGAGACGCCCACAGTGCAGCCCATTGACTCCACTATCAATAGCTTCAAAGCTGAATATCATTAAATCCTCATCACTTTGTTTCCCATGCTGCCCGCTGCAGACCAGTGAGCACTGCTCGCGACCTCTGAACAACCACCACAGCCTTGTTTATGGCTCTGACATGCACCGTTTCTTTTTAATAGGCCAGAGCATCGGCCCCGCTCAGCACCACGCCTCTTATTGACCCCCACTGCCTCAACGTGGGTAATTGGACGCGCTATTATCCATCACAGGAGAGTGTACACTCAGTCGTATATGGGGGGATATAAATACAATGCTGTGTCAGCAAACACGGCCATATAAACTTAGTACCTGCACCAACTAATGTGGTCCAATACAAGAGATTTTATGTGAAAAAAAGACAAACAAAACCTATAACAAAAAAATTGTACAATGTTGCAAAAGGTTGTTATTTTCACAAAACTGAAATGTGACTAATTAAAAAAATAAACATTAAAATCACTAACACAACCCCTTATAATGTAACACAATGGTTGTATGACATGATTTATCAACTTTCCTTAAATATGTTCTATATTGTTTGTGATTATGTTTACGTTATTCCTTTTATGAAAGAAAATGTCTAATTTGCCAAAATTAAATATATTTTTCGTGATGAACTGCCAACTTAGAGAGAGAATTTGCAGAACAGAGAATTAAGCCGTATTTATTCTAACCACCGACGATAAACTAGAGTGTCTGAAGCGGAGTTGTCCGATGACATGATGGCGATGATGATTGGTCGGTTTCAAAACAGAATGGTAAGTGTACATTACCTTGGAGTTGCTAATCCTTCACTTATTGTTTTCTTCTTAATCGGCCTCTAAATGAGCGTAGAGGGGTCTTTAAAACCTTTTTTATTAGTAAACATATTGCTGTGAAAATATGTTTTATAACACGCGTAATGGGAATGCATTGCTTGTCGCTATGGTGGCACAGTGTTTAGAATGCATATATATATAGAATACTTATGCAAGTAAGACATGACTTACTCTGTTCTGTGGCAACTTTTACGTCTATGTGTGACGTGTGGGAAACTACCATTTTCTGAGACGACAGTTCGTCATGGCTTCCGCCATGAACAATAAATGTAATTTTTGCCAATTTACTGTTCGCTCTCATAAAACAAACAACAAAGAACATTATTTCAAAAACAAAATATCACCTCTTTAAGCAAAGTGAATGAAAATCATGTCAGTGAGCCTTTAAAGGCCCTTTGGCCACTTTGCGCAGAATAAAAAATAAGGGTGATTGGAAGTTGTTTTGATGTGCTCAGGGTTCTATATCTGCCTGCTCCTGGCTTGTTCATGCTTTTCAGCAGCCTTTTCCCTGTCTAGAAGCGAACAACTGGGCACACCTGCACTTGATTGGTTCCAACACATTTAAGCAGATGGACTGTTTTGCTGCCTGCTACTCTCATGTATCATGATGATTCTTATTTGAAAGTTTTGGCCTCAGCCATATTAGCTTTTTTCTTCTTTTGAGGAAAAAGTCTTCTCCGACGTCTCCCTGAAAGTACTCCAAGTTGCACCCTGCTCTCCAGCTTGACTACCATTTATTTTACCTTTGTTCACGGTTCATCAGTTGCTGCCTTTTTCACACCAACGCCTTTAGTTGAAATCACCCTCTACGAACAATTTTTAAGTGACGTGCCTGCACACCTGCCTCTGCATCTGGGGTCCAGCACCTGTCTGCGCAAAAAGGAAGTGGTCATAACCAGAGGTTTGGTCATCATCTGTAAAGTAATATATGATGGAAAGATGAGTGAACTGTTTGAGAAGTGTTGTGCTGTGTTGAGTGCTTTTAGCTTGGAAATTTAACCCTCACGTTTGAGTGCTATTGCAGCTTAGACCAAGCCACAACTTTACATCTAACTGGATGCTGGGGGTGGTCAATGATGTCAAATTGCACCATGGGAAATTTGTCCACCACTTTATTGTTTCTGTGTCACATGAGTTGGGGTCAAAGGTCAGCATTTGATCATGTGTGCTTAGTGTTTCCAAATGGTAGTTGCCAAGGTGACAGGAGCTCCTCAGTAGGGTTAGCCCAATGAGGAACATATTTTAGTGATGACAGTAAAGAAGGAGGCAAGGAAGAGAGAAAGACGTGTGGGGCACCCATGGGACAAGGACAGAAGAGCAGGGGGGATCGATGGTGCTTAAGGTGTGGGGGTGACAAAGATGGGGTGCAAGAGAGCGCCCGCCACAGCCCATTAGAGACGGTGACTCCCTGCTGGGAGCAGACAGCATGACAAACAGCCTCAGCTCTGATAATAGTGCTGCTGATCGATAGGCTGTCCCCTCCACGCCCCCATGGGCCCAGCACGTCCACCACCAATGACCTCATGACACTTGGTGTGTGTGTGTGTGTGTGTGTGTGTGTGTGTGTGTGTGTGTGTGTGTGTGCGTGTGTGTGTGTGTGCGTGCGTGTGTGTGTACATGTGGGGGCTGGGATATACAGAGAAAACTATCACTGACTCTGATGGAGTGTCACACTCCCCTCTCAACCTAACCTTATCTTTACACTGTAATAGAATCAGTTAAGCTTGCCCAATTAGTACATACAATACATGTCCTTCACAACTTTATTGCTTTGTTCATTGTGTGTACTAAACATTTATCTATTTAGCTATATATTCTTGTATGTGTTTATTTTTTTAATTTTAAATATTTTATGGTAACATTGTATTTACTTACTTATTTTTTCCATATCACGGTGTATGTAAAAAATTTAACTAAATGTTTTTCAAAATTATGCATATACTTGCTTTTGGTTGAATAGTAATTTAGTAATTTAGTAATAGTAAAAAAACTCAACAGCATAGGCAGATATTTTATTGACTTATTTATTGACTATTACTCAACTGAATACACAAGCCATATAATTAAAATAAGTGTGCACATCATGCAATAATGCAATTATGTTTGACTTGGCTTTGTAGTTCCAACCAGTAATAATTTTGACTGTGGACCTTGTGACTTATGTTTTTTTAATTGAAAACCAACTGAATACTTTCTACTCTCTTAAAACATGCAGATCACCAAAAGTGCTTTTTAAAGTGGTAAAGGTTGAAGGAAAACACATGATGGTGAGCCACAATGGGGCTGTGGAAGAATGACTGACAGCTTTTGGCTCAGGACTATTATAGTTACTGAACCTGTGCCAAGTTTTTAAAGACCTTATTGAATGTCAGGCATAAAAGGAGCTTTCCGGCTTATTAAGGATATGAAAAACAATTCATTATCCATATTTATGCTCTATTATTTTTGTCAGTTTGTCAAGGCTGTCTAATGCATTTATGGACATGGAAATATATCAACACAAAAAAGGAGGAAGCAATAGTCGTGTATCAGTAGGCGGATATGTAAAAACATACACGCGCACATAGTGTTGTGCTGTCAGTCAGTGAGCCAAGAGCACATGTCTGCTGAGAAGTCCTTTCTTCTTGATGTGTTATCTCACAGCTCCAGTTGTGGCTTGAATGGTGCTGAGGCATTCTGACTTGCAAAGTGAGACTCCATATCTGGAGCAAGCCCACAAGCCATAAACCACAGGCTGCAGCAGCAGCTTCTGCAGCCCGACTCGCTACGACTTCAAACACTAACAAGCTGGAATAACATTTTGCTTGGGGTGGCTTCCCTTGACGACTCCCAGCTGCTGGCAAGCTGCTGGGAGTAAAGACAAGATTTATTACAGGGCCTTGTCGCATTCGGATAAAACCTAACCGCATCGTATAGAACGTGTGGGATCAGAGAACACGCCATTACCGCTTCTTTCTCTTTAGATCAACGCGAGATCCGGGCTGGAATCCATCAGTTGGAAAATCAATTTTCTTGTCTCAGCCTGCTTCTTCCTGCAGTCAGGGCTTCCTCTAGGCTGCATGTGGAATTGGACTGACACTCTTGCTAGTACATTTGCCTTCCACACAAATTTCCTTGAAATGATTCACAGGCAAAATGTTTCAGAGTCAGCGTTACAAAAAGGGAAGGGATTGGAGTGTTCACACTCATGCTTTGTTAAGCTCTTTTTACTCTTTTTCGGGTGCCGGGCTATTTCATAACAGGAAATGTGAGGAAATGATGAACCCCCAAACAACCTCCCTGAGGGCCATGACTAAGTGTGGACATGAAAGATCTCTGATTGACGCAAGAAATCAGCCGAAAGAGAGGACGCAATGTTGCTACACAAGCCTGGTGCTTGTCTTTGTCAACATGGACACACCATGCTGTTGTTGAATCTAGGAAATAAGGAAGTGTTGTTTTACTAGAAGAAAAATGTGTTGGAAAGTACAAAGCTGTGATAGCTGCTGTTGAAAGGTCAAGTAGTGTATGTGCGAGTTTACTGTGTGTGTGTGTGTGCTACATATTCTAAGGCAACAAAGCAAATGGATCACAGATGAATCCTCCATTGTTCTTTTTTGCCATCACCTTGACATCAATGGGTAATTCAACAACACAGCAATAAGGCAGAAGAGTAACCTGTTAACCCTCAAATTTTCCCAGGGAAAGTCCAGTATTTTGCCCTTTTTTCCCAGCACCCTACTATTTTAGTAGTTTCTCGTATTTTTCCCGTATGACCAGACAACATTGAAACAATGCCATTCCATAAAATCACAATGAAGGTGTTTCTACAAACAGGAGTGCGTGTTTGGAGGTTACATACTGCTTACTCTCACCTGGCCTCCAAATGGACGCTGAGAGGAAGTTGAGACCACCCACCACGACAAGATATGAAGCGCAACTGGGCCTCTCCAACCAGATAAATGTCTACTTTCATTAACCACATGAGAAGGTCTACATCTGCAGAACATTTCAGACTATGTTTGGACACGGTGCAGCCGGCAATTTCAACTCCAGAGACCAAGGAAGAGGTGGAAATTAGGCATATGGGCGTGCATGTGATGGAAAGTTTTGTGGTTACCACAACAGAGTGAGTGATGGAGGAGGGTTCACGTCCATTAGAAGAACACCTGCTGGCACGACCTCCTTCCCTTTTCACACAACAACTCTAAACAGAAAAACAACATGATTGGATAATGATATATATACATTACGTACTACATACAGTACATACAATGTAGCCGCAACTGGGCAATGTAGCCGCAACGGGGCACAAGCCAGTGTCTTATTGTGATTTTGAAGGAGGAGTTTGCTAGCAACATCCTGGAGGTAAAAAAAGTGTCAGATGAGCCTGAAGCTAGAAATCAAAGGTGTGATGTTCAATGTTGTTAGTGGGTATGCTCCACAGGTAGGATGTGAGATGGAGGAGAAAGAGAAATTCTGGTCAGACCTGGGTAAAGTGATGCAGAACATCCCCAGAAGTGAGAGAGTTTTCATTGGTGCGGACTTCAATGGACATGTTGGTGCAGGAAACAGAGATGGTGGTCGACTTTGCGAAAAGGATGGAAATGGCTGTAGTGAATACTTTCTTCCAGAAGAGACAGGAACATAGGGTGACCTATAAGAGTGAAGGTAGGAGCACACAGGTAGACTAAATCTTGTGTAGAAAGGTGTAACCTGAAGGAGGTCAGTGACTGCAAAGCAGTGGTAGGAGAGAGTGTAGGCAGACAGCATAGGATGTTGGTGTGTAGGATGACTCTAGTAGTTAGAAGGATGAAGAGGGTAAAGGCAGAGCAGAGGACGAAATGGTGGAAGCTGAAAAAGGAGGAGTGTTGCGTGACTTTTAGGAAGGAGTTGAAAAAGGCTATGGGTGGCCAGGATGTCCTTCCAGATGACTGGACAACTACAGCTACTGTGATCAGGGAGACAGGTAGGGGAGTACTTGGTGTGTCATCTGGAAGGAAAGTAGATAAGGAGACTTGGTGGTGAAATGAGGAGGTGCAGGAGTGTATACAGAATAAGAGGTTAGCTAAGAAGAAGTGGGACACAGAGAGGACTGAAGAGAGTAGACAGGAGTACAGAGAGATGCAGCGTAGAGTGAAAGTAAAGGTGGCAAAGGCCAAAAAAGGGGCTTATGATGACTTGTATGCTAGGTTGGACAGCAAGGAGGGAGAGAAAGATCTATACAGGTTGGCAAGGCAGAGGGACAGAGATGGGAAGGACGTGCAGCAGGTTAGGGTGATGAAGGATAGGGATGGAAGGGTATTGACAGGTGCCAGTAGTGTCATGGGAAGATGGAAAGAGTACTTTGAAGAGTTGATGAATGAGGAAAATGAGAGAGAACAAAGAGTAGAAGAGGTGACTGTTGTGGACCAGGAAGTAGCAAAGATTAGTAAGGAAGAAGTGAGGAGGGCATTGAAGAGGATGAAGAATGGAAAGGCACTCGGTCCTGATGATATACCTGTGGAGGTATGGAAGTGTCTAGGAGAGGTGGCAATAGAGTTCCTGACCGGGTTGTTTAACAAGATCTTAGATAATGAGAAGATGCCTGAGGAATGGAGGAGAAGTGTGCTGGTGCCCATTTTTAAGAACAAGGGAGATGTGCAGAGTTGTGGCAACTACAGAGGAATAAAGCTGATGAGCCATACAATGAAGTTATGGGAAAGAGTAGTTGAAGCTAGACTAAGGGCAAACGTGAGCATTTGTGAGCAGCAGTACGGTTTTATGCCAAAAAAGAGTACAACAGATGCAGTATTTGCTTTGAGGATGTTGATTGAGAAGTACAGGGAAGGTCAGAGGGAGCTGCATTGTGTTTTTGTAGATCTGGAGAAAGCTTATGACAGGGTGCCCAGAGAGGAACTGTGGTATTGTATGAGGAAGTCTGGAGTGGCAGAGAAGTATGTTAGAGCGGTGCAGGACATGTACGAGGACTGTAAGACAGTAGTGAGGTGTGCTGCAGGTGTGACAGAGGAGTTCCGAGTGAAGGTAGGACTACATCAGGGATCAGCTCTGAGCCCCTTCTTGTTTGCTATGGTGATGGACAGGCTGACGGACGAGGTTAGACAGGAATCTCCATGGACTATGATGTTTGCAGATGACATTGTGATATGTAGTGAGAGCAGGGAACAGGTGGAGGAGAAGCTTGAGGGGTGGAGGTTTGCCCTGGAAAGGAGAGGAATGAAGGTCAGCCGCAGCAAGACGGAGTACATGTGTGTAAATGAGAGGGACCCAAGTGGAAGAGTGAGGTTACAGGGAGAAGAGATAAAGAAGGTGGAGGATTTTAAGTACTTAGGGTCAACAGTCCAGAGCAATGGAGAGTGTGGAAAAGAGGTGAAGAAGCGTGTGCAGGCAGGCTGGAATGGGTGGAGAAAAGTGTCGGGTGTGATGTGTGATAGAAGAGTTTCAGCTAAAATGAAAGGAAAGGTGTACAAAACTGTGGTGAGACCAGCGATGTTGTTTGGTTTAGAGACAGTGCCGCTGAGGAAAAGACAGGAGGCAGAGCTGGAGGTAGCAGAGATGAAGATGCTGAGGTTCTCTTTGGGTGTGACCAGGATGGACAGGATCAGGAATGAGCACATCAGAGGGACAGCACATGTTAGAGGTTTTGGAGATAAAGTCAGAGAGGCCAGACTGAGATGGTTCGGACATGTCCAGAGGAGAGATAGTGAATATATTGGTAGAAGGATGCTGAGTTTTGAATTGCCAGGCAGGAGGCCTAGAGGAAGACCAAAGAGGAGGTTTATGGATGTAGTGAAAGAGGACATGAAGGTAGTTGGCGCAAGAGAAGAGGATACAGAAGACAGAGTTAGATGGAGGCAATTGATTCGCTGTGGTGAATTGTTCCCTTAGGAAATGCAGTACCACAAGGAGACATAATATTAAAGTATCATAAAAAACAGTATTAAGAGAACAGGCAACATATTAGGTAATATTTTAACATTCTTAACTGTCATGCAAGTGTGAAAAAATAAGTTAATTATATCATTAAACTAACTGAATGATAATTTTATAATTAAAAAAAACTACTCACTCTTTGACGTAGGCAGCAGGCTACTTTGCATGTTTTAACATTCAAAGATAACTTAACCACAAAACATGCATGTGGTGGTTTATATCCAGAACTCAGGCCGTCAGGGGTGACTGCTCAAGTGGTATTTATTGCCACAAACCCAAAGTGCAAAACACAGGAAAACAGTGCAAAATATTAACAGTGGAGAAAAAGCAAGAATGTCTAAAAATTATTTACAGGGATGTATGTTTACAAAAGAGCCAGAAAAAAAGGTTCAACAGTGAGTACTGCAATTACTCACTGTTAATTCGGCTAAAAACCCATCAGCCACGTTACCTGCTGTGTAACTCCAGCTAGACTGTATTACCTGCTTGAGAAGGCTCCCTTGTAAACCCCACAACTCCCTCCTATTGGGTTTCTCTAGCAATAGAAAATAAAGAAACATTTATTAAGCAAAATAACAGGCAGCATTGGCCAAATATACTACGAATATAAATAATAAATCAAAGCAAACAATAATAAAGTCATTTTGAGGCATTTCAGAAACTTTACAGAAACTAACATGACGCAAGAAATTTATATAGTTAACCACCCTAGTATGGAATCACAGGAGTGCCAAAATTAAAAGAAAAAAAAGCCATATTTTTAGAAATATACAGAGAAAACAAAAATATACAAATGTGCTCATATTATTTTTACATTTTGTCAATTGCTTTTTCTATTTTGTTAATGCTTTTTCCATTTTGGTGTTAATTTGACTGTTTCATTTTTGTATTTTTCATTTGTTGTTTGTCATTGCATTTACCGGATGGCTCCGGCTGGCGCCAAAAGGCAAATACAATACATTGATCCGCCCACAGCAAAAGCTTTTGGAGTGATAGACTTTTACCTGCACTTGGGTCCTGTCTCTGCATCTTGGGGTCTTTCCCACACTCGATCGTGACACACTCCTGCACAACTCTCCCGTCAGTGAGTTCTTTTGTTTTTCTCCAATATTCATACAATCCTTAGTGAACACTAATTTACATGCTGCTGTGCTGTAAATGACTCTCGTAGATTTTTCTAACTCGGCTCTAAGTGACATTATTTTCCGCACTCTCATAACAGACTTGGGTGAACATGCTTCCCCTCGAATTATCTGTGTTTTGTCAGGTAATGTTGCATCACATATGCACTTTTGACCAGCGCTACAATTTTAGAGCATACTGTATGTGACACAGCAGTTTGGCATTGGATTCTAGAATAATAAACAAATATTGGTCCGTCCGTTTATTACTTTTGAGCAAGTGTCTCATTTCTCTGCAAATAAACACTTCCACTGGTTCATTTTGAGTGACATGGCTGCGTTGCTGTCATGTAAGCATAATAACTGAATTAATTACGCCCGCAAAATGCCGCTGCTATCGATCCACAAGCATTATTATTCATTCATTCATTCATTTTCTATGCCGCTTATCCTCATTAGGGTCGCGGGGATGCTGGAGCCTATCCCAGCAGACTTTGGGCGAGAAGCAGGGTACACCCTGGACTGGTCGCCAGTCAATCGCAGGGCACATATAGACAAAATAAACATCCACACTCACATTTATACCTATGGACAATTTAGAGTCACCAATTAACCTAACATGCATGTTTTTGGAATGTGGGAGGAAACCGGAGTACCCGGAGAAAACCCACGCACGCACGCACGGGGAGAACATGCAAACTCCACACAGAGATGCCCAACCGAGATTTGAACCCAGATCTTCCAGTTCTCCTGACTGTGTGGCCAATGTGCTAACCACTCAGCCACCGTGCGGCCAAGTAGGATTATATGTTATTATATTTTCCATTCACTTAATTGGTCGCGGATCCTTAAAGGGCCTTTATTCGGTCCATATCCTGACTGAGGTCCGTCATTTGCTGATGGCTGACATAAAGACTAAACACAGCTCACATTCCATTATTTTATTTTATTATTACTGTCACTTTTGCCCTGTTGTATTAAGCAGCCAGGAATAATGTGAACAATAATCCCTGGTTTATCATGGTTAACCGGTTCCAGAGCTGACCCCATAAGGGAATTTCTGCTAAGCAGGCGTTCTTATTTATAAATGGAATATTTCTGTATTTAGAAGAAAGAAAACCTGTTTCCAACTTTCTAAATGTTTTTTAAGCCCTCTAGACTTGATTACATTACATTCTTGAAAAACCTTGATAGCGCAAAGCTGCGAAATTCAAATTGCTTACCTACATCACAACAAATAATTTGTCATCTTTGCCATCACTAGTACTTTTTTATACAACCAAAAAAAAACAAAATACAAGTGGAGATGCTCAATGAGCAGAGGTCTCATAAAATATGCGGAATTCTCCCATGGTGACACAAAACAGGTTGAGCTTTGATTTTTGTGTGAATAAATAAATAAATAGTTAATATCCTGAAATCTTTAATTGTTCAGGTGCTGTTGACTTACCGCAGAGGTTCCACTGTACAATAGTGGTGAGAATGTGTTACCCAAAGAACAATGAAATACATTGTGGAGATAAACTGGAATGTATTTTTTTTTATTCAGAAGTTAGTGATGTGAAAAATGATCATGAATGAATGGCAGTCAAAGCTGTATCAAAAATTCTGCATTTACAAATAATAATGCTGTCAGAGAGGTCTTCATGACTTCCACCATAGAAGTGGATGTTGTTTTTTTTTTTACTGTTGGCATGTTTGTTCTATTTGCAATGTTGCGGTGATCCAAATTAGGATTGTTCTGCCAGAGCGGCAGTTCGTGCTCCACTGAGTGCCATTCCAGTTTGCTCAGTTTTCCGCATTATTTTGATTTATAACTGCAACTCAGGCTGCGTTGCTCTAAACATAACAAAGGTGCAGAAGCAGCCCCTGTGTTTCTCTGATTGTATTGATTTCTTTGAGCTGGCCCCAGCGTTTGTGTGACTCGGGGCGTATTTCATCGAGAGCAGTAAAATAACAAAGGAGATGGGCTGGAAGTTCTCCATGTATACCAATCAGAATTTATAAATTGGTCCATTACCTTTATTTCCCTGGTTACTCTGGGAACATTAGCAATTATTCTCTCATTGGGCCGGCTCATAAAACTAATAATCTGGTGATTTAGTGCCTCGTGGCACAGTGCACGCCAGTCTAGCCAACTGAAATCCATTCATCTTGCCATCTATTAGTTTTATTTTGGTGGGACAAATTGCTTTCCAAGAAAATAGGTCAATGTGTGTCCTCTATCAGACATTGCTAATAATGTAAACGTGCAGATGTGTTTGGAAGAGTGGTACCAACTGATTACCATATTATTTGCATAGTGGGAGGTTGCCTCAATTATCTTTCTTGGGCTTCATGACAAATTGCAAATATCCAAGATTGTGTACGCCATTCTAAATGGGTCCTCTGTGTGTTTGTGTGCCACCGTGCAGCAAAGTGAAGTCAAAGTTACTTTCCTGTCCTGCTGTGTGATCATGGAGATAGATGTCAGGGCCTGGAAGCTGAGAGGGCTTCTGTTGCCGCATGATGGATCCATACCACTGTCCCATTAGCGGCTCCCCTGGGAGGGAAAGCGCTGGAATCTGGGGAGACAGACCTAGATTAGCTCATAAATCACCGCCCCGGGGACGCAGGCGAAACAGTGACATCATCACTCTGAGACGCTCTGTGCTGTGATCTGGCTGACGCTGCGGTCCCCCTCAGCTGATATGAGTTGACAGCAGCCTGCGCCACAAATCACTCCCACCAAAACTGTCATGAGCGTTCAACATCTTTATCGTGTTTGCTTGTGGTGGATGTGACTTAATCTGACTTTAATGAAACAGAGGCTTGGCTTTTCCATGGAGAAATGAAACATTGGATGCTTCTGTAGATACAGTGGATGCTCTAATGTCCAAAGCCACTGAAGACAGACAATTTAGAATTTTAACAAAGTACAACAAATGCTGAAGATTACACAGTTTTTAATGCTACAGCAGAAGGATTCCACTGACAGCAAAGAGTTAACATGTGATGATGACCATAGAACTGGAGTTAGAACTGATTACATGAGCAGCACACATGGCTAAGCAGCAATAAGTCAACTGAGCATTTATGAGACTCACTTCAAGAAGAAGAACAAGCAGTAACCTCGCTCTGCTACGCAATGGTTTGCTCCTACCATATATCAGGAGGTAACTTCTTCTATTCTGTAATGTTGATGCAAAACAATCTGTTTACATTTTTTTAAACAGTGGTTAACTTATTTTTACATAACATATGCCAGCTGTGAATAAAAATGAAAAGGTGACTTGAAATATTGTCTGTACAGTTATTACAATGTCAAACTGTTGCCATGATACAACATTTAGTTTACGATGGCAACAGTTTATCAGTTATCTGGGCTATGGGGGGAAATAGTATTCTAAATACAAACCAATTAAAGATCTACCAGTGACTCTACCGGAAAAGATAGTGTTCCACCTGGCATACATGATATGGACAGTATTGACACATACCTCAATGAATCAATAAACAATTAGCGCCCACTTAATAAAGTAGAATATATCACTCCATTTTCCACCACATTCACAATTCCTTTAGGCCAGGTGTCCCACTACTTTTGACCAGATACGGTGCTAGTGATGGCATTCATTGCTGTCCCGCTACAAAGGCTGCTGTGTTCCTACTGCTGCTTGGTGGTAAGTGGCTGTCTGTGAGGCCCAGTGTGTAGTCGGGTCTGTAATAAGGACACACTCACAGCTCTGTGGTCACACAGCTGGTTCTGTCTGGCCAACCACTCCAACCTCACCACTTCCCCTCTCTGGGTGGGATGACAGACGCAGGGAGAAGTCGAGCTATTGGCTGCCCCCACCCAGATGTACACAACACACAGTCAACGCATAGAGAAGGGAGAAGACTGTTTTTATGTTTCCTTGCATAAAATGAAACTCCAAGGGTCAGGGAGGTCCTTGAGTGGTCACGCACACACAGATGCACACACACACCTCTAGAGACGTTTATGCACAGTGAGCAATGCTGTCCACTGCCATCACTGTCAGTGCACACAGCGTGGAGCTGACACTGCAAACAAATGCTGTTAGGGTGCTGAGCATTTTGGACTCCATGGAAGTTGACAGTTATAATTCCACTTCCTTTAGGGAGTGGCTGAGAGGAACACACAGCTCTAGTGTGTGGAGAGCATTATTTGTCACATGAGGGGAGTCATCACGGTCCTACCACCCCCTGCGGTTGGCCTCTGTCCCCTCCAGGCTCTGCTGATGTAATCTGCCAAACTCAAACTTGCATGTACACAGAAGAGATAGGAGGCCCCAAGGCCGACTTATCTGCTGTGATCAGAAGAGAAGAGCCAGCCAACTTTCCTTCTTCCCCTCTTGTGTCCTGTTGTTGTGTCACACTGATGCACATGTGTGTGATGACATCACAGGGAGCAACAACAACCCAGAAGCGCTGGAATCGTAAACCTAAATGATGGCTGTCGCAGGTTAACTACATAGCAAATGTCAACACACTCCCTGCGCTGTTTTGCCATGGGAGGTAGCTGAAAGGGGGAGCTATTTTAAACAACTTGTTTCATTTGTAGCAGCTCCTGTTTTGGGACGTTCTACTTTGTCTAAAGCTATTTGTGTGCTGCTGAATTGACGTTGTGTTTTCCCATGGTGCTCGGCATGTTCAATGCGTAGCGCTGGGAACATGAGGAAAGGTGACATGGTCATAATGAGGGAAATCATGTGCACATTTATTAAGGATCTTTGGCTTGGTTGCCCGAAGAGACATTATAATGATGTGGAGGCTGCCTCGGTTACACAGTCAAAGTTGTTGCATGCAACCGCACTACCTCTGCATGAGGCACCCTCCACAAAAATAATGTGTTTGGCCCAGCCTGTCGGCCGGCTCCACAGCTCCGGGTTAAGCAGCTTGCCGACCTCAAAGTGTGGGGTCAGCGTGGAGGAAAAAACATCACACAAAAACCACAATTGCAGCCCTCAAACATGAAAAGTCTCTTTTTATTTTTGACAGGCTCGCCATGTTTAATGGCCGGTTGTGTGTGCTGCGTAAACAAACAGTGAGGCCGGGCCTGTATGGGCGGCCAACAACAGCGGCTTCAGTGGCGAGCTGGATTACAGGCTAGCACAGAGACGTGGTTAGGATGGCACTCGCAAACACTTGGCTACAGTCAATGCAGCCAGCCAGTGCACTCCCACTTTCTAACAGCTCAGTGGTGACTTAACATTTCCAGATGTCAGAGCTTAGACCGCACTCTCGTCTCACTTAGGTGTCACATATTTCCTGCATCATAGTGTTGACTTTTCCTTTTTGCACAAGTTGGACTAGTTCACAAATATAAACATACAGTCTTTTCCTGTAGACATGGATATATTGATTTAGTTCTTCTTCTTTTCCTTTCGGCTTATCCCCTCAGGGGTTGCCACAGCGAATCAATTGCCTCCATCTAACTCTGTCTTCTGTCTCCTCTTCTCTTGTGCCAACTATCTTCATGTCCTCTTTCACTACATCTATAAACCTCCTCTTTGGTCTTCCTCTAGGCCTCCTGCCTGGCAATTCAAAACTCATCATTCTTCTACCAATATATTCACTATCTCTCCTCTGGACATGTCCGAACCATCTCGATCTGGCCTCTCTGATTTTATCTCCAAAACCTCTAACATGTGCTGTCCCTCTGATGTGCTCATTCCTGATCCTGTCCATCCTGGTCACACCCAAAGAGAACCTCAGCATCTTCATCTCTGCTACCTCCAGCTCTGCCTCCTGTCTTTTTCTCAGCGGTACGGTCTCTAAACCAAACAACACCGCTGGTCTCACCACAGTTTTGTACACCTTTCCTTTCATTTCATTTTAGCTGAAACTTTTCTATCACACATCACACCCGACACTTTTCTCCATCCATTCCAGCCTGCCTGCGCACGTTTCTTTACCTCTTTTCCACACTCTCCATTGCTCTGGACTGTTGACCCTAAGTACTTAAAATCCTCCACTTTCTTTATCTCTTCTCCCTGTAACCTCACTCTTCCACTTGAGTCCCTCTCATTTACACACATGTACTCCGTCTTGCTGCGGCTAACCTTCATTCCTCTCCTTTCCAGGGCAAACCTCCACCCCTCAAGCTTCTCCTCCACCTCTTCCCTGCTCTCACTACATATCACAATGTCATCTGCAAACATCATAGTCCATGGAGATTCCTGTCTAACCTCGTCCGTCAGCCTGTCCATCACCATAGCAAACAAGAAGGGGCTCAGAGCTGATCCCTGATGGAGTCCCACCTTCACTCGGAACTTCTCTGTCACACCTGCAGCACACCTAACTACTGTATTACAGTCCTGGTACACGTCCTGCACCGCTTTAACATACTTCTCTGCCACTCCAGACTTCCTCATACAATACCACAGTTCCTCTCTGGGCACCCTGTCATAAGCTTTCCCTCGATCTACAAAAACACATCGCAGCTCCCTCTGGCCTTCCCTGTACTTCTCAATCAACATCCTCAAAGCAAATACCACATCTGTTATACACTTTTTTGGCATAAAACCGTACTGCTGCTCACAAATGCTCACGTTTGCCCTTAGTCTAGCTTCAGCTACTCTTACCCATAACTTCATTGTATGGCTCATCAGCTTTATTCCTCTGTAGTTGCCACAACTCTGCACATCTCCCTTGTTCTTAAAAATGGGCACCAGCACACTTTTCCTCCATTCCTCAGGTATCTTCTCATTATCTAAGATCTTGTTAAACAACCTGGTCAGGAACTCTATTGCCACCTCTCCTAGACACTTCCATACCTCCACAGGTATATCATCAGGACCGAGTGCCTTTCCATTCTCCATTCTCTTCAATGCCCTTACTGCCCTTACTAATCTTTGCTACTTCCTGGTCCACAACAGTCACCTCTTCTACTCTTTGTTCTCTTTCATTTTCCTCATTCATCAACTCTTCAAAGTACTCTTTCCATCTTCCCATGACACTACTGGCACCTGTCAATACCCTTCCATCCTTATCCTTCATCACCCTAACCTGCTGCACGTCCTTCCCATCTCTGTCCCTCTGCCTTGCCAACCTGTATAGATCTTTCTCTCCCTTGTTGCTGTCCAACCTAGCATACAAGTCATCATAAGCCCCTTTTTTGGCCTTTGCCACCTTTACTTTCACCTTACGCTGCATCTCTCTGTACTCCTGTCTACTCTCTTCAGTCCTCTCAGTGTCCCACTTCTTCTTAGCTAACCTCTTACTCTGTATACACTCCTGCACCTCCTCATCCACCACCAAGTCTCCTAATCTACTTTCCTTCCAGATGACACACCAAGTACTCTCCTACCTGTCTCCCTGATCACAGTAGCTGTAGTTGTCTAATCATCTGGAAGGACTTCCTGGCCATTTTCAACTCCTTCCTAAAAGTCACGCAACACTCCTCCTTTTTCAGCTTCCACCATTCCGTCCTCTGCTCTGCCTTTACCCTCTTCATCCTTCTCACCACTAGAGTCAACCTACACACCACCATCCTATGCTGTCTGGCTACACTCTCTCCTACCACTGCTTTGCAGTCACTGACCTCCTTCAGGTTACACCTTCTACACAAGATGTAGTCTACCTGTGTGCTCCTACCTCCACTCTTGTAGGTCACCCTATGTTCCTGTCTCTTCTGGAAGAAAGTATTCACTACAGCCATTTCCATCCTTTTTGCAAAGTCGACCACCATCTGTCCTTCTGCGTTCCTCTCTTGGATACCAAACTTGCCCATCACCTCCTCATCATCTCTGTTTCCTGCACCAACATGCCCATTGAAGTCCGCACCAATGACAACTCTCTCACTTCTGGGAATGTTCTGCATCACTTCATCCAGGTCTGACCAGAATTTCTCTTTCTTCTCCATCTCACATCCTACCTGTGGAGCATACCCACTAACAACATTGAACATCACACCTTCAATTTCTAGCTTCAGGTTCATCACTCTATCTGACACTCTTTTTACCTCCAGGATGTTGCTAGCAAACTCTTCCTTCAAAATCACCCCTACTCCATTTCTCTTCCTATCTACACCATGATAAAACAGCTTGAACCCTGCTCCTAAGCTTCTAGCCTTGCTACCGTTCCACCTGGTCTCCTGGACACACAATATGTCTACCTTTCTTCTCTGCATCATGTCAACTAATTATCTACCTTTTCCTGTCAAAGTTTCAACATTCAAAGTCCCAACTCTTAGTTCTAGATTCTTAGCATTCCTCTTCTCTCTCCTCCTACGGACACACCTTCCTCATCTTCTTCTTTGGCCAACAGTAATCCAGTTTCCACCGGCACCCTGTCGGTGAACAGCACCGGTGGCGGGCGTTGTTAACCCGGGCCACGTCCGATCCGGTATGGAAGTCATTTGTCTGATTTGCATGTTCTGGTTTGGCAAAGTTTTATGCCGGAAGCCCTTCCTGACACAACCCTCTGTATTTATCCGGGGTTGGGACCGGCACAATAAGACACTGGCTTGTGCCCCGTTCCGGCTACATTGATATATTGATTTACTTGAGTTGGAAAAATGCCTCTGTTTCTACATTAGGTCATATTTCAAAAAGACTGGTACTATTATTAACTGTACATTTCATACTCATTTTACATACACACGTTATTGTTGTGGTTGCAGCTTACAGTGGTGTGGTGTTTTTCATATTTTGCCTCACTTGTAGTTAAACAATGTAACAAAGTACAGTCAATCCATCATGTTTTTTCAAAAATATATATAAATATATAAATCATGCTTCTTCAGTAAAGGTAAAAGTATTGTTAAACATTCATTCACGCATTTCATTTGTCATTTATACGTATTTTGCTTTGTTTTCTGCACCTACACTATACTTTAATTATTATACTATAATTGTTTTCGATAAAATCTTGTGTGTTGGTTATGGAATTGATTGATTGGATTTACATTCATTCATAAGGGGAAAATGTATTTGTTTTATGTATGTTTCTGTTTTAGTTGATTAATGTTGAAAATTGAGATTCTGCTCTATTAATAACATCTCTTGTTATGATGTAGTAGACTTATACACCACTGCAAAATACTACCAACAGACCATCCTATTTATGTGTGTACTGCTGAATTGCTATATTAGCGGATCGCCTGTGTCGCCTTGCTCTGCTAATGACAGTGAATTTAATTGGTACCAGCAGAACCTCCGGCTGACTGTAACTTATTTAGCCGCTGTCAGCAGGTCAAGCTACGCTGCACATAAACACGTCTCATTAGTCCTCTGTCCTGTCCTTTGTCTCCCACTCCAGCTTCCTGCACGGTTTATCTCCATTGATTTAAATTTCACACCATAATAAGATTCTTCCACTCAGGATGTACAGTATATACCTCGCTGTGAGGTAGCTGACTAGGCATTGTATGTGTACAAGGAAAGATCAAATTCCAATTCAAACAGACACACAGTAAAGGCAATGTTGATGTTGATGCAGTTGTGACAGTTAACCAAACTGTACATCTCACACCAAAATGCATTGATGAACCTTAGGCCAGTAACACAGACAAAGAAAAACATCATAAATCAAGCAATTCAAATAAGTACCGTATTGACCCAAATACAAGACAGCATACTACCGTCTTTTTTTCAGGGTTGAAAGATTTATTTGTACAAAACAATGGGTGGCACCAAATTACTTTTCCCCATGTAAGTCAGAGCTTTTCTTCTAGTCCACAGGTGTCAAACGAAAGGCCCGGGAGCTAGATGTGGCCCGCCACACCATTTTATGTGGCCCATGAAGGCCTGTGAATAATGCATCAATAATGCAATTTAAAGTTTTTGTTCTTTCATTTTGACAGAAGAATCTTATGAACTTGAATATTATGTGACATGAACAAGATATTGAGAGAATAAGTACTTGTATGAATGCTTGTCACCTTGACCTTCACTTTACTCCTCATTTCTAGGCAAGCTATCTGTCAATTCTAAAAATCAAATGCACTGGCAATTGCGTAATATATTCTTTATCCATCCATCCATTTTTCATCACACTAGGGTCTCTGGTATGCTGGAGTCTATCCCAGCTGTCTTCGGACGAGAGGTGGACTGCATATTCATATGTATTCATATTGACGATTACAAGTGGCCCTCTGAGGGCAGTCATAACTTCAATGTGGCCCTCAACGAATACAAGTTTGACACCCCTGCTCTAGTCACTCACACACAAGACCTGGAAACCCGCTGGAAAAAAAACTGGGTTGGGCAAACAAACAACAGAGGAAGGGTTACAAGACTAATTTGAAAATAATATTGATCATTGAAGCAAGAGTCATCAAACTTAGAAATATTATATACTTCTTTTTTATTACAAGCTATCTAAACTTAAAACAAAATGTTATAAAAATAAATTTTGTCTTCAAAATGTTTGTCTTAAAAACAGGTCTTGAAAAGTGATCGTCTTTACATACTCAATCATGTGTCAGTATTTATCCATGTACATTTCTGTATGTATCAAAATAGACTCATAAACAATATATAATGATCAAGCATAATACTATACAAATATATGTAAATCATAATTCTACTGCTAACAAAGGTACACTATCTGAAAGCTAAATGATAATTATATTCACAACAATATTATTTCCCCCACACACTCAATGTGCCCTAATTAGGACCATGGATGGTAGGTTTATCCGTCCCCAGTGCTGGTTCTGGCAAGGTGCAAGTAACACTATGCCTGTAAATCCAGTGTAAGTCCGCAGAGGAGGGATTTATGGGCCTGCAGAGGTGAGCTTTCAGGACTCCTCCTTGCTTCATGGAGAGCTGCGTGCGTGACATGCAAATGCAATCATTTGCCGTGTCAATTATCCTTCTTGCCTACACTCTATTTGGCTGCGGCTCTGTTTGGCTGCTGATGGATAGAGAGATAACCCCGAGCTTTGTTTGATCCCTGACAGGCGCAGCTTGTCAGCCTGTGCTGGCGAAAGATCCCTAATCAAAGAATCTCTTGCTGCAAGCCAGCGGATTGTGCAAGGGTGAGTGTCATTGCAGCCTTTCATGTTGAGTGGCTGAAGGGAGAAGAAGGGAGAGAATATCTTTAGCAGGTACACCATGCTCTTTGTTTACACGTTCTCTTAGCAGTGTGATGCGCAGATGGCCAACAATTATTTCTCTGTGTGTGCTTCGCTGCTGGTGGGCCACCAGCTTGTGTGAGATTGTTGTAATCCTTTATTATTTATGATTGTCTAGGATTTTTTTGTATCAAGATTGAACACAATCTGCTGAATAACACAGAGAGGAGCGCCAGGCAGCAGAGTGAAATTAAATGCAAAGAAAGCGAGAGTGCGCATGGAAATGAAGACACCACGCTCACTGTTAGCACTGCTCCTGAATCCAGCACACTTTAATCCCATTAACACTGACTAAATAAACCATTTGTTTTAAGCTTGCCACTGGTGCTGTTTATGCTAATAGGCTGCTTGCTCCGGGCGCTTTCACCGGCTAATAATTCGATTTAATAAGGAAGTCAATTTCTATCCTCATTTCAAATAAAAATAAGGCGCTTAGCTTCTCATAGGACAGGCTTTAATTGGTTGATTTTGGTCAAGCTTCCTCTCTCGGGGATCCTTTTTAGCTCATCTGAGTCCTTGTGTGAGGACACAATACATGAACATTACAAAGTACATACACACATTACATGCTTAAACTAATAGAACATGGGAGAAAATACAGGAGTGCCACAACTTTCTACAAGACGTTGGAGTGGATTGTTTTTATCCAGAAGGTCAAAGGTCACTCATGTTGGCCCTGAGAGAGACAATCGCTGGTCTAGTTGATCCTCAAAGTGTTGGATGGGGTTGAGGTGCGGTTAAGTTCTTACACACACACCTCATGCAAAAGGTTTTGGTATCAGGAAGAATTAAGGATGAGGCAGAACTAAGATGTTTCGATAACCATCCATCTATACCAGGGGTCTCAAACTTGTGCCATGGAGGGCCGAGACCCTGCAGGTTTTCTTTCCAGACGGCCACTAAAGCAGATTGACGAGTTCCTTCCCTCAAATTGAAAGAGGTGTTGATCATTAAGTTTGAGACCCCTGATATATACAGTCCATGCAATACAATAGCTTGGATTCTTGAGACATTTACAGTATACACGTTTGCGAGGCCACTTGCTGCTAGGCAGAATTGATGGGACTCAATTATAAAGGAGTACTCCCACCCCGTGATAAAGTGATTGAGTATTAACTCAAAGCATTAGATGTCTTGCTCCAGCTTTGTGTGTGAACTATTGTGCCGTGTTCTGAAGTGGATAAAGGTGCTGCTTGTGTCCTGCACGGCCGAGCTCATCATCCCGATGGAGCGCTGTGTTCTGCTTCGCCGGGCCCCATGAGCACAACGTTCCAGCTGGAGGAGCTCTGTGATCTGCTGTCAGACACCATACTTCTTTTTTTTTTACTGATAACTTCCTCACAGCTCTGTATTATTCTTCCCCACTCACTCCCCCCATCTGCTTGCTCTGCCTCTGTTTTTCAACTCAATAACGGAAGCAAGTGGCTGTCCAGAGCAGAGTGCCATGCTGGCTCCTGGTGAGGGGATAATTTCCTTCAAGCAGGTGTCAACTCTTGGAAGGAGGTGGACTTCATGAAAAGACGCAAGGCCTACATTCTCAAAGTATATGTAGGTCAAGATAATGTTAACCATCACGAGCCAAACACTTCATACACACCAACCCAACTCGTTCTTGTACTTTTCTTGCCAGGGGCTGTTACCTTGACAACACCAAGAGACAGTCATGTGAAGACATTCCCATGCTATGTGAAAGGACTCAAGAACCATGACGAAATTTAGGCACAAAGAATCTTTCTAATCACATCAGCCATTGAGCAAACTGGATTAAAGTAACAAATAAGATCTCCTTCGTCAACGCTCACCGCTTGATCCTCTGATGGGTTTAGTTTTGAATCTTTTTAAGGCATTTGGGTCCCGAAATATGGAACATGTCTAGGGGAGAGTGTGGGTGAGTAGAGACTGGCTGTAAAGCAGCTGCAGTGATGTGGGGCACCACTACGGCTGGGTATTATTTGCATCAATTGTTCTCACCTGGTGGATTGGGATCCAAAAAGTGAGTTGGGGGTCCATTCTGGGTGGGTCACAGACAAAAAAATTACCTTAAAAGATGTGATATACAACAGATGTCTGAGATGTCTGACTTTCATCCATCCATCTATTTTCTATGCTGCTTAGCCTCAGAGATGTATGACTTTTTAAAGTAAAGTTTAGCAATATTTTAGTCATCTTCCTCTCTGGCAGGAGTGTCCTGCGAGCCTTGTGGATCCATTTTTAGCTGGCCCATGTCAAAGTGTAAAATTATAATGGACTATGGCCCGCGTGTAATATGTACTTAACTGTTTTGTACTTCTTAGTTTAAACTCTAGGTAAACCGACTATGTTCAACAAATCAGTGTCTCCACAAAGAAAGTGATCACGGAATAAAAGTTGTCGAAGGTAACCTGAACTCGGGAGACACAAGATTTTGGCGAGTGCTATGCTATGCCCTATCACTGGAATCTGCTGTTAAAATAGGAATCTTGTGGAAACTGACCTAATGTGAATGAAATCCTGTCATCATAAGAAGAGGTGTGGGGAAATACACTCCCTGGACAAAGAAAAGGTGGCCAGCATAAAAAAGGTCATACACTCTAATTTTGTTGGACTGCCTTATCCTCATTAGGGTCACGGGTATGCTGGAGCCTATCCCAGCTGGCCCTGGCCTGGAGGCGGGGTACACCTTGGACTGGTCGCCAGTCAATCACAGGGTACATAGAGTATAGACAAACAAACATTCACACAGTCACCAATTAACCTAATTTGCATGTTTTTCGAATATGGCAGGAAATCGGAGTACCCGGAAAAAACCCACACACGCAGGGGGAGAACATGCGAACTCCACACAGAGATGCCCAATGGAGATTTGAACCCAGATATTCCAGATCTCCTGACTGACTGTGTGGCCAACGTGCTACCCACTCGACCACCGTGCTGCTTCATCCAGTGTTCCATTAATTATTTAACCAAGAATTTGAATTGATGAGCCTTCTCCAGCAAATCCCAAAAATGCTCAATGGGGTTAAGGTTTGCACTCCATGTGTGACAATGATGTCTCAGGCTCCCTGAACCACTCTTTCACAAATTGAGCCAGATCAATCCTGGCATTGTCCTCTTGGAATATGCCTGTGCCATTATTCCATTCCATTCCATTTTCTTCTGGTTATCCGGGTCCAGGTTGCGGGGGCAGGAGTTTCAGTAGGGAAGTCCAGACTTCCCGGTCTCCGGCGACCTCTTCCAGCTCCGCCGGGAGGCCAGCTGTGAGACATAGTCCCTCCAGCGTGTCCTAGGTCTTCTCCGGGGCCTTCTCCGGCTGGGCGAGCCTGAAACACCTCACCAGGGAGGCGTCATGACCCATAACTCATGACCATAGGTGAGGGTGGGAACGTAGATCGATCGGTAAACAGAGAGCTTTGCCTTCCGGCTCAGCTCTCTCTTCACCACGACGGTCCGGTACAGCGTCCACAGTAATGCGGTCGCTAATCCGTCTGTCGACCTCACGCTCCTACCTTCCCTCACTCGTGAACAAGACCCTGAGATACTTAAACTCCTCCACCTGAGTAAAGACCTCACTCCCAACCTGGAGGGTACAGTCCACCTGTTTCCAACTAAGAACCATGGCCTCGGATTTGGAGGTGCTGAGTATCATTCCAGAAGCTTTACACTCAGCTGCAAACCGCTCCAGTAAAAGCTGAAGGGTACAGCCTGATGAGGCCATAAGAACCACATTGTCTGCAAATAGCAGAGACGAGATCCTATGGTCACCAAGCTGGACTCACTCAACGCCTTGACTGAGGCTAGAAATTCTGTCCATAAGGATTATGAACAGAATCGGTGACAAAGGGCAGCTTTGGCGGAGGCCAACGTTCACCGGAAACAAGCTCGACTTACTGCTGGCAATGCAAACCAGGCTCCTGCTTCGATTGTACAAGGACTGAAAGGCACGTAGTAGCGGCCACCAATCCCGTACGCCTGGAGCACCCCCCACAGGACACCGTGAGGGACACGGTCGAATGCCTTTTCCAAGTCCACAAAGCACATGTAGCACACCGGTTGGGCAAATTCCCACATACCCTCCAGTACCCTTGTAAGGGTGTAGAGCTGGTCCAGTGTTCCGCGACTGGGACGAAAACCACATTGCAGCTCCTGTAGCCAAGGTTCGACTAACGGTCGTACCCTTCTCTCCAGCACCCTGGAGTAGACTTTCCCAGGAAGGCTGAGGAGTGTGATCCCCCTATAGTTGGAACACACCCTCCGGTCACCCTTTTTAAAAATGGGGACCACCACCCCGGTCTGCCAGTCCAGAGGTACTGTTCCTGACTTCCATGCAATGTTGTAGAGGCGTGTCAACCAACACAGTCCTCCAACATCCAGAGCCTTGAGAAATTCTGAGCGGAACTCGTCTACCCCCGGAGCCTTGCCACTGGGGAGTGATTTGACTACCCCAATTACCTCAGCCACGGTGATAGAACTGTCCACGTACGTATCCTCAGACTCTGCTTCCTCTATGGAAGGCATGTCAGTGGGATTGAGAAGGGCCTCGAAGTATTCCTTCCACCGACCAACTATATCCACAGTCGTGGTCAGCAAGCCCCCGTCCGCACTGTAAACAGTGTGAACTGGGGGCTGCTTCCCCTTTCTGAGGTGTCGGACGGTTTGCCAGAACCTCTTCGAGGCCGACCGAAAGTCGTGCTCCATAGCCTCACCGAACTCCTCCCACACCCGAGTTTTTGCCTCGACCACCGCC
>QODF01000110.1:0-40756 GCA_024372805.1 Oostethus manadensis | reverse complement strand
CACCAAGCCAGGAGGCTAATAATAAGCCCACACCAGCTCGCCGCCTCTCCCCTGCAGCAACTCCAGAAAAGAACAAGTTCCAGCCTCTCTCAAGGAATTTGGTTCCAGAG
This sequence comes from Oostethus manadensis, assembly GCA_024372805.1. Lineage (NCBI taxonomy): Eukaryota > Metazoa > Chordata > Actinopteri > Syngnathiformes > Syngnathidae > Oostethus > Oostethus manadensis. The sequence continues at coordinate 40,646 of QODF01000110.1, read as the reverse complement.
CCCAAACTGTGGGTTGAGGTGAGTCCGACTATATCTAGTCGGAATGTCTCCGCTTCTTCCACAAGCTCGGGCTCCTTCCCCACCAGAGAAGTGACATTCCATGTCTCAAGAATCAGATTTGGCCGCCGAGGACCAGGTCGCCCGGACACCCGCCCTCGACCACTGCCCAAATGTGCAATCAGGAAAGAAAAAATCCATTGATGGAATAAGATGCCCATTCAGTATATTCAGAGTCAGCTGACCTCATTCTTTGAGCACATAGTGTTGCTGAACCTAGACCGGACCAACTGCAGCAACGTTGTACCTCTTTGCTTAGTTAAATCCAGGTGGCGACTTTTGTTTTTGGCCAGGCAGTGTATTTCCCCAGTGGACTTCTCGTTCTCCGTTGGGCATCTCTGTGTGGCGTTTGCATGTTCTCCCCGTGCGCGAGAAGGTTTTCTCCGGGTGTTCTGGTTTCCTCCCACATTCCAAAAACATGCATGTTAGGTTAATTGGCAACTCTAAATTGTCCATAGGTATACATTAAGTGTGAGTGGTTGTTTGTCTATATGGCCCTGCCATTGGCAGGCGATCAGTCCAGGGTGTACCCCCCCTCTCACCCAAACTCAGCTGGGACAGGCTCCAGCATACCCGTGGCGCTAATGACGATAAGCAGCATAGAAATGGATGGACTTCTCATTCACGACGATATTTCCTCAAACACAAACCCGCCCCTGCCTGAAGCATGCTATAGGGCAACTCTGGCTGTATGAGTGTGTTTACCACTTGTTAATACATCAACTGGAATTGTATGGAGACTATATCTTCCTTAGCCCTTTTATTTACTGACGCAAGAAGCACACGCTCTACGGTGGTAAAATAAGTATAAAAAGAACCCTATACTATGTGTGGAGATGCTTTTTTGAGGCTGAATCTGTGGACGTCGGACAACATCACTAAATATTCGTACCCCTATTTCAACAGCATTCCAAACATTCTGATTGCATTTGAGGGGAAACCAAAATGGCAGTTGTTTGCATTGTTACTTTAGAGCCTATCGTCACATGGCTGTGTGTGGGCTTACACTCCCAGCTTCATTAATAAGAATTTCATGATCAAGTGAACACACACCTACACAAACACACACATTTGCTGTTTGCTGTCACTTTTTCCCCCTGCTGCTTCATTACTGAGATATTGTGCGGCAGTGACACAAATGTGACAAAATTCACATCATAACTCCAAGATGACATTTGCATAACACCACAAACAGCTGGCTAATTTTATAGTCTTCTATAATTATAGAAGACTATAAAATTAAAATCTGACTTAAAGAGTGCAAAAAGCGCGTGAGGAAGACTTTCTTGATTAGGAAACAAGCTTTAAATTATTACCAATCTCACATCAGCAAAAAAAGACCTGACCTGACTTCATTCTAAGCTAAATAAAGCTCAGGATTCCTTTTTGTTTTGTTTTGTTTCATGTCTGCAGTTTTGCCTTTTGATAAGGACTTTTCATGCTGTGCTCACTGATCAGTGCCTTATGAGTCACCCTGATAATACACTGGGGGCAATTCATCTTGCCACTACACACTGGAGGCCCTTTGTTGCATGGAATGCCTGCTGCTGCCTCTTCTCACTGAATGACGTGTCCATGTTGTACAAAAAATGTATGTGTTTGTTTGGGAGTATGCAGTGTGCTTCTCCGCATGAACAGAGAGCGTTCATGTGTACGTGCAACACAAACACTTTCTCTGCAGACAAATATTTTCTGCTTCATGGACAAGAACGTGTACGAGGGAGAAAGAATGCCTGAGTCATTTATTTACTCCTGAGTCACGTTAATGATCTCCAACTACTGAACAATCCTCAAATAATATGTAGTGGTGCCATATTGTTGTTTTCTTTAGGTACCGGTATCCAGAATATACCCATACATATACTGTACAGCCAAGGTTCCCAAAGTGGGGTACGCCAAATGCGATAGGGGGTACGCAAATAAAAATGAAAAACAATTGGCGCCAAACACAATTAAGAGTGCAACTGAACGCTTCACTGCGGAGACAAAGCGTGAAGTTGTTCATTGCTGTGTGTGCATCATATGGACATTTCGTATGGACGTTTTAATGGTTATTTAGTGCATTAAGAGTGTTTCATTTTGAATATTTCAGTTATATTTTTATTGCGATCTCCGCACGGTGCATCGGGGAAAACTTGTCACTGTAAGTGGGGATTCCCCCGAGGCTTAGGTTGTATGTATTGTTGTATTGGAGATACTGCTCATGGATCATGATGGTTAAGCGTTCCCTCTTACTTTGATATTACATTAATATGCAGACTTAAACCATAGCAATCGTGAGTGGACTCAAATTCAAGCCATTCAAACTGAAGAATTCCAACATCAGACTGTAACAGGGTCCTATCATTTTCACGTTAACTGAAATGCGGAATTGGCCATTAAAAAGGTAATTTACTATCATTGTGAGGAGAAGGTAGTAATTCTCCGGCGGACGGCTGAATCATGGCGGGATCTCATTACAAACACTAAACTGCCCCGCCCTGGACTAAACATGTCAAAATGACGATAAACACAGGCGGACATTGGCGGAACCTCCTCTAAGCTTGGGTAGATGGAAGCTAGTGGGCTTAGCATGCTGGTGCGGTTGTGTGTGTGTGCAACTAGCGCTGGATGAGTATGTTTTCCCTGCTTTAATGTGAGGAACGTCTTAGTCGTAAAGAGACATTCTCACATACAGAACATCCTTCCAGCCTTCAAAATACGAGCGCCATTTGACACATGTCTAACAGCAAAGTGGCACTTTTTGTCTTATAATAAATGTCTTATAATAAATGACGCACATGTAATTCCACTTTGCATAGGTCTGGACGAGCCTCGGAACACTGAGGACGTCGGACTTACGCACATGAGTTCTTTTATCTTCTATGGTTTGTTGTGTCACGTGGTCCTGTCCATGATTGTGTTCACAGTATCACGTGTAGGTGTGCCTTGTGTATTACATCGTTTTCACTCAGTTATTTGTTCCCTTTGGGATGCAACTAGTTACTAATCTGGCACTGTGTAGATGCAACTTTGTTTCAACCCGCCAAAAAAATTTCAAAGAACGTTCTCATATGGACAGGGCCTGATTGACGAAAAGGAGATTTAAAGAAACCAAAAACATACCACTTCCACATGGAATATGAGAAGAACTTTTTTTCTACTAGGTTGTGTGTTGTTTTTTTTTACTAAAACCCTACTCACATTAAAGGTAGAATAAGTTGAAATGTTGTCAAAATGAAAATTCCAGGTTTATTTCTGTATATTCTAAGTGGATTCTAAACAATTCTGTCTGCATTGTGACTGCATTCCAAATATTTGAGGCCACTGTTGTGGTTGACTCGAATGTTTTGCTCATGTAAAAAACTTTCAAGGTGCATTTGAAGCGAAAAAATATTAAACGGCCTTCAAATGACATTCTAACTGCACTCTGACTGCATTCTAAATATTCTTACGGTATACCTTTAGCATTCCAAATATTCTGATTGCATTTGAGGGAGAACCAAAATTGCAAGCCACTTCAAATTCTGCCAGAAAATCTCCAAATGTGCATTGATGTAGCTGGAATGTAGCTCAAACTAACCTTATCTTGCTGCTGGAATATATTTTGATATTAAAATAATTTAGCTGGAATGCACTTTGAATGCTGTCGTAATCTTTTGATTGCTGCTCAAATGCGCCTTGAATGTAGTTGAAATGTCCCAATTGTCTCTCAAATAAGTCAAAATGTTATTTGGAACACCACATAGTCACATAAAAACTCAGCTAGCAGCTTCTGAAACATCACTTGCCATTAAAGCGTTGCCTTTTTCACATCATGTCATGCCGTCAAGAAATAAACGAGCAAAGGTGAAACTCCACCACCGGTGTCTGACATTGACAGTCCAGACTTTGGTCAGTAATCCAATGGCACTTGTACAGCATTCAAAGTGCTTTCTAAATATTGACTGCATTCAACAGTATTCTCAATATTCCTACTGTGTTCTGTTGTTCATTCATCTTTCTATACTGACGTTGTACATCAAGTTGAGTGTGCAAGAATGATTCGAGATGGGTTGGAAACGCAATCTAAAGCCTCATGCACACGAAGACGATCCGAGGCCTAAACGCATAAATACTTTACCAAAACGGCGTATCATCCACACAAAGCCAGCGTTTTCAGGGTCTGTAAACGCAGACTTTTGGAACCGGGTCCCAGAGTGGAAAGATTTGAAGACGCTGTTTTCGCGGCTCTGTATTTACGGCTTCGCCCCGGATTCTATGAAAACGCTTGCGTCATAGCTCCACCCCTTTACAAACGCACATGCGCTAAAACCGCAAACACAAAAAATCGGAATTGTGCTGTTCACGTTCATTAAAAATTCCGATGAAGGTCTCATATGAGCAAAAAAATCGAAATTGACTAACCCTAGCCCTAAGCATTTGAACGACATTCTTACGATGTGGTAATTCTCTTCCAATGTACTTTATATATCCAGGAAATTCTCAAACCAATGACATAATTGTCACAATGAGCCTACAAAACACAGTTTTCATTGATTAATACACGCAAAGAGAAAAACATGACACTTTTTAATCTTAGCAAATTGTTTTTTTTTAATCCAAAAGCGTAACCTGAAAATAATTCTTGACCATGGACATATTCTGAGCTCGTTGCTGTGTGCACCAAACGGACACATACTTAAACTGAACCATTCATTCATTCATGTTCTATGGCGCTTATCCTCATTAGGGTCGTGGGTATACTGGAGCCTATCCCAGCTGGCTTTGGGCGAAAGGCGGGGTACACCCTGGACTGGTCGCCAGTCAATCACAGGGCACATATAGACAAACATTCACATTCATACCTATGGACAATTTAGAGTCGCCAATTAACCTAACATGCATGTTTTTGGAATGTGGGAGGAAACCGGAGTACCCAGAGAAAACCCACGCACGCACGCACGCACGGGGAGAACATGCAAACTCCACACAGCGATGCCCAAAAGAAAATTCGAACCCTAAACCTCCTGACTGTGAGGCCAATGTGCTACCCACTCATCCACTGTACGGCCTGAGCTGAGCCAATTTTCTGACATTTCATTTTACATGCAGAAAACAATTCAAAATGTCTCTAAACTAGGGCTGTCAAAGTTGACGCATTAATGATGCATAAACCAAAGTTTCCTTTAACAGCACCTTTTTTTTTTGACGGACTATTAAAGTGCGCACGTCTTGTTTGACCCTCAGCCCATACAGTAGTTCGAGAAAGTAGCTGTGACAATGGCGCCACAATGTCAAATGATTAGTCCTACCCTAAAAGTATTTTGTACGCCCATTTTTCCAATTTTATCTTGTATTGAATAGATTTTTGTTGGATATTTTATTACAGTGGTCTCAGACTCAGGCCGTGGAAGGCCAAGACACTGCACGTTGTCTTTCCAGCTGGTCACTAAAGCAGGTGCTTTAATTGATGAGCTTCTTCCCTCAAATTGAAGGAGGTGTTGATTAATTTAGAGTCGCCAATTAACCTAACATGCATGTTTTTGGAACGTGGGAGGAAACCGGAGTACACGGAGAAATCCCACACACGTACATGCAAACTTCTCACAGAGATGCACAACGGCAGTTCAAACCCCTGATCTCCTGACTGTATGACTTTTAGCCATAATTTCCCCAATTTTTCAAATCAAAATTTAACTTTGTAACTGTCCAAAAAATAACATTGTACATATGCTTTGCTTTTTCTGTTTTTCTGAATGAAAAACAATGAAAACCAAGACATTTTCATGAAAATCATTTTAAAAAATGTTATGGACGGGACGTGAAAACGAGATATGTCCTGGAAAAACATGATGTTTCGTCACCCTATCTATTGTACTACAGTATTAGCGTATCTAATGTTAGTGCCACTAATATGTTCTATGTATGAGGAATGTTTTAACATGTTTATTTCTGTCACCTAAATCACTGTATTAGATTTATTCCCACAGCTTCGTAGAGCTCATACACGTACGTTATGCCTAATTTCGACTAGTTCTGGTTCTGTAAATGGTATTAATGGGCCAATTGGGTATGTTCTTCATAACAGAAACATACAGTATGTCGCCCGGTCATTAGCTGACATTCGTGAAAAAAATGCTGTAAATGCGTATATCTACCTGATTCAAATTGCAAATTCATTCATTCATTTATTCATTTTCTGTACCGCTTATCCTCATTATGGTCACGGGGCTGCTGGAGCCTATCCCAGCTGGCTTTGGGCGAGAGGCGGGGTACACCCTGGACTGGTCGATAGTCAAACGCAGGGGACATATAGACAAACAACCATTCACACTCACATTCATACCGATGGACAATTTTAGAATCGCCAATTAACCTAACATGCATGTTTTTGGGAATGTGGGAGGAAACCGGAGTACCCGGAGAAAACCCACGCAAGCACGGGGAGAACATGCAAACTCCACACAGAGATGCCCAACCGAGATTTGAACCCAGGTCTTCCAGATCTCCTGACTGTGTGGCCAATGTGCTAACCACTCAGCCACCGTGCGGCCCCAAATTGCAAATTGAGAAACAAATTCCTGCATGTACAGGATTTCCCATTACACTGATTGACTTCCGAACCATCCCTACATTCTGTATTCTCCCAGCCACCCCAAAATATGGAGGAAAATGATGAAACTGCCAACACCGCCTCCCACTCAAATCATTGCTTGCAATCAGAAGTCACTTTGTTTCCCACTTTAACCTTTAAGTTGTGTCGTTTTGTAGCACACAATATTACTTTGGAGAGCCACTCGTTGTATAAGAAGCTTATGCTAGCTTCTTAAATGTTTAAACCAAAACTACATTTCTTATCATTTATATTAACCACTGGGTTGTTACAGTTTAATGCCAGTTCACACATTCATTCCAAATTATATCTGGTTAGTTCACTGTTAATATGTGATCTCAATGCTATATTCCAACACCCATAAACCTTTTAACCCACATGAAGAGGATGCTAAGTGGTTTTCATAATAATATCTTTCTTGTTTCAACACTGCAATCAGATGAGACACTCATCCAAACTTCTAGCTGGTGAGTTTGCTTTCAATATGTGCTCTTGACACGATAATTCTACCATTTTAATTACCATAACTACTGAATAACTTTTTCATTTAATTTAGGAAGTTGAATTTAGGGCTGCACGGTGGACGAGTGGGTAGCAAGTTGGCCTCACAGTCAAGAGGTTCAGGGTTCAAATCTCAGTTGGGCCTCTTTGTGTGGAGTTTGCATGTTCTCCCTGTGCGTGTGTGGGTTTTCTCTGGGTACTCCGTTTTCCTCCCACATTCCTAAGACATGCATGTTGGCTTAATTGGCAACTCTAAATTGTCCATCGGTGTGAATGTTTGTTTGTCTAAATGTGCCCTGCGATTGACTGGTGACCAGTCCAGGGTGTGGGATAGGCTCCAGCATACCCGCGCCCCTGCTGAGGATAAGTGATATAGAAAATGAATGGGTGAAGTTGAATTTATTTTGGACATTTCACTTCTGGCCTGTGCGAGATCATTTCCCTGAATGATATCGCTACTTTTACACTAAAGGGTATCCAAAGTGTGCCCTGGGAGTCCAGAATTGTTTTTTTTCTGGCGCATTGTAGAAATAAAATAAATTGCCCCAAAAACAGCAAAAAGTGAAAAAATACAGCAAAGACACATCCTTTGATTTTCAGCATGTGGCCCTTGGTAGAAAAAATTAAGACACCCCTGCTGTAAAAAGTATTGTCAATATGTGAGTTAAATCATGCGACCGATCTTGTCACACTGAGAGCATGTTATTTCTCCGCTCATCCAGTCATGCTCAAGTCATGGCTGTTTTTGGTATCTCCTTTGATATCAATAGCGACGAGTTGGCGATCATGAAGCAGGTGCAAGAAAATATGCAAATTCGAAAGTTGCTACTCAGTAGACAGACCCTGCTTTATATTTCTCCTATGCTGAAATGTTTTATATACACACCTCACTAATATGTTGTCAAGAAGTGATTCAGAAGTTACCCTAGGTCTAATTTCCTATGCCATGTTTTTTGATCTTGTGCTGAAATGTGTTTAACACTTACCTCATTGGCAACATCCTAATATCAGGATTATTTTCCTGGGAGCATCAGAATAGAAAGATTTTCGGTCATGCTGTACTGTATCTGTTGGTGACCATCATAAATTGTATTGCCATTTGTGGATTTGGCCCGTCTGTCCTGCTGCTTTTTGAACATTCGGGCCTGTGTTCCAGTGAGGAGGGAGAACATGGCAACATGGATAGTGGACCAACCCCTATGGCTGTACGTTAATTGCTTTTGTCACCATTTTCCTTCAAGCATAGTACCTTTAAGTAAGGCCTTGCTGCAACAATGCCACAACTTTTGTAGTTTACATAATTTATTGCCATATCATGTTCCATCATGCATTGTACCATATAAGAAAGGCCCAATTGTGGCAGTGGGAGGTAGAACCAAATGTACCCTACTTGTAGCCGGATTTCTGGTCTTTATTATAGCTTACAAAATGATAGCTCCAAATATAGCCACAATGAAAAAAGGCAGTATTGACAGAATGAACAGAAAGACCACACAGACATATTGGATAAGACCTATCCTTTGTACCGCCAACGAACGTTCAGCGTCTTTGGGGGGCCTATAGGGCAGTGGGCTGGCCCGGATGCTCGGGTTGTGCATGATGATTAGATGATCTGTTTGGAATCCCTTTTTGATTGACAGTGAAATAAGCAAATCAGCAATCTTGAAGTATTTTCCTCCACCAGAGCATTTTCCAAGTTGTTCTGAACTGATCCGGAGACCTTACCGATCCCCAGCGACTTTGTCTTTGTTAAAAACAACTAAGAACGAAGGGTAGAATATACATATAAATAAACACATTTATGATGTAGGCTGGAGAAGAATGAGCTTCCCCTTCTTGAATGACCAGCAGCCACCACTGCATTGTATTTATGGATGTGTATATACAGTATACAGTATGTGTATATGTTTGCTCTGTTTTTGTACATCTTTTTGAAACTGATTGCTTCAAAGCATTAATAAATGTTTACTGTAGTTCTGTGTGACATACCGTATGCTACTGGTTGCTCGAATTGACTTAGTGATCAATTAGGTAGGGCCGGTCCTAGGCATGTGCATATAGGGGACAGCCAGAAATGTGAAGGGGGATAATGCACACACGTCCTGTGCCAGCACTTTTTCTTTGATCACAGTGTTTTGTTCTCGGCATGGTTTGTAAGCTGTGTGCCCTGCCCTTAACCTGGAAAAGTGGATTGAACTTTGACAGGTGTTTACACTGAGAACTGTCCAACTTTAGTTTCGACAACTCTATTATTGTGTTGCATTAACTTAATAATGCTGGTAATTGTATTAACTTAATAGTTGAAATTAATTGAAATACATAAATCAAAGTAAAGAAACTTAACTAGGATAGTTTGAAGCTGAAAGCCAACTGATATTTTCAAGTGAGTATCTTTTAATTTAGAAATACATTTTGCAACATAGAGTTACTTCGTATAATGGATTTATGATAGAACATACAAATAGACTAGTGGTAAGTACTTATGTACTACTGGTACTTACCATAGTACTTACCGTAATACTTACATACATATTATTTACATAATTATATACAGTATTTTCTTACAATTACTTAACTAATTACATAATACAACAATACCGTAGTACTTACCATAATACTTACCACTTACCATGGAACTATGGGCCCATGACTGAGTACATTCTCCACTTGATGAAATAGCATTAAAATAATGGTAATCTTTAGGGTTTACCATTAAATATATATATAATATATATTGTACTTAAACACTTACAGTATGTTACAGAACAACACAGGTGAAGTCCAAGTATCTATTCGCTGCCTGGTTGTCTGCCTTGGGGACCTTTTCCGGAGTTTATAGAAAGTACTGTAACTACAAGAATTGAGTACATCCAAACTGACTATTTGTACACTAACAAAACCATAGCACGTGCAAAACAGTAAAGTGTAATGTTAAGTATGACAGTTGCTTTTAATGTACATTTTTAAAGTGAAACTGTGTTTGTGTAATTTATAGAGATGTTTATTACATTCATTCATTCATTTTCTGTACCGCTTATCCTCATTAGGGTCACGGGGATGCTGGAGCCTATCCCAGCTGGCTTTGGGCGAGAGGCTGGGTACACCCTGGACTGGTCGCCAGTCAATCGCAGGGCACATATAGACAAACAAACATTCACACTCACATTCACACTCTAATGGACAATTTAGGGTCGCCAATTAACCTAACATGCATGTTTTTGGAATGTGGGAGGAAACCGGAGAACCCGGAGAAAACCCACTCACGCACGGGGAGAACATGCAAACTCCACACAGAGATGCTCAACGGAGATTTGAACCCAGGTCTTCCAGATCTCCTGACTGTGTGGCCAATGTGCTAACCACTCAGCCACCGTGCGGCCTGTTTATTACATTTGCCACTTTAACTATACAAGGATAATTGTGCAAGCTGTGTTGTAATTGCGTGTTGATGCTGTATATTGTGTATTCAAAGAAAAAACTGTTTAGAAAACATGATTTGCTATGTGTTTTGTTGTGGATGAATTTTGATTAAAATTTAGGTCACTTCATTTTTAATCCTGTGTCATGTCGTTAATCGTTAATTCTTTTGTTTAGAGTAGGGTGAGGTGGTAAGGGGGGGTGCTACCACTGGGGGAAAACAGCTATTTATTAACTATTCCCCCAGCTGATTGAACAAATATATGACATTGACATTAGATTAACTTTTGTTTTTAGTTGTTGTTAATTATTAGTTGTCTAACAGGTCGCTTTCTCTGTTTCCTCTGGGTCTTGAAACCTGACACCACGGATCTTGGCTCATTTGCATACCAACAGTGGTTGGATGTTTACTGGGGGGTGGTCGATCTGGGCTGTGAAGACACATGCAGCACCACCACAAAGATGAGAGATGAGGGGAGCTGTCCTGTGCTTTTTCTGGCAGAGTTTTCACCTCTAAAATGTAGATTTGGGGGGGGGCCTTGTCCCAGTGTAGAGCCGGCCCCACAATTAGGTATGTAGAAATAAAATGTGTAACTCTAATAAATGTAGCTACAAATATCTTAATAAAACAGTATACTATGGAAGTGTATATCTGGAAGAATGATATAGAGCGATTAATCGCTGTCAGCCCGACGGTCAAAACTCTGTTGACCCGACTGTGATAAAAGTCGTCAGTTGTCAGTTCTATACATGGGCCCAACTATTGTATGAGCTGATGCTAAAGGTTCGACGGTGGAAAACAAAGTGAGTTGTTTTCAAAGTGGCAGCAGCAGTGAGGACAATCCCTGCTCTGTCAAGAATTGGAGCCACCTCTGCAAATAGGCCAGTGTGCAATGCCTAAGGCTGGGTGTTCCAGTCAGGCTAGGGTTTCCGTGTAAATAAACAGCGTGGGGGTCTCACAGGGTGGATAACCCCCCTCTCCCTACCTTGCTCTCTGGGGTTTGGTCCAGCCTTTGTTGCCTTTAATCCAAGTGTTCTCTATTGCAAAGCAGAAGGGGATCAGGGGGTTGCATGGCTCAGATTAGGCCGACAGCTCTTGTGTGTGCTTGAGTTTCTCACACAGTTCCTACTTTTTTGGGGGGAGGAAAAAAACACAGTCATCCCACATCCTTTTTAGGTGGCTGACAAGAATGACAAGTAGACAACTGCTGGGCACAGACCTTAACATGACACAATGACCTTTGCTTTGCCACTATACAACCATGGCATGCTTTCACACTTCAGGCCTGGGAGAACATTACTCCACTGTGAATATGTGCATGCAGTAATAAATACCATGTCGTTCCATATACTACTGTACAGCTGCATTAGTACAAAGATAGCAATTTTGACATTGAACAAATGTGGTTGTGTCATATCTACAGTATAATACAGATGCAGGAGCACATGCAGGATGTCTTCAATACTTAATTTCTGAGTGAATAATTATATAATATTTCGGAAATCAGGCATATGCTCCAGATTGGTATTTGTAGGAGGTTTTGGTTAGCCTGCATTAGTGCCTTTTCAGGCCCTGTTTACAAGATTGTTCTGTTTCTGTTTTCAGTCGCCATTTTAAAATGGTTCCACATGTAGAAGACAATGATATGGAAACAATCTCTGTTTCACACAAAACACCAGAAATATTTTTGAAAGATTTGCAAAGCTTTGAAAGGTTTTTTTGTTTGTTTGTTTTTTTTTACCAGTTCAGCCATGTACCCAAAGGGCACAAAATCCAGCATTTTTGGAATCCACTAGAGTGGATAAATTTCAAAAAGGCTTCTGTATGGACAAATACGCTATTTTGGTGAAACGATGATGCCACCATTTCACTCCACTCTGGAGCTGACAACACTACAGGCTTGTGTGCATGCTACATAAATTAATGATTTTACTGGGACTCCCCTATGGGGAGCACAGGGGGATCTTGGACAATGACTACCACCAGATCCTCCTAAATCCACCACAGAGCACAACTAAAACTTGGTAACTGCACATGTCGCAAAGCAAGCATAAATACATACTAAAGTCATTCCGGTAGTCCTCTGTCATGACATTATGATGGTTCTGTGAAAATAAACAAATAGCTGCACCCACTTCTGCTTGTCATTATTAGTAAATGGTCATGCGGTACGAGTTGCCCCCCCTTTCCCATTCTATTTCAAATATCTAAAATACCGATGCGTGTGGTCAACACCAAGGATGGCCTGGGACTCCATCATCGTTAATAGCCAATAGGGACTGAAGAAGATGGCAGCAAAGCAGTGTAAAGACAAACATGAACTTGACTTCAAGAAATCAGTTCTCCTAGCTATTTTTCTTTTTGAATTCTTCCATTCAGGATACCCTGTGCCTCATCGCTGCCTCTAACAGGTCAGTCCCGGTACTACATTAGGTTGCTGCTTGCTGGTGGATAAGGTTGGTCAATAGACCACACACCAATATCAAACATGACAATTTATTTTTTTGTCATGTAGATTTTTTTCCATGAGATTCCAAACCTTTATGTGTGTAACAGGCTTTTGTAGCTAAACTGATTCATCCATGATAAGCTCAGGTTTTGGTGTCTGACTACAGTCGTCACTCGCTATATCGCGGTTTGAATATCTCTCCCACACTATATTGCGTTTTTTTTAAAAAGAACAAAAAATGGCCGCTGTTTTGTGGTTGACTATGACCTATTATTAGTCAAAAATATTGAAAGACAAGTGATATGTAGTATTCTGGTCAATGTTATGAAGCATGACGTTAGATTAACTTTCACACTGGATGGAGACTGGTTCCTGAGCCAGCAGAGCTGAGACAAACTAAAAAAAAATGTTCTCCTCCTGAAGAAGTGGTAAGTTTTTTGGCTTCTTTCCTACTTTTGCTTTCTTTCCTACTCTATTTGAAACACTTTCTTAAGTTTAGAATAAGTTCATTGGAGAGACTAACTAGTTAGCTAGCTAGGCTGCTATGCTTGTGGTGGCCATCTGTTATGTCCCTGCAGTGATGCCGGCTCAGTGTGATAAAAATGAGCATAAAAATGATTATTGTGTGTATATTTCATGTTTACGTTGCTCTTATTATGTAAAAAACCTGCAAAAAATTAAACCACTGTAAGGTGCATGCCAGGCCACTAGTTGGCACTGTGACTATGTAAAGTATAGGTAGGTGGCAGTACGCTTATTTGTTGTAAAAGTGTATGCATGAATAATGCATCATGCATAATGCATGCATCTATCTATTCAACTTTTAGACAAAAATATTACTGTCTTTCTGGAAAAGTTCCACTCCCAAATCCATTGTATATGTATGCATTTTTTCTGTTAATAACAAAATAATTATTTTTTGTAAAAACTATTATGTGTAAATGACTTCCAGACGTGCAAATTAGTATGAACTGACACGAACTGTTCCATAGCAGAAAATGTTAGGTAGGTCCAGCTTTGTGAAACAAGGTAAAAACATTATAAGTGTGCATAAGGAAAAGTACAGGTTGTAATGTTACAACTACTTCCTTTTCCTCTTTTGTTTAATATCGTCTCTCATTACTCCGTGGTGGTAACAGATTGTTTGAACAGGAGAGAGAAGCCATTGGAAGCTAATTAAGCAGCTATTCCAGCCTCCATTCACAGGCAAGGACTGAGGAGCACAGGCATTTGTCAACGCTTGACCCCGCGTGGTATTGATTGACAATGCTGCCTCGTGACTGACAGGATCCACAGCTACCATCCAATCAGAGACTCTCCTGTTAGTGAGTTGTTTTTCCATTGGTCGAGACGCCTTAAAGCCACAGAGGAGCCCCACGTGGGGGCACAGCTTGAAAACAAGGCTGAGCAGACATGGCTGATGTTAATATCACACAAAGACAATCGGCTGCCAACTACACTGCTGCTGCTGCGAGCACACGAACAAGCTCGGATGTGTCGTACAGAACGACACCGAAGCTTTAATTTGATCGTCGATCGATTGGTCATGAATGTGTTCTTCACGGGCGCAGGGTTGTATTTTATTTCACATATATGGCTGTAGCAACGTCCCACTGCATTGACGTCTCACACACGCAAGCTTGCTGTCCTTCTCCCCAATAAATTTTAACATGTAGATTTGGTCGCTAATGAGGACGTACGGTATGTGCTGTCTTTGTCCAATTTGAATGGTTGTTTGTGTGGAACAGCAGCAAAGGGGGCTGGGCGAATGACGTGGTGACGTCATACGCACGATGCCGCCGACCCCACGTGGGGTCGCCGCCCTCGGATAGGCAGATGTGGCAGTCTTCCTGGCGAGTAATCCGATTGGACAGATAGACGCTTTCACGGCAGCTCAGCCCCGCTGCCTGTGTGTGGTAACCGGGCTAAACTGGACAACCGAGAGAGAGATGGTGGAAAGCACCATGTTTTAAACAGTCTCCCTTTTTTGGGGCGTATTTTCGGAGATACATTCCCGCTTCTGTTTCGGGGGATTACAGCGGACACATTCCTGGGAGGTTCGCGGCTTGAAGGAGAAAAGTAGTTTTTGTTCTAGCCCCGACCGCACAGCCACCAACGCCGTGTTCTTTGCCCACGCTGCCCCCGCGGTGCGGCTCCGGAGAGATGATGCTCCACTACGATCTCGTTTGGACGCATTAAACGACTGCTTTCTTGCTCTTCTTGGGTACGTGTTAAAAAGAGCAGCCCGAACGCTTTTCTCGGCTTCATGTGACATTTTGGGACGCTCGGAAAGACTCGGGAGGAAGCCGTTTGTTGCTATATGCGAAGGTTTGGTGCTTTTATTAAGATTTTAACCCGTGAACACATACATTTCCAGGCAACCATTTTTACAGCACCTGCGTAAAATTACCTACTCATTCCTGAGTTCAAATTGCATTGTAAGAATAGGTGACCCTGCTTTTTTTCGGGCTTCCGCAAAGATTGCTTTATTCTCACAGGGATTATTAGTTGCAAACAAAAGTGCATTTGATTGCTGATTAAACCGCGTCATTTCCCCAACACAGGCCATTCACGACCTCTCCGGCACCAACGACAAGCCCCTTGCCTTCTCATTTTTTCTACCATTTTGTCAAAGGACCCGCAGAAATAAACAAAGGGTTCTTTTTTCAAGATGTATCCACAAGGCCGACATCCGGTAAGAGGCGCTTCCTCCTCTGTGCATTGCATGTTTATTGGTGGTGTTGACATGGTGCTGCCCTCCCTGCACCCCATCAAATGTCTATAAGATTATATTTCAGGGATGCATGCTGGTAAATACACGTGACAATATGAGGACAGGTGTTGTTTTTAATTGACTTACTTTTTAAATTAGATTTACTGGTCAGACCAATCATTGTGTTAACGATCCTAAATTATTGAGATGTGTCAAAAGTGTGAACTGTTTGGCTCATGCACAAAGTAATGATTAAAAGTTGTGCTTGTGCATTTATTTTATTTTTATTTTTTATAATTCAGGCTCCCCACCAGCCCGGCCAGCCTGGCTTCAAATTCACCGTAGCCGAATCGTGTGACAGAATTAAAGATGAATTCCAGTTCCTGCAAGCTCAGTATCACAGGTACAGTTGACAAAAGACTTCAATGTTCACTCACATACACTGTATTGCAGATGAAGGCTTATATTCGCTTGCACGCAGAATGAACGTGTCCTATAATCCACCGCCGAGTGGTTAAGTGAGTTATACAAGTGACAGAGAGCCTGAAATTGACACTTTCTCTCCTATTTTAGTCTTAAGGTGGAGTATGACAAGCTGGCCAATGAGAAGACAGAGATGCAGCGCCACTATGTCATGGTAAGATAGTGTTGCTATGGGTAGCAGTTACAGCCCCAAATTGCATGGCTTGTTGAAGAGCTAGTTTGGGTGGAGTGAGACAGCATCTATATTGATCACCTGTGTGGTTGTTAGGGTGGCTTAAGCGCCACGTATTGGCCTGTGAAATCCCCAAAGAGGCTGGTCAGTCAAAGGGGGTGTCCTTCTGACTGACAGACAGGCGGCAGTAGGCCGAAGCTCCATTAAAGCGCGCCCCTGAGCGCTTAGGGTCGACCACAGTGTTGCCCTCTGTGTGTGCTGATCTGATTATTCTCCTAGGAGACTTCATGCTCAGACACATGCATGGTCGTAAATGAGGGGCAGTGTGTGGGAAAATGCGCTCTAACAAAATGGAGGAGCATGCTGCGGTTCATTTTGTACAGAGTTTCAGTGTGACTTTAGAAAACCTAGGCAAGCCCGTGATGGGGGAATTTAAGATGAGATGTGACGTAACAAAAGACACTTTAGCGGCCCCCGTCATCCCAGGTAAACACTTGGGCAAGGACTTTAGCGACAAAATGTAGGTTGAAGCTAAACATTCTTTTTTTTTAAGCGCGGAAAACAACATGTCAGCCTGACAGGGAAGAGCTTAGGTAAACACGTGAGGAAATATAGCGTGTCTGCTTACACTCTCAGCTGCTAGGGGCTCTGATCTCATACAGAATGGCTCTCTTGTTTGAGACTAATTTTTCTGCCATGTTAATGAAGTGAATAATACATTGGCATCATCAGAATGACTGGAAAAATTTCTGCCCCAGCTGCTACCTGTGGCCTCCTCAAGCTGACACACTGACCTTACTGCAACTAAAGAGTGTTCAGCAAACTTTAGACTAAGCAAATAAACATCCTGGAGATCTGGGGCTGATCAATACATTGAACCGTGTTATTCTCTGAACCCTCACTGGAAAAGCAGAATGCCCATTTATGGTCACTCTTTTAGATCTCTTCTTACGTCTTATCTAAATTGGCCACTTTTGCTCCTAACTGGCACTACTTTGGAACCATGTCATGATGTAAAAAGAGAAGTGATCAATTCAGTTATTGCTTTTGCATCTACTATGTATTTTAAAAGAACTTTTCTCATAGGAAATTGTTTTTTTAATTCAATCTGCAGTTTAAGGTGATGTTGTGACCTCTACAAGGATGTCTTGCATGACTGTAGTAAAAAAAAAAAAAAAATCATAAAACAAAGCAACATTGAATGCTTGCTGATCTGATGTGTTGATGTCAGTTTGCGTCTTTGCATATTTTGTCTGGAAAACAACTTTCCGGGATATTGACTGATATATTTGTTTCCTTTGCAGTACTATGAGATGTCTTATGGGCTTAACATTGAGATGCACAAACAGGTAGGTACCCCCTTGTTGCTTGTTTTAATCCGTTCACGGCTTTTTTTGTCGGAGGACATCAAACCTGCAAGTAGGCTATGATCTATACTGAGTTTTGACATTAAACACACACTCGTGCTGTTCTCAAACAAGGCAGGAATATTTTCAGAGTTGAACATTGTGATTTTCTTAAGGAAATTGGCCAGAAGATTGAAATCCTTAAGGATTTATCTCAGCCTCATTGATTAGATTAACTTGGACTTTGGCTGGCTCGACCTTTGACTTCCTGATTAAAGGTAGCATATTAATGATCAGGGTCAGGGATAGTCTATGTGATTACAGGGAGGAGGGCAAAAGTTATTGCGCTTGTGTCATCCAAAGATAGTGTTGTGTTGTAACAAAGACCATTCAAACTGTTTCCATCATGTGTCGAGATGGGATTCAAAAGTGGCTCCTTCTGGCATCCTTCAGTTGTGGTACCAGGTGTGGTATAGAACACATTGCATGCTGTTTATTTTTTGTGTGCGACTAAGTGAAAGGAATGGAACACCAAATTTAGTGGGTACAACACAGAGAAGGTTGCACAGGGAGCCTCCTCTCAGGGAATATAATGGGGGCTTCCACTGGTCCCTGAAAAACTGAATTTCTGGAATTTTCTATTCACCCCAGACTGTTTACTTGCTTACTGTGGGAACTCAATTAACTTTGCCTTAACATAACTGAAGTTAGCTTAGCGGGTTGGAATAATGTTTTTCATTATTTTTCTGAAGTTGCTGCGCTTCCCCTGAATTTTTCTGGTGCCTCTCAGGGGAGGCCTGCTTCACACTTTGAAAACCCCCGGTTTGAAGCCATGTTTGTTGTTTATGGATATAGGTCACCACATAGAGCTGTTTCACTTGGTGGAAATACAGAGCAAGTTCCTTGATTCCTTGATATTTAAAGTGGTGAGGCTGCCCCCTGCCCCGCCATCGCCCCGCCATCGCCCCACTGGGCTAATGACAGTGCCGGAGGCGTAGTGTGATCCATCAGAGTCTAGGTCCTGTGTCACACTGCCACATGTCTGTCAGAGCTGAGGCCACTCTGATAGCTTCTGTCAGGCACTTATCGCCAACCAAAGGACCAAGAAGGGGGATGGTGAGCATTGAGGAGAAGGAGAATAAAGCTGGGTTAAGGGAGGGGAGGGGCAACAACCCCAGCTTTGTGTAAACAGGTTAATCGACTGATCTATTTTAGTGGCTGCCTTTTTTTTTATCAGGAACCTCAACAGAGATGCTGGAAGGGCTTGAATAATTCATCAGTGGGGCCCTAACCTGCTGAACGACGTGTTTGTGAGCAAACTGTGTGGGCCCCCATCCATGCAGCTCAGGCTGGGGGAGGTATGGAGAATATGGAGAGTGGTTAACAGGCAGTGAGGGTGGGATGGATTATTGGAGGCACACAAGCATATTATTTTCCTGCTGGCAGATTTATTCCATAGTGAGAAAATCCATTCTTATAACCATGCCCGTTTTCAATCATAATTCAGCTTTTAGCTTGCATACACCAGCTCAGATAGACCGACGAGACTTGTGGTATTTCATCCCTCTTGACATCATCATACGTGACAGCACTGTATGCATGACGTCTGTTGGTAATTAACATAATCCGATGCTTATTATCTCAGTCCAATTACCTGCAGTTGTCACTCAGAGAGAAGGCTGACCATGGATTTGTTTGGAAAGACAACCATACATAAGCCAAACGAACACGTTGTGAGACTGTCTGCTATACATATAAAAGACTAGTATGTAGAGGAAAGTGTAAATGCACTACAGTAATGCGCACACTATTTAATTCATTTTTTGAAGCGCATGATGAGGACCTGTTCTGGCTCACTCACTCTGTCCTCACAGTGTTTTTATTTGGAAGCTTACTGTGCATTGAACAGAAAGTTACCGTGTGCACAAATTTATGCAATGTATCAGGATCACGTTTGTTGCTGTCCCTCATCTGAGATAATGAGTTTTAACTCCCTTCTGGTTTATTGAGTACCAACACACGAAACCTAGGTCCTAATGGCCACCTCCACAATCAACTTGTTTTATTTATTTCGTATTCTTGCTGGTTTGTGTTAAAAGCATGCCTGAACTAATGTCTTATGCACACAAAAAGTCATGCATGCATGTTTTGTCACAATGGAACAGCAGCAGCAATTTTAGTAATCTATGCAGGTCCATGTGAATGTTTTGTGTTCTTGCCTCTTTGCTTTAGATTGGAACAAATTGCCTTAATTCCATCCTGCTACAACAGAAGCCAATAATTCTGGCATTTTAAGAATTTGTCAGCCGTCCAAATCAGACAGGTCAAGAACTGTTTGCCGACTGATCACATGACTAACTGTTTTCCCTCATTATTTATTCCTCGCCAGTGTCTTGAATACATTTTCTCTGCTAATATCTACGGACAAACACCTCCGTGCATGCTGACTGACAAGGCAGCCTGAGAGTGCTCTTAAAGTGGTGCTACACAAGTCAGAGTACCTGTAATTGTGTAGCAGCAGCAGCAGCAGCATAAAGCTGGCCTCTCAAGGGCTGAGCTGTCATCTACTGAAAGTGACAGTAACAGCCCGTTTTATCTGCCAGCGGGAGCAACAACAGCGAAAACTCCTCCCAGCCCTGTAATGCATCTTTTTTTGACAGCAGTGGCAAGCAGAGTCGATGCGTGGTCCATGTATTTGCATGCAGTGTTGCGAGCCAGTTGCTCAGGGCCCAGTGGATGAGCTCTACTTCCTGACCTCTCCAGCCAGCTGTCATGGTGACACTAAGCTACAGAGGAATGGGCCGTGCGCTCAAGGCCTTCTTGCAAATCCTGTCAAATGTTCGACTGCTATTGACATGGCTTATCTTGACAAACATGGATTACACAGGCTAGGGTGCTTTTCAACCCTTTCTGAAGGCCCTTCTTGAGCCCTGTCCAGAGCACGTACTTAATAGCATTAATAATCATACTCATAAATCCTTTATCTAACCGTCTCTAGTGATTGTTGAGCATTTTAATTGCATGCCAAACAAGCTAAGGGTTCAACGTCTTTCATTAATAATCTACATTGTTTTATTAGGGGCTATCTTTTGAATCTGATACCACACCTGTTTTCTATTTTGTTAAAGTTGCGGCCTGTAGTTCCAATGCAGGGTTTGTAGTGAGATGGCAGTTGCTCTTTTTGGCTGTGTAGATTGTATGACATCGTACCAACCCTTTTAAAGTCAACAAATACATGAAGCACGAGAGCACAGTGCTTGAAAACTAGAGACACAAGTAATGATTTCTTTCTTCCAGACTTATTCTTAATGTCTCACAGAAGTAAATGTATAATAATAAAATACAATCAATTTTGAAAAAACTGGCTCGAATCTTGACAACGATCCGAGCATTGGGCGTGCGCAGAGGCGGACTATGCGGTTACAATAACAAAGTACTAAAACCATTTTACCATTACATTTACCATTGCAGTTCGTATGGACTGGTTATCGTACAGATGTTAAACTGAATTACTGGGTGGAACATAGGTACACTATATACTTCTCGCCCATTAGTTTGTCTGATCACATATATTTGATATTTCATCCTCTCCTCAGTCTGTTTTTTTTGTCCATCTGGCTGGCTGTGCTAAGTGGCTATCTATGTTGCAGCTTGGGTTAGCAGGTCTCGTTCTGTTGCGCATTACTCTCCAATCTCTCTGGCTCTGCTCAGAGGTAATACGTCAGTCTGCCAAAACTGCCTGGCATTTCTGCCATGTGTAATAAATAAGCTGGCGGTCGGCAAGGTGCACTTTGTGTGTATGTGTGCGGGTGTGCTCGCTCCTCCAAATGAAAAATCCGAGCATATCCCTGTGATGTGTTTGTGTTCCGCAGTGGCCCTGGGATGAACTGCAGCTCATAAATTCCATAGATGATGTAGCTTTGGCACTGTTATTTTTCGGCTCCCAGTGCAGAGCTTGAACCTGAACACTCTCATCTTCCATCCCTGGAAGAAAAGAGGAGGTAGAGCAAGCCAGCTGTGTAATGTTTTTACAAGGGGGGAGGTCGATCGCACCCCCTCTGCACATGTCCTCCTCCCTCTGTTTTTCTTTTTTTTTTTACCTAGCTTTCATTTGCAGCATTTTGTGATGGACAGGCCGAAAATTCAATTTAATGACCTGCCTCCAAGCACGTAATATGATTTTAAAGCCTGTTACGGTCAAGGAGAGGTTCCATTTGCATAATGATCCAAGCAAGATAGGGCTGCAGCCGTTGCCATGGCACTGGGTAGACAGGCATAAGAATGGAGGCAGGCCTCTGTGGATGGATTGAGGGCTTGGAGGGTGGTGGCAGTTGTTTTGCAATGACAAATGGCCCAGGAAAAAGGCAGCTTTGCCTCGAATAGTATTGATAGCTCTGTTGTGCGTTTCCCTCGAGGTCATTAGGGTGTGTAATTTTTACATCGTGCATGCAAAAAGCCCGAAATGTCACATGTAAGTAAACCATAAAATTTGCTTAGTGGGCTTCACTTCCTGGGGTGTGGCTGTGCGGTTTAACATAGAGGTTAAGTGCAGGACACTGCACTCTCAGATGAGGGGAAGGAGGGCAGAGTGAGAGAGGATCCTCTCAATCCAGCAGCACTCTGCTGCCTCATATCCGTTTAGCATGGAGTGCACTCTCAGCACAGCTGTGCTGCATCCCCCTGGGCTCTCCTAATGTTTTAAATCTTTCAAATGTCAATATCACGCTGTTTAGAGGATGTTGAGTCAAGCAGTTCTGATTGCTGCAGTAATTGACTTAATCGGTGTAAACATTAAAGGCGGGGTTATGTGAAGCCATTGTCTGTTTCATATTTTACTGTCTCATTTTGCTCCTCTGTTCTTTTTTAGACGGAGATAGCCAAACGGCTCAATGCTATTTTAGCTCAAATTATGCCTTTCCTGTCACAAGAGGTAAGCTTTGAATGTGGCTCGACCACATTACTAAATAGATGCACTTTAGTATTATTAAATTGCTTTTATGCTGAAAAGCTTAGTTTCTTTAGACAATGTTATTGTCCAATTTGCATGCAGTAGAGAATGGCATCACACACATACACGCATAAACTAGAAGCTGAAGTGACACTTTCAAAGTAAAAGGTTTCAAAATAAGAGTCTCTGCAGCATCAAATCAAAATGTGATCTCACAGAATTCAGTAGTGGCAGGCCAACACGAATAATTGAATGTATGGGAAACCCTGGTTAAACCTTTAAAACTCATATAACTGTCATTTTGCATATGTAATATATGCTGGCTTGTGTTTTCCCCAAAATTTGGGTTGGTTTTCAAATTGTTTAAAGTGCTGTTCCACTATATATAATTTTATACAATATTTGTTGATAGAATTTGTAAATGCAGCCATGAGAGTTAAGTGTTAAATTGTGCTGCAAGATGTCCTAATTTGTCTCTGCAAATGTTTCTTTCCCCACAGCACCAACAGCAGGTTGCTCAGGCAGTGGAGCGGGCTAAGCAGGTCACTATGACTGAGCTGAATGCCATCATCGGGGTACGTGGACTTCCCAATCTGCCTCTCACCGTGTGTATACTCCCTTTTTATTCCTTTAAAAAAATAGTTTGTGACTAAAATTGTGTTGTGATCTATTTGTGATATATACTTCTTAATTCATAGTGGCTCTTTGAACATATGCTCATATATATATATTATATTTATGTTCTTGTTTGAAAGTAAAGTCCAGCTATATATGCCATAAGTGGAGCTCCCAGCTCTTGAGTTGCTCCCGCTTTGGTCTCTGTGGCATCTTCACTGCCTTGTTGTGTGTTTATAAATGAGAGCCTGAGAGCTCTTGAGAATCCTCCTCTCAGCCTGTATTGCTTTAATTGGTTAAGGTTTTAACGAGGAGCCTCATCCCTCACTGCTGACCTGGATAGCTGTGGGGAATTAAAAGGCTGAGCGTGAGCAAAACGCAGCCAGCTAAAGCTGTGGCGGAGCAGACAGCAGTCGGCCATTACGGCTCTGCTGCGCACTAGCATAGCACTTGGTGTTCATCACCACCTTGAAAACACCATCTGTTCCTCATTGATCAGTACCCTACCAGCGGTGATTGGTTTTACCCTCACGCTATCAGTGTTGGACTATACGTGCAGTCTTTTGCAGAAGCTGGTTGATTTGATGATTGGACCCACGTTTTGGAATTCAATTGATGCCCTCTTGGGGACTTTTTGTTCCAAAATGACTCGTCCCTACAATTTGTCTGAGGGGATTTCTTGAGGCAATTGATTTTTTTTCTTTGGACTGAACCAGATGTTTTATTACAATTTACTGATGCAGACCAGTTTTTGCTCCGTGTCGATGATACAATACAGATGCTTTGTTATGAAGTGCTTTTATTGTACATTGTGTTACCCATTTAGAGGCATAGTTGTTCAAGTTTTTAGCCAATGTGCATTTCAATTTAATTTATCTATTAAGAGATTTCACTAAATGGTAAAAATGGCATCTGACAATTTTGACAAAGTTAGGACTTTTTTGTCATAAATTCAATATTTTATTCCAACCGGAAAAATGGGCTAGGGTTCTAGGTGATTGAATTGCATAAACAAATCAAGCAGAAGAACATATGTCTAATTGATGGCACTACTCTAAATATTAGAATGGTGCCTTGTTAGCTACCCTGCTGCATACAACAGTTATGTTCTAAGCATTTACACACCCTATTTTATGAATGAGTCAGGCCCGGCATGGAGTCCTGCAGGCTGCTCATGTTGGAGGCGATGCGATGGATGTGTCGCTACTATATGTTTTACGAATACCTTCCCATCAGTTATTCATTGAAGAGAAGCTCTGCAAGGCATGCCAAAACCCTCATGCATATTGTAAAGCAAGGTGGGGTGAAAGAGCGTGCCAGGCAGCCTCTAGGAGCTGTCTGCATGCCTTATTGATGGAGCCATGGGCCATTAATAGGATGCAACTAGGGCAGCCTCATGTAGAGATCACTCCCTGCAGTTCCAGTTTGAGTCACTAATAGGCCAAATACAGAAGTAGACCAGATTTCCCTGTAAGTAGCAATGTGCGAGTATGTTGTGTTTATACCATAAGTAGCTGTTTCATGTATCTATGAGTATGCTTGCAGGGTAAACACGGTTTGCCAGTGAGCAAAATCATCATTGTTAATCAAGATAGTTCACATGTGATGGCGATATTACATTGCATTCATGTGTTTTAACCAAGTCCAACGAAAAAAACCTCTTTATCATGGAAGATTAAATTAGAGGAAACAGGCCAAACTCCTTTCTTTATTTGTTATTGTCTTCATTTATGGTCCTCTAATGAGGACTCTTGCTGATCAACCATGCATATTAGCCATCAGTGGCTCATTAAACACAATGAGCTAGGATGACTTTCCCCTGCCAATGAACCTTAATTTCCCTCATGGACACAGTATTATAACATACTCACTGTCCTTATCTTTCTCCTGCCCTCCCCCTGTTTGCCTGGATATATTTTGTAATAACATTGACATATGCCCTGTAGAGCAAAGGACAAGGTTGCAAGGTAAAATCATGCCAGCTATTTTCCAGTGCAGGCCTCTACACACCCTGCACAGATAATGCAGGAAGTATGTAGCTATTTAAAATGCTGAGGAGTGAATTCTTAAGGGCAAGTTGGACTAATACATGTCCAATTTATGGGGTTGAAATTCTGACTGAATAATGTATGTTAATAGTCAGTCCGATCAGCTGTCTCACCTCCCTGGTCTTTACAAAGTGGCTCATATTGGTGGAAGGGCGATAATGGCTGCTGATTGAAGCCGTTCTTGTAAAAGAGAGGAGGCGCATGCCGTAACAGCGGCTGAATTATTAAGATAGCTTGCAGACAGGTAATAAATTGCTGATGTTTTTATTGGTGTCTCAGCTAAGTATTATTTAACCTTGCTTTAAACTGCTTACTTCCATGCTAAGGGGCTTTTAACTCCCATCCATTTCCCCTTGTCTTTCAAATATTGATGATGAATATGCAAGGGTTGACTGAGTGCCAGCGTGGGACCCCCTGCCCCTAGCTCCCACAGCAGCCCCCCAGATGCACACAAATGCACATTCAAAGTGAGACAGCTGAAGTGCCAGGTCTCTGCACTTAGTGTTCCCACAGTTTTCTTAAGTTTGCCCATGCAAATGATTCATGTTCTGTTAATTCAGAAACATGAGTATGATAAAAGTAAATACAGGCAGCTTGGCTTTTTGGAAGTGTAAAAGCAGGTAGTTGTTTAGCTTACAGGCTGTCAGATTCATACACAGCTTCTTGTTGCTTAAGAGGTTGCTCGCTGATGGCATCGAGTAGCACACAGAATGCTGCGGTGGTCTATTTTACGTGAAGTGAAATGTTTACTCTCCATTAAGTGCAGGTCGACTCAAAGTGGCTCTTTGTCGTTGCTATTTCTTTAACTCGACATGCTGCTCCTGCCGTGCAATCAAACGTCTTGACCCCTGCATCATTAAATCTGTAGAGTAGTTGAACACAAGTCATTCTCTCATGTGCGCAAAGTGAGGGCTGGCCTAGTATAGAAATAGCACAGAGTGGGGTTGCAGTGTGATTCTGACAGTAATAGAATGCATCATGGTGCTAATATCATCCGAGGTTCAATAGATCAGCCTAATTTATGTGCACTATGTTTCCCACTTACCTTTTCCTTCTGACCCACTTGGTGTCTGTTTGTCTACTTACAGCAGCAGCAGCTCCAAGCACAGCACCTCTCCCATGCTGCTCACGGGCCTCCTGTCCAGCTGCCCCCGCACCCCTCTGGCCTGCAACCGCCTGGCATCCCTCCCGTCACCGGTGCGGGATCAGGCCTGCTCGCACTTGGTGCACTGGGCAGCCAAGCCCACCTCCCAGTGAAGGATGAGAAGAACCACCATGACCTGGAACACCGAGGTAAGGTCCAATTACCAACTAAACATATGAGTGTGTGTATATGAATGTTTAGACAGCTCAATTGATGTTAAACAAGGATAAAACATCTCATGGCAGAGTGCTGCTCCATCTCTAGAGCAGGTTCGCAGGGCCCTAAGGTGATGAGCATATCCTGTCTGTTCACATTCTGTCTGGGTAATGAGCTGATACATTCCCAGCCCATGACTGCATAAGCTATTCAACAGCTTTAGCACAGTGATAAGTGAGGCCCCATACCCTCAGGTTGATTCTCACATGTTCTGCCGAGGGCATCTGTTACTATATGCTAAATGACTTATTTTTCTTTGTTCCGCTTCACTTCTTCATCATCATCATCCGCTTCTCCACCGTGACCACTATTGTGATGTTTGACAAGCAGAGAGCACGGTGAGTGTGTACCAACCTTGTTTACTTCTTTTACGTTTATCTGTAATTTAAGTATAAAATGTGGCACTAAGTAGAATGCATACATGGAATTTGGATCAGCACCAACTTGAATATCGTCAGACGCCCATCTCCTGCATATTCCTGAACTTTGTCATTTCGTTCAAACAAGGAAAAATTGAGGACAAAAAAAACCCCTGGCTTCACACATTCATTTGGATCCACAAATGCAATGGGTTCTTCCTTGCCTTTCATGCCTTCTTCACAAAAGTTTATGCACGTTTGTTAGATATTTAATGCCTCCTTGGTGAGGCCTCTGTGCAGACCTGGGACACACAGGAGGGACTACGTCTCACAGCTGGCTTAGGATCACTGGCGCTTGTGGTGGTCTGCTCCCGCTTCTTACTAATCCTCGTCTCCATGGCGGCAAATATCAAAACAAGCAGATAAGGAATATGTAAAAAGAAAACAAATAGGAGTCAAAAAAAAAAAAAGTCAATTTATGACAAATAACCATTACACTGAAACCGGTTGTTCATCAGCTGATAAAACGTTTAAGACAATCAGGACCGTCAAGGTGCTGATTTCCTCACCACAGAATACAACTTTCTTCCACCTTTCAATGTCCCATGTTTGCTGCTCGCGTGCAAATTCCAAATGGGCTATTTTCAAACCTTCGTTTGGGCCGAGGATGGTCCTTGTTTTGACAGTCAATCAGATCCTCTGTCTCAAGGCCGATAACACTTTTTTAGGAGCGGCCGCATTTTTGTTCTATAACCCTCAGGATCTTTGAAGAAGTTTTAAATGACTGTCTTTCTGCCTTTGCCATCGAGAGATCATGACAGTGTGAATACCTGAAAGAAAATGTTATTGAATTCACATTTTTGCCAAGATTTTGGCTTTTAAAGGTTGTGGTCCTAAACTTTTGATCAGCTGATTAACAGCCCATTTCACTTTAAAGGGTCACTAACATAAGTTATGAACTTTGTTTATATATGTTATAAATGGTTTGTAATTATGTTCTGCATTGTTCATTTTTTGAAAGCGAATGGTAAAGTTGCAAAAATTACATTTAGAGTTCATGGCATCAGTCATGACAAACTCGGTGTTGCAGCAAAGCGTCATTACACAAACATAGCTGTGTATGAGACCGATGACGTTTGCAGACATTATAGTAAAGATTTGAGCTGTCACGGATGTGTCACTAGTTTGAGGAGAAGGGAGAAGGGAGAAACATTTGGAGATGAGATAGACAGCTGGCAGAACATGGACATAAGCCTTAAAACATGGAGATTAATTATTGTTTTAAACAGGCTTATTCATGACCGTAAAGGAGTCTTTGTAGCCTCCATTCCATTCCATTTTCTTTCGCTTATCCGGGTCTGGGTCGCGGGGGCAGCAGTTTCAGTAGGGAAGTCCAGACTTCCTGGTCTCCGGCGACCTCTTCCATCTCCACCGGGAGGACACCAAGGCGTTCCCAGGCCAGCTGTGAGACATAGTCCCTCCAGCGTGTCCTAGGTCTTCCCCGGGGCCTTCTCCCGGCTGGGCATGCCTGAAACACCTCAGCATTCGCACGAGATGCCTGAGCCATCTCAACTGGCTCCTCTCGATGTGAAGGAGCAGAGGTTCTACTCTGAGCTCCTCCCGGATGGCCGAGCTCCTCACCCTATCACTTAGGGTAAGTCCAGCCACCCACCATACGGAGGAAACTTATTTCCGCCGCTTGTATCCGCGATCTCGTTCTTTTGGACATAGGGTCAGAAGCTTCACACTCAGCTGCAAACGGCTCCAGTAAACGCTGAAGGTCACAGCCTGATGAGGTCATAAGGACCACATCGCCTGCAAATAGCAGAGACGAGATCCTAAGGTCACCAAGCTGGACTCCCTCACCGCCTTGACTGCACCTAGAAATTCTGTTCATGAAGATTATGAACATAATGGGTGACAAAGGGCAGCCTTGGCGGAGGCCAACGTTCACCGGAAACAAGCTTGACTAACTGCTGGCAATGCGAACCAGGCTCCTGCTTTGATTATACAAGGACCGAATGGCGCGTAGTAGCGGGCCACCAATCCTGTACTCCCGGAGCACCCCCCACAAGACACTACAAGGGACAGGGTCGAATGCATTTTCCAAGTCTACAAAGCACATGTAGACCGATTGGACAAACTCCCACATACCCTTGAGTACCCTTGCAAGGGTGTAGAGCTTGTCCAGTGTTTCACGACCTGGACAAAAACCACATTGCAACTCCTGTAACCGAGGTTCGACTAACGGTCGTACCCTTCTCTCCAGCACCCTGGAGTAGACTTTCCCAGGGAGGCTGAGCAGTGCGATCCCCCTATAGTTGGAACGTACCCTCCGGTCACCCTTTTAAAAAATGGGGACCACCACACCGTTCTGCCAGTCCAGAGGTACTGTTCCCGATGTAAGTCGAGCTCCTTAGCCTCACGAAACTCCTCCCACACCAGAGTTTTTGCCTCGACCGAAGCCGCGTGCCGCTTGGCGCTGCCGGTACCTGTCAGCTGCTTCGGGAGTCCCGCTAGCCATCCATGCTTGATAGGACTTCTTCTTCAGCCTGACAGCAGCCCTAACCCCCGGTGTCCACCATCGGGTTCAGGGCTTGCCACCACGACTGGCACCGACCACCTTGCGGCCGCACCTACGGATGGCTGCCTCAGCAATAGAGGCACGGAATACAGCCCATTCGGACTCAATATCCCGGTCCTCCCTCGAGATGCAGGCGATTCTCTGCCGGAGATGAGAGTTGAGGACCCGACGAACTGGAGACTCTGCCAGACGTTCCCAGCACACCCTTACTACGCGTTTGGGTCTACCAGGTCTGTCCGGCATCCTTCCGCACCATCTAATCCAACTCATCACCAGGTGGTGGTCAGTTGAAAGCTCAGCCCCTCTCTTCACAGAGACACAGATCTGATGATACGACCACAAAGTCGATCATAGACCTGCGACCTAGGGTGTCCTGGTGCCAAGTTCACTTATGGACATCCCTATGTTCGAACATGGTGTTTTGTTATGGACAAACATTGATTCGCACAGAAGTCCAACACACCACACGGGTTCAGATCAGGGAGACCGTTCCTCCCAACCACGCCCCTCCAAGTCACACTGTCATTGCCCATTTGGGCGTTGAAGTCTCCCAGTAGAACTATGGAGTCACCAGCTGGGGTGCTCTCCAGAACCCCTCTGATAGACTCCAAGATGACTGGGTACTCTGAACTGCCGTTTGGCGCGTACGCACAAACCACAGTCAGGACCCTTTCCCCAGCCCTAAGGCGTATGGAAATAACCCTCTTGTTCACTGGGGAAGACTCCAGCATAGAGGCACCAAGCCGGGGTGCTATTAATAAGACCACACCAACTCGCTGCCTCTTCCCTGCACCAATTTCAGAGAAGAACAAGGTCCACCCCCTCTCAAGGAATTTGGTTCCAGAGCCCAAACTGTGGGTTGAGGTGAGTCTGACTATATCTAGTCGGAATGTCACCGCCTCTTCCACAAGCTCGAGCTCCTTCCCCACCAGAGAAGTGACATTCCATGTCCCAAGAACCAGATTTGGCTGCCAAAGACCAGGTGGCCCGGACACCCTCCCTCGACCACTGCCCAAATCGCATTGCACCGGACGCTTATGCTTGCCCTTGCAGGTGTTGGGTCTCCCGGGGGGACTTCCCGTGTTCCTGATTTGGGCTAGGCCCGGCCACCAGGCGCTCGCCCACGAGCCACTCCCCCAGGCCTGGCTCCAGGGTGAGGCCCCGGTGTCCCACGTCCGGGCGAGGTGTGGTCACTCCTCTTGTTGTTCTTCATTTGGGTCTTCTGAATTACTCTTAGTCTTGCCCGTCACCTAGAACCTGTTTACCTTGGGAGACCCTACCAGGGGCATAAAGCCCCAGACAACATAGCTCCTAGGATCACTCGGGCACTCGAACCCCTCCACCACGATAAGGTGGTGATTCATGGAGAGGTCTTTGTAGCCTGATTTATTTAATATTTTGTCTGCACCCCACTTCTGCCCCCCACCGTCAACGTATTACTATGAAGAGGTTTAACATGTATAATGCTTTGTAGCCTTATCTCTCTAGTGGAATAGTGTTTAGTATAAATTATGTAGAAAAGACATGACTTACATGAAAGTGAGCAGTTACATACTCTTTATTTGTTCTTTTTCAATTTTCATATTTTTCTCTTATCTTTCACATCTTGCTCTTATCTGTGATTAAGTGAATAAGTTTATTATGGCATTTTTGGAGAGCTGCTTGAAACCTAAAATTCTCTGGAAGCTGAATAAAGTATTCATGTACTCTGTTCTGTGGCAACTTTCAAAACAGTGGTCATTTTTTTCCTGCGTAATGGCCGGTAAAAATAAAAAGATATTTTTCAAAATGCGTGTATACCCTACTTCTGGCCTAGTGCTTTCTGCAAAGTAAACCTTGAGGTGGGCTTCCATCTGTCTCTTGTTAACCGCACGTGCTTCACCCATTTTTGTCTTATTCCTTTATCTTTAGGTAAACAAACCTACCTTGCAGTATAACTCAGATAGTATAAATATCCAGCAGCAACACAATGTTTCGGCATGACTGAACCAAGTCGACATGCTACCTCAAGAAGCATTTGTTTACTCTGCTTTAGCTGATATTTGTTACTCCTCTGTTGTCACTTCCGGAAATGCACTTGCTGCAACGAGTTTGTCATGGCTGCCGCCATGAACTATGAATGTCATTTTTGCTGTCCGCTTTAAAAAAAACAAACAATAAAGGACATAGTTACAGACAACATATAAAATACACTGCCTGGCCAAAAAAAAGTCTCCACCAAAAAAAGGGGCATACTCTGTAATATTTTGTTGGACTGCCTTTAGCTTTGATTAGCTGTGGCATTGTTTCAATAAGCTTCTGCAATGTCACAAGATTTATTTTTATCCAGTGTTGCATTCATTTTTCACCAAGATCTTGCATTGATGATGGTACAGTCTGACCGCTGCGCAAAGCCTTCTCCAGCACATCCCAAAGATTCTCAATGGGGTTGAGGTCTGGACTCCATGTGTGAAAATGATGTATCATCCTTCCAGAACCACTCTTTCACAATTTGAGCCCGATGAATCCTGGCATAGTCATCTTGGAATATGCCTGTGTCATCAGGGAAGAAAAAAATCCATTGATGGAATAACCTGCTCATTCAGTATATTCAGGTAGTCAGCTGACCTTATGACGTTATTCTTTGAGCACATAGTGTTGCTGAACCTAGACCAGACCAACTGCAGGAACCCCAGGTAGCAACTTTTTTTTTGGCCAGGCAGTGTATTTAGGCAAAGTTAATAAATCCTGTCAGTGACTCTTGTCACATAGAAGTGACTCTCTTGTATTACTCCCATGTCTTCTTTTTGTATTTTGAAGCTCTACCTGGAACCGCCTTAAGTGCAAAATGTAAATTCTTGCAATTTTTCAACTAGTCTCAAAATTTCTTGGGAGTGTATAATTCTGCCCTGTCATTTATGTTTCTGTTAAAAAAAAAAAAAAAATTAAAAAAAATTTTTTATGGCCATATTTCATACATAGTTGCAAAAGGTGATTAATCATGATTAATTAATTTGAAAACTGTAATGTGATTTAAAAATTGTAACAATTTGAAAAATATATCTTCATAGTGCAACTACATTGTGAACACACACACATCTGAAAAGTGGAAATGATGCGTTATGTTCTATTGTACGTCATCAACCAAAGGAGTGCATTTGTAGTCTGTAAATTGTTTAGAAATTGTTTTATTTTATATAACAATGAATATATATATGTTTTAGAAAACCCCAATTTTTCCACTTATTTATTGAAATTCAAGACGTTCAAGTCAAATAAATAGCTTGGCATTGTACAACAGTAACAGGTGAAGTGCGAGAGGTAAAAAAAAAAAAAAGGATAAGGTTACCCATAACTGAAAAATGATGTATATTTCTGAATTTTACAAAAATGCCTACTATACAATGGGTCAAAAATTTAAAGTTGTTCTGCAAAAATGGAGGTGGATCAAGCCTTGGCAATTGGTGCAACTAAATCCTACAAGTGTTTAGGTTCTGGAGAAAGTAGAAAAATGGGGATTAACAATGGAAGACAGACCATCTTAATATTTTAAAATGTACGGTTTTCCTCCAGAGAAATTGGAGTGCTCTAAAACTTTTGATCGGTAGTGTATATTATTGTGTATATATTTGCCACTATATAGTACAATATAAATTTTAGCCCCCATCGCCCGTCCCTAGTCTCCAAAGACAGGAAATTCTGAGCTTTCCTGCTTGGACTGGATGGAAGTTTGTGCATAAGTAGGTCAAATGACAAC
This sequence comes from Oostethus manadensis, assembly GCA_024372805.1. Taxonomy (NCBI): domain Eukaryota; kingdom Metazoa; phylum Chordata; class Actinopteri; order Syngnathiformes; family Syngnathidae; genus Oostethus; species Oostethus manadensis. The sequence continues at coordinate 7,283 of QODF01000110.1, read as the reverse complement.
AAATGAAAACATGACCCTTTTATTTTTTTGTCTTGTCCAGCATCATAACAGCTGAATGGGAGTCAAGCTGCCTTTAAATGCTGAGCAAAATTTCTTTGCCAAGGGAGACTTCATAATCCAAATGAGTCTCCCTTGACATTTGACTGCGTTTATTATGAATTTTGTTGCACCACATTTCGATGCCGGACCTGACCTGAAAAGGGACGGGTGGGGGGTGGGGTTGGGGATATAAGAAAGGGTGCAGAAGAACCTCACAAACATATTTCAACCATATTATAAACAACCTTGATAATCACAATTTCAGCAACAGCCAGAACAGTCACAGAGCAAAATGAGCAATAATACAGGGGAAAGAAAAAAAATAATAATAATGATAATACTAATATACATGCATATGCACATATATACATACATACACATATATATACATATACATACATACATACATACATACACACACACATATATATACATGTATATATACACACACACATATATATGTATGTGTGTATATATATGTATGTGTGTATATGTATATGTACATACATACATACATATACACATATTCGTACACGTATACATGCACATACACATATCCATGCAGTACATACATACATACACACACATACAGTGTGCATGACCATTTTGACAGAGGTAAAAAGTAATGATTCATGTGAAATGAGGTTGACAACGTAAATTCAGGATGGAAATGACTGGTATCATGCCGAAGAGATTAGAAGCCTTGTAATTTCATCACAATTATCAAATGACTTGGACATCCACGTCTTAAAGGATTTATTTGATCCCTTCCTCTGTCTTCCTTGTTTACCAGTTTGCGCCCTCTCCTGTTTGGCATGAATATTTAGCGCCACAAATGGTGAATTGTTTTGATTTCCTTCCATCTCTGAAGCCGTGTGGGTGGACCCTCCCAAGCGTTTAATTTGAATGGCTGTGTTCTCTGATGGCTTGTGATGGCTGTGTGAGATTGGGTTTCTGAAGGCTGGGCCAGCTCAATGGGTTCAGTCATGTCTGAAGAAATGGAACTCCTGGGGCGATTAGCAGGCCTTTTTTTGTTTCTGCGCTCTCGTCCCAGGTCATCTGATAGCCGAGCGGTGACTTTGTTTAATGAGTCACGCTAAGCATCCCTTTTTAAAGGTCAGCCATTATACAGACAGTGAGTGGCCTGTTGCCCAAGCTGCCAGTCCATCAGCTATTGTTCACTTCTTCAGCATGCTGCTGACTTGTCCATATTATAGCTTTTTGTTCCATGCAAAGAATCAGGGGGGAGCTGCTGGACTCTAGCCTAGTTCCTCCCATTCTGTTGGCGTTTAGAGAGCTTTGTCTATGTTTGTGTGGGCGGGCAGGCTCCAAGAAGAAGCACTGGTCTGTCCCACAGTGCCGTGCCCACTGGCAAGATGTAGCTTGTCTTTCTTTCTCAAAGACTGAGCTGACATGGCGCCTGAGCACAGTGCAGCAATCAATGCCTACGACATCCACATTCTCTCCTCCCCGTGCTCTCTCACGCTTAGCCCGAGTGACTGCAGAGAAAAGGCCCTCTGTTCAGCCACAACACTCTGCTCATGTCCCCGTGAGGCCGTTTGTTGTCCAGCTATGAGAAGGAGGGAGCCTGGCTTAGAAAACAAGCCAGCCTCCTTTCAGCTCAGATAATAGGCCACTCTGTTGTGCCGCCAGAGACAGCCTTGTGTGTGTGAGATTGGGCTTGGCTGGTGTCAGGGTACACTTTGGTGCTGGCTCACAGCTGCATTTTAAGAGTCTGTGGCATCCATAATTGCGAGAATGAGACACATTTAGAGTTTGCCTTGGCATGGGGTGTTCCCTGTGAGCAACTTGTAACGGATGAATGATTCACTGCTAGATGAAATGCTAATAAATCCTTTGTTTGCCTTTGTCTTTTCAGAATAACTCTATATCTCCATCAGAAAGCTTACGCACAGCCAGCGAGAAGCACCGGAGCTCCTCTGACTACAGTTTGGACTCCAAGAAACGCAAAGTGGAGGAGAAGGATAGCATGAGCAGATATGTATGTGACCAAAATGCCTTAAATATTGATAATACGTTTGTTGCAATGACTCATGAGCCTATTGTCTTCACAGGACAGTGATGGAGAGAAAAGCGATGACCTTGTGGTAGATGTGTCTAATGAGGTAAGTGTGCAGTTTGAAGAGGCCACTTGGACTGAATTGGTGGCACATTGTTTAAAAATTCAATGTGCCATTTCTATAGGATCCTGCCACGCCCCGAGCCAGCCCAGCACACTCACCGCCTGAAAATGGCATTGATAAGCCCCGCCCCCCAAAGAAAGACACGCCCAACAGTCCAGCATCAGTGGCATCCTCTGGAAGCACCCCATCCTCCAAGGCCAAGGAGCTCAGTCATGTAAGGCAGCAGGAGAGTTGGCTCAAAGTAGGCCAGAAAGGGGTTTAAAAGGGAGCGCAAAGGGACATGTCCCAATAAATCTAGGACATTTTTGGCAGTGGATTAGGGAATAGCTGTCTGTGATTTAAGTGCATGACTAAACATCAGGGATAATATTGTCCCGAATCAGATTCAGTCAGGTCCTTGCTGTTAATAGTGCAATGTATTTAACTATTCTAGGATTTCCTCCCCCCCTTCCCTACTAAAAGATTAAAGCCAAAACAGTAAAGGGATAAAAAGCGCCTATCCCCATTGTGGTCGTAATAGGTTTTGGAATAAATAGCAGTTTATGGCTCGGCAGGACTGTATGCGTTGTCAGAATTAGACTGGATTAAGTTCAGTTTGCTCTAAAATTGTCAGTCTGAACAGTGCCCAGCTTCCCAGATTGTGAACACTGTCGTTTCCCTCGACAGAATGACAAATCCTCCACGCCTGGCCTCAAGTCCAACACCCCCACCCCGCGCAACGATGCCCCCACCCCTGGCACCAGCTCCACTCCTGGGCTCAGACCCATCCTGGGCAAACCACCAGGCATGGAGGCTCTCGGTTGGTAACATTTTCTTTTCTCTAAAGACAATGTAATACACTGGCCGGCTAGTCTTTTTCATCAACCAATCTGCTGTTACGTCTCATTCTAATGCAATTTTGCTGGTATGTCTGCAGCAGCCCCAGCCCTGCGCACACCTCTGTCCATCGCAGGCTCTTATCCCACCCCTTTCGCAATGATGGGCCATCATGAAATTAATGGAGGCCTGACTAGTCCTGGTGTGTATGCTGGCCTGCACATCTCCCCTCAGATGAGTGCTGCAGCTGCTGCAGCCTATGGGCGCGCCCCTATGGTAACACTCCTGCTTGTACACAGCACATGTACAGTTGTACTTATAGTAGTTCATTTTCATTAGCGTGTGTGTTCTATGCATCCTTTGTCCTTATCATTCAGGGGTTTGATCCTCACACCCACATGAGAGCCCCTGGCCTTCCAGCAAGCCTCACATCCATCTCGGGAGGTAAACCGTAAGTATTGTGCTTCATTTAATGCTGCAATTGTACAAAACTTCCAATGTAACAGCATAATCTCGATGACACATTTCCCTGCAGGGCTTACTCTTTCCACGTGAGCGCAGACGGCCAGATGCAGCCTGTGCCTTTCCCACCCGACGCCCTGATTGGCCCTGGTATCCCACGCCACGCTCGTCAGATCAATACGCTGAGTCACGGCGAGGTGGTGTGTGCCGTAACCATTAGCAACCCCACACGCCACGTCTACACCGGCGGCAAAGGCTGTGTCAAAATCTGGGATATCAGCCAACCTGGCAGCAAAAGCCCCGTGTCCCAGCTGGACTGTCTGGTAAGGAGTGCTGAGTGATTCACCTTTCACCCATAGTTTACATTTACAACACCTTTTTGTGTTGTTGCGACAGATATGAACTGTTTAAACAAATGCTCGCTCTATTGGCAACTGGATGATCCGTTGGTAAACACAAGAGAAAGGCCAGGCATACCACTGACAGCTTCACTGTTACAAAAACAAGCACACGCGTTCATTCAATAATAACGTCCTCTAAACCACAAAAGGAAAATAAGGTAACGATAACTATTACATGACATTTTGCGACGAATATAAACGCAACAATATAGACATGGCCATATCAGTCTGCTGGAAAGGGAGCAGACCAGCTTTGACAAAAGGTTCTATTGATTTATAATGACAGCAAGATTTTCATCCACTTTGCCACTGACTTGTTCTGAAATCTCTCTTGATCTGTGCGACCCTGAACAACAATTGATTTGGCTTTTGTGTCCTGTGGGCAACAGAACAGGGATAACTACATTCGCTCCTGTAAGCTGCTGCCTGATGGCCGCACATTGATTGTGGGAGGCGAGGCCAGCACGCTTACCATCTGGGATCTGGCCTCTCAGACACCCCGCATCAAAGCTGAGCTCACCTCTTCAGCACCGGCTTGCTACGCCTTGGCCATCAGCCCCGATGCAAAAGTCTGCTTCTCCTGCTGCAGTGATGGAAACATTGCCGTGTGGGACCTCCACAACCAGACTCTTGTCAGGTGGAAGAAAACACTCTCACTTTGTAGGCCACTTCAAGATTACTGATTGTGGGTCCTCTTTAGTTTTTTTTGAAGATGTCTATTATATATGTCAGCATTGTGTTGTTTTAATTGCAGGCAGTTCCAGGGCCACACAGATGGTGCAAGCTGCATTGATATATCCCATGATGGCACTAAACTGTGGACAGGTGGGCTTGACAACACGGTTCGCTCCTGGGATCTAAGGGAGGGTCGACAGCTGCAGCAGCACGACTTCACCTCACAGGTTCAAGCCTCAAACAGAGAATAAATATAGCGATACTGTAATGGCACATCTTTGGACATTTGACAGAAATGATTGCTCTTGTTTGCAGATCTTCTCGTTGGGCTACTGTCCGACTGGCGAGTGGTTAGCTGTGGGCATGGAGAGCAGTAATGTGGAAGTACTGCACCACTCCAAACCCGACAAGTATCAGCTGCACCTCCATGAGAGCTGCGTCCTCTCGCTCAAGTTTGCCTACTGTGGTACGAACAAACACTTTTGTAAATAAAGTCAGTTTTTTAATGATGTTAAAGTGGATAATTTTTAATCAGCACACCCTCAATATAACCATTAACCAATAAAGTAGCCCTCAGTCAATTAAGGAAATTTAGTTAAATGGCCATACCTATGCTCAAGGCTAAACACATGCTCGCTTTTCATTTCTAAGGTGTTAATAAGCTTGTTTTCTTGCAGGAAAGTGGTTTGTAAGCACTGGGAAGGACAACTTGTTGAATGCTTGGAGGACTCCCTATGGAGCCAGCATATTCCAGGTATGCAGTTCAGTATTTCCTGTCTGTAGTCAGGCCAAAAGAAAGCACATGTTGGAACTTTGGCTGAATCACAATTCTACTTCTTAGCCCCTTCCCCTTAGTCTTACCCCTCCCCCTACCTCCTAAGGCCAAAGACCAAGGGAAGAAGCCACTAAGAAAAGTGACACCACTTGATTATCTTGACTGATCACCCTTCACTGCTAGCTGGCTGTGGCATAAGCAGATGAGACACATAAGCTGTTCATAATAAATGTTTCCTACCATTAAGTAGGGTGCATACATTTCTACATATTTCAGTGTTATATAGCCTCAAAGAATCTTTTTAAAAATAAAAGGAACATTTTTTACAAACTGTGACATTTATTGCAAAACAACAAACAACTCTAATAAATAACAGCTTACAACCAGCACTGTAACAACACTTATAAAAATAGAAAATGTATCAAATATACATATTCAATAGAAATACTAATATAACAAACATCAACAAATGTGTAAACTAGGGCAGTCAATGGAGTAAAATATTTAATCATGATTAATCACATTTTGTCCAAAGTTAACTCATAGATAATCACACTTAGTCGCAGATAGAAATACATTTTAATCTATAATAAGTAGGGATATAAATCTTCTTGTGGTAAATGATTCGAAAAACAACAACATTGAAAATCCTTGTACTGATGCTTGTAATTTGATGTTGATCCTGGCTTAGTTTTGGACAGTACATAATAAGATGAATTCGATTGTTTTAATGTACTTTTTACTTACTTGTTTTACTGCTGAGCTTTTCCGCTGACTAGCCAGTCAGCGGTGCTGATGCTAGCACTGCAAGCTCTTCAGCTAGGGTCACATTGATATAAGCCCTTAAATAGCTGTGTTAACTAACAGCTCATACCAAATTTTAGCTCGCAGTTCAAAGCAAAAAAAAAATAAAAAATCAGTCAAGAGACAGCTTGCGTGTTACAAAACACTTGGGACACCGTATGCTAAAATAGTGATACCACTGTATAAATGCATTTGACTTTTCCCTACCGGGATTGCAGCTTTTGAATGGTTCTGTGGGTGCTGTGTGGTGTAGCAGAGGGCTGACTTCAGTTGGCCCGGCATCTCCTGTAGGAATACATATATGCATCATTTATTGTAAATACAACAATAATAAGAAGACTGTAGTAATAGTGTGCTGGAAACAAATGACGGTGTGATGGGACCGTTTAGATTCCAAAAGCTGAATAAACTTTGACATTTATGTTTCTTTCGGTCTCCGCTCGGCTTTTGGAGTGTTGTAGCCAAGTCAATTTTTCCTACCCCTTTGTTTCAAGTCTGGTCCCTAACCACACTTGGTTTCTAGGGATAAACACCCCTTTGATTTTTATTTAAGGAGAATCAGGACACCACTTGATTGTCGTGAAGGCGCAGAACCTCGGAGTAAGGGGGAAACAAGGGGTATGGAGTATAATTGGGATTCAGCCTTAGAGGAAAGTCAGTGCAACCACTGTCTGTCAGGACTCTTATCAGTGAAGAGTAAACCTGAGCTATCGATTGACAAATAAGTGGTTCGGGAGGCGCACCTAACCAGATCTTACCCCCCAAAATCTAGTCATAGCACTAAAGTCAACTAATCCGCATCACTTAACTTCAAATGTTGCACTGCGCCCTGCCTCCAAGTCTGAAATGTTTCTCTGTCTTTCCTGCTACACAGTCCAAGGAGTCCTCGTCTGTCCTGAGTTGTGACATCTCCACGGATGACAAGTACATTGTGACGGGCTCTGGTGACAAGAAAGCTACGGTGTACGAAGTGATCTATTAAGAACGCAGCGTAGTCTTCTCCTCCCTCCTTGGACACACCCTCTCACAGACTGCTTGGATGTTGCCTGCAGCTCCGACATGGATGGCCAGGAAGTTTGGCAGTGCCAGACTGAGGTGGATCTTTATGTTGTCCCCGGATGTTACCTTCAACTCTGGACTTCCACACTCATCCATCTAACAGTTGTA
>QODF01000026.1:8572182-8596646 GCA_024372805.1 Oostethus manadensis | reverse complement strand
TTTTTTGGTGAGAATTTTCTTTGTCAAGTTACTGCTAGCTTGCATTAATCTAGCCTCGCATGAAGACTTGAAGTCTGGCTAAAACCTTGTACATTTGGAATTACTTCTTTCAGTTTTGCTTAAATTTGAAAATCAACCCTAAAAAGAAGAAAATAGGTTCATCTTAAAGTCTGGGTGGTCTAATCTTTCTGCGCAGGTTTTATGCTAGTCGCTTAAGTTAATGCTAGCGGAAGATACTCCAAAATGTCCAAAACGATGCCATTTTAGTCTGTTAACTGGTAGTAATTAGTTTGTAAAGTACACAACTGCATTTTCTTGTTTTTAACAATGAAAATAACATAATTTTCCCTTCTTCTTGTAGCGGCTTAGCTAAGCCGTCCAAAACGGAAAAGAATGGCCGTGCTTCTAGACACCAAGAGGGTGGAGGTACATTTTTTTTTATTATTTTAATTTTCTACAAGTGCTATGTCAAAATCAGCCTTAATGTCGACACAACTGGGCATGTAACTGTGTGACATCATTAGCGTGACTGGCTAATTGGAGACGTGTGCCTCCAATGAATCGAATCTTGACAGTACGTCAAAAGGCAGCGACCTCTGCGGCTTCTGGGAGCACTTTAAGAAGTTCACTGTACAGGAAACGTTCTCCGTGGATTTCCCTCCCCCCCGAGCTTCCTGTTATAAATCCCAAACGCGTCTAGACGGCCGCAAATAGCTGGGTTTAGAAAGATGGCAGCGGCCGCGTGTCGTACAGGTGGTCCTTATGCAGCAACAGCTGCTTGCGCCGAGCTGTCAGGACTCATTTGTGTCCTTTTGGTCTTTAAAAAATCTTCCCGTAGGTGCGTCTCCATCCAAAAGCAGGCATTCCTGCACAGTGTGACGACGTGCTCAGTGGGTGATATTCTGTAGCCAGAATGCCTGCACTCTGATGTGTGCTAAGGTGCGAACGCTAACAAAAAAACACAGCGCAAGGCAAGTATTTGATGGCGCGAATGTGAACCCGTTCACACCAGATTGTGTCCCGAGATGCCATTTTTTTTGCTCCGTGTAAAAACTGTGGGATTTTGTCTTTATTATGTTGCACTACCGCCCTCGTGTCTGTTCTTTCATCATTAAGCATCTTTGTTTAGTTAATGAAATTGCCAATTTGCTTTTGTGTCCAGAGCAGTGCAGCGTCTAATTTAATCTGTAGTCATGACCCCCAACAACCCCCCACGTGTGCTGTAATTAAAATGGACTGATGGACAATTAGTGTGGTCTAATTTCCCTGGCGACACTGCTCTTATCGTCACCTTTGACACCGCCCCAACCCCTCTCTGCTGTAGGCTGTGGGGGCGGGGTCACGGGGGTGGAATTGAGGTGCTCCATACTTGATTTGACGTCTGCACGTTTAAATGTTTTATGTTAGGAACATTGGAATATGTTTGGAATTTGATTATTTAGGTCTCCTCCAGCAAGCCAAGGCCCCAAAATGTAACTTTATTTCTCATCATTTGTTCAACTTGTGAGATCATCACAGGGAATAAAAGTGTGTTTAGTGCACCAATTAGGCAAATTTACAAAAAGAAATATTGCGTACAAGACAACCGCAATGTATCCCAGTGGGCATCTAGTAGTTGTCTGCAAGATGGTCTGCAAGAGTAGCATTAAAGTTGCTTAACAAAACAATTTGGTTCCAATAATGCGTTTAAATGACAGCTGGAAACCATTTTTAGCTCCCAAATAGTCATTTTTATACATGTTGGATATAATTAGGTTGCATGGAAATGCCCCCCTATTGCAGTGGTAGGGAACCTATGGCGCGGGAGCCAGATGTGGCTCTTTTGATGACCACATATGGCATATAACATTTATTTACTTTAATTTAGTTTTTTCTTAAAGTATATATAACATATTTTGCTTTACAACAGGGGTGTTCGAAGTGCAATCTGAGGGATTTATTTGCCCACGGCACAGTCTAAAAATATATAATAATAATAAATAATAAATAATAATAAATTTAGCAAAAAACTTAAAAGAAACTGCAAAAACTGAAAAATGAGCCATAAGTTTACAAAAAATATCAAAATGTTAGGGAAAAAAGTTGTAATCTAACAAAAAAAAAAGTTTGTTCATTTTTGGAAAATTATTATTCTCCTAATAATATTAGGAGAATAAAGTCAAAATAAATAAAAAAACGGCAGAAATGAAAAAATTGCTGTAATTTTACAAATAGTAAGTCAAAATATTAAGAGGGGGAAAAAAGTCACAATTTTGTGAGAATAAACAATAATAAAAAACCATACAAATATTATTAGGATTAAAATAATGTCATTTTAGTAACAGTTTATTTTTATTTTTTAAATGTTGCAATATTAAGAAACAAAACAATATAAAATTGTAGTTTTTGGTAGAACAATTTGGGTTTGCCAACCCAAATTGTGGGATAATATTGTGGGAGGTCATAATATTACAATTAGAAATATAGTTTTTGTTTTATAAGGTTTTGTGTAATTTTTTTGCTGACATTTTAAAGTAAAACATGACAAGAATCACAATGTTAAAAATAAAATTCAGAATATAAAACCTTCTCAGCACTTTAATCCAAATCAGAGACTTATTATTTTCTAAAATTGTTGGCACACCTTTTGTTGTATTCACTTTTTTAAAAATAGGATATGGCTATCATGAAAATACATTTGAAAATATGTGTTGTTTATGGCTCTCTTAGCCCAAACTCCGGTTCCCGACCCATGCCCTATGGTTTACAGTCAAAGACATGGCAGGTGCTCGTGCAAGGCTGTTTTGCTTGATGGCGGTGTTTCTCAACCAATCTTGCTCAGATTTTACACACATGTGCTTGTCAGTCGCCAAAGATGTGTACTGAATTTCGGTGGTGATGGACCAAAACACCATCAAGATACAATGAGTGTTTGAGAGGTGTGCGAGAAATTTTCAAATTATTCTGACTTCCGGGGGTTTAATAGCATTATATTTGTCTGAAAAATAGTAGGGGTCAGCCGTGCAGGAGTAGAGGAGTTAACATACATGACAAACAAATATATACATACGCCATGCATTATGGAGTATTAAGCGCACCCAAATATAAGAAAAACCCAACAAATTTCAATAGAAAAAAATGGTTGAATGTATAGAGGAGGCACTTGTCTGTAAGCCACAGGTGGCCACATTGTAAAATTGGATATTTACACAGAAAGTCGCACTATAAACCATGCAATCCAACGTACACTCGGTGTTCCAAGCTTCACTTGTCACTTGACGCTCTGTTGGAGTTTGACATCTGCGGCAATTTTACACGTGATGAAACTTACTTAAGATTTGTCAGATCAAAACACGATCACTGCACAAGACTTCGAATTGTGCGTCCACTTTGTTACTTTCTGACTCTGCACTCAAAGGATCATGGGAACTGTGGTTCTTTCAGCCATAAATCACCCTCATCATTGTTTAAGCTCGTGTGTGGGTAAAAGTAGCGGCTTATAGTCTGGAATTGATTGAGTTTCTGTACACTGTCTCGGCTTTCATAAAGCACATGACAAACTACACTGTTTGCCTTGTACTGTAATGTTGCACATGTGCCCAAACAAAGCACCCGTGTTTGTCCGGGCTTTTTCTGAGTGTGCCTGCTAAATAAACTGCTGGCGGTATAGAAAATGGATGGATGGATGGATGGATGGGCCAAAGAAAGTTGCCGGTAGCAGCAATTTGATAGAAAAGATGAGAAACTCTATTGAATTTGATCTCGCCAGGATGTACGAGCTAGTCCGCATCAATCCATTTATTATTCATTATTTAATTATTCTGCTTTTGTTTTTGCTGCAAAAACAGTGTTTTTGGTTTATATTTTTGGGTGTCTGGAACAGATTCATTGGATTTACGTGATTACATATTGGAAAAATTGCCTCAGGTTTTGTATTTTTTTATTTTTGACAAACCTTTTTGACCAAACGCAGAGTAATAACGAAATGTGTAACAAAAACGGAGGTACCGTTGCACATGCAAATAGTTCTGACATGAGATGTTAAACTCCCTCCTCGTCTTTACAGAGCCGTTCCGATGGGATTTATGGAGGAGGATGTGTTGACATTCGACATGTGACTTACTTAGAAGTCAAAGGCCGTAAACTGGACAACTGTGGCATGTTCTGGAAGGTAAACTACAGTAATCCTGCCCCCTGCTCCCCGCCTTACAGTTTGTTGTGTATTCGTGGAAAAGGTACGGTCGCAGCACATCTGGACAACAGCAGGAACAAAACCGCGAGAGCCGTTCGTCTGTTGGTGAAGATAAAGAGCGTGAGTGAAGGCTTCTGCGTATCAGCAAAGGAAAGGCTTTTCTTTGAAACGTAAAAGGAGGAAGGGTCCTGATTTAGGGCTAGGGGTCATGCACATGCACGCCACAAAGTCTCAGTGCACAGTACCACACAAAAGTTTACTCATGTTGTGTATAAACATTGACTGTTACTGGCGGAGTACTGATTTTAAGTCTGACTCTGTGAAGTGCTAACAATGTTTATGTTTTTGTATATGAAAGAGGCCATTTTGGGACCTTAAGGTCAAAAGTATAAATTAAAAAATAAAAGTGACAGTTTTGTGTTATTACTGATGTTAGCTGTTATAAGCAGAAGCTAACACCTAATGTGCTGACAAGGGTGTCACAAGATCTAGTAGGATTAAATATCAAATTTCTTTCAGAAAAAAGTCTCTTGGGTACTAGGCCTTTTTTTCGTTGTACTTTCCTTCAAAGTAAAGTTAAAATCTTGTCTCGTTTACGTAGAGCCAATCTCTTGTATCGTCTTGTATCGTCTGAATGTCCCATGACACCCCTAGTGTCGCCCCGTAGTGCGGATTTAAGTGCCTTTTTAACTGAAACAAAAAAAAAGTTGAAAATAAGCTTTGTTGCTTCCTTAGTAGTGCAAAAATTTATACATAAGCAAGATGAAATACCTGAAATCAAGGTTAAAAATGAAGTCGATATTTTTTCTTGCCAAGCACTTTGTAAGTTGGACTGATTAGCGCATCTTACGTTTTAATCGACATAATCCGCCAACAGAACACAACTATTTCGGCCCACTTTTCTTCTTTTCTTCGTCTTTTGACAGATTATTTTGCTTATTGTAAAGTCATATATGGCTGATTACTTAAGGTAAGCACATTTGTGCAACATGATGAGAAAAATATGTATCTTTGATTTCAAGTATTTCAGCTGCATTTTTTGTTTTTTAATGCATTGAAGTTAAGTGCATTTAGAATTAACCACTTTGCAAGCGAAAACAACTTCAAAGTTTCATGCATCCCGTCCATAGGCAGCATATCGTCATAAAGCTTTCAGTTGTATGTTGTTGTGTATACGTAAGTTGTACAATACTGATCAAATTCTTAAAACCAGTTGAAAAATTGCTAGAATTTACCTTTTGCACATTTGGATTGCTCAAAAAATGACAAAAGCTCTCAAAACCAGAACAAAAAATGTTCTCAGTTGGACTTAGTAATGAGTAGCTCCACCATTCTTGTTAATTACTTCCAAAATGGGTTTGGGCCTGCTTGATGCGAGTATTTCCAGGAAGCTAGTGGGAACATTGCTCCAAGTGGTGAAGATGGCTTCACAGAGGGCATTAACTGTCTGGAACTGAAGGCCATTTTTATCAACTTCCCTGGGCATCCATCCCCAAATGTTCTCTATGGGATTTAAATCAGGGGAACGTGCAGGATGGTCCATAAGAGTGATGTTATTCTCCCTGAAGAAGTCCTTCATCAAGTGAGCATTGTGAACTGCCGCATTGTCCTGTTGAAAAACCCAGCTGGTACCACACAAACGAGGGCCTTCAGTCATGAGGGATGCCCGCTGCAACATCTCCACGTAACCAGCTGCCGTCTGACGACCCTGCACCACCTGAAGCTCCAGTCTTTCACTGAATGAAAAAGCACCCCAGATCACGATGGACCCCTCCCACTGTGTCGGGTAGAAAACATCTCAGGTGGGATCTCCTTGTCATGCCAGTAACGTTGGAAGTCATCTGGATCGTTTCCTCATCAGAGAATAAAACTTTTTTCCACCTTTCAATGTCCCTTGTTGGATGCTCCCTGGCAAAGTGTAAATGGTGGCTGGTTACGTGCAGATGTTGCAGCGGGCATCCCTCATGATTGAGGTCCCGTTCTTGCTTCTCCTCAAAACCTCATTAAGATCCAAATGTGCAAAAGGTCAATTGTAGCGATTTTTCAACTGGTCTGTATATAAGCCGAACTTGAATCCATGCTAGAAGTACAGTAGTGTTCACAATAATAGCAGTCCGATGTGACTAACCAGAGTAATTAGTGTTGTAGTATTTTTTATTGCTACATGGCAAACAAGTTACCAGTAGGTGCAGTAGATTGTCAGAAAACAAACGACCCAGCATTCATGATATGCACACTCTTAAAGCTGTGCAATAGGCAATTAGTTGGAAGGGGGGGTGTTAAAAAATAGCATTTTAGTATTCAATCAGTGATCAGTTATCAATGTTGTGAAGAAAAAAAAAACACAATCAGGTGAATCAGGTGGCCCCTTTAAGCAGTTGCTGAAAATGCATTTCTCTTTGAAAGCGTAAGGAAAAATGGGTTGTTCAAGACATTGTTCAGAAGAACTGCGTACTTTGATTACAAAGTTGACTGGATAGGGAAAAACTTATGATGAGGTGCAAAAAAATGTTTGTTCATCTAAAATTATTTTCAATGCGTTAAAAAGGAAAGCACATGACAGAAAATGGAAGACAAATATCAAAATGAAATAAAGAATAACTGGAATGGCAAAGGCTCAGCCAATGATCAGCTCTGGGATGATCAAAGACAGTCTAGACTTACCTGTAAGTAATGTGACAGTTAGAAGATGTCCGTGTGAAGTTAATTTATTTACAAGAATCCCCCGCAAAGTCCCTCTGAAAAAAAGGGCATGTGCAGAAGAGGTTACAATTTGCCAAAGAACACATCAACTGGCCTAAAGAGAAATGGAGGAACATTTTGTGGACTGATGAGAGTAAAACTGTAGGGATATAGCAGGGATCATGGATCAGTTTGCATATGTCAAAATACTTGAAGACGTCATGTTGCCTTATGCTGAGGAGTACATGCCCTTGAAATGGCTGCTTCAACAACACAATGACCCCAAACACACTAGTAAACGAGTAACAAGTAAATCTTGTTGTTTTGTTATGTAATGGATTGGTCGGCCCAATCCCCGGGCCTTAATCCAATGGAGAACTTGTGGGGTGACATCAAAAATGCTGTTTCTAAAGCAAAACCAAGAAATGTTAATGAATTGTGGAAAGAACCTTGGAGTGGAATAACAGCTGAAAGGTACCACAAGTTGGTTGACTCCATGGCACACAAATCTGAAGCGGTTATAAAAAATTGTGCTCATAGAACTAAATATTAGTTTAGTGATGCCAAATCCTAGAAATAAAAGTGTGTACAAAATAGTTTTGAGTTTGTAAAGTCAACGGCAGTCAACGGCTATTTTTTTTAACACACCCCTTTCAACTAATTGCCCGATTATACAGCCTTAAGAGCGTGCATATCATGAATTCTGGGTCGTTTGTTTTCTGAGAATCTACTGCACCTACTGGTATCTTGTTTGCCATGTAGCAATAAAAATATACTAATAACAGTACTTAATCTGGTTAGTCACATCAGACTGCTATTATTTTGAACACTACTGTAAACCGCACTTGCTTCCATGCTAGAAGTACAAGCCAAGTGGATTTCATGACTGTAGTTTGCAAACACCGTCTCTGGTGTTGTGGCGCTGCGCCATTGTAGTAGAGCAGCATATTCCCCACTGGCCCCCGCTGTGTTGCGTTAACACGGCGGGGCGTACATCCTATGTGATCCCGTGGCGGCTGACGACCGATTGCGGTGCGCTCTAATCTGGTTAGGGATTTTGAAAAGTGCTGTGTCCACTCCGATGTGCAGATAGGAGCGGCCTTTGTGTGCGACCCTCACCTCCCCCAAAAAAGTGGACAAAAGGGCCCCCGTGGTGATGTCATTCCACTGTCAGCAAGCGGGCGGGCTGGGGGGGATCAGGATTGGACATACTGTGACCACCACGTCACCTCTAACCCACCAAACCTCACTCTTTGACCGCCTCGCCCTGACCCCTGTGAACCGGCCAACTCGTGCGAAGTTCAAGAGCAAAATCAAGAGTGGAGCGTACGGCTTTTAGCCACATCGTGCACACAATAGCCTGCCATGCAAACACACTCACGTGTGTGTACTGTGTATGTGGCTATACAGCATATGCCACGGTTCTCATCATACATTTATCGCTCCTATTTGGTTACGGAGCCGCAGCTGCCCGCTTGGATGAGTTCCTTGAAAGCCTAAACTTAACAGACGTCACACACACACACGTGCATGTGTGAGATGCTCGCTACACAACTTTTGTGTTGTGTAATCAGGACACGGTCGGTGAGGTCACCTCAAATCACATTAAATGGAAGGTTCTTACCCAAAACACAAACAATGGAGAAGATGGGTGGGTAGACAACATCCTCATAAATCATCCCAACTTAGAAAAGTATGTGCCAAAGCAACTGCTATTTCCAAGAGGACGTACACCAGATATATCACAGACACACACACACACACACGCGCGCGCACACACACACACACACAAACACATAAATGAACAGTCTTGTGCCACCTCCAAGTGGACACTTTACACCCGGTTTCACGTTCACATCCTGTGTTTGCGTGTATTTACGGACTCGTGTGTCCGACAGCAGTGCCACCACACAAATACACATTCGCCGGAAACGCGTCAACCCGCTTGGTGTCCCGTTTTTGTCCGAAAAGACAAACGTGCGTCTCCTTGTCTGCCATGTTTGATCAGCCACACTATTTAAAACTGCTTTGTGTGCCTGGGAGGTAAGTCTCTTCACAGAGCTGACTTTGCCGTGTGCCTTACTATTAATAGCCTAAATCAGGGCGGCGGTGTTCCAACGTTTTCCACCGAGGGCCGCATATTAAAGATCAAAGGATGCTGGGGGCCACTTTCATATGTATTTTTTTTAATTGTAAAGAGGCTAAAAAAACAGTATATTTAAAGACCTTTTTTTTTTTTGAGGAAATATCAATATTTTTGCTTCTTTTGTTGTTGCCCTTTTGCTCTATTTTTACCCATTCTTTAAAAGTAAATTTTCTACAATGTGCCGCAGGCCAGTTAAAAAACAAGTGGGCCGCAAATGACCCCCAAGCTGCACTTTGGACACCCCTACCCTAAATTATATTTATTGAAGCGGGCATTAATTACAAGCAGGCAATGCTGAAAGCTGTCGTTATATGGAAGAAGTTCTTTTTTTTTTTTACTGCAACAATGATATTGAGTGCATGGAAAAAGCGGAAAGGAAAACATGGTCATTAATCAAGTGTATTGCACAACACTGCAACAACAAACCCAGTGTTGCAATAGCAGTGAGGAGAAAACTGCTTAGTCAGCGAAAAAAACAGTACGGAAAGTTTAACAAGTAACATTTTGGAAGCGCATGCAGAGGTAGATAAGGCTGCTAGGTGAAGACTTCTCATGATCCTCCTCATGAGGTTGGTATCTTGTGGAGTTCATAAAAAATAAATAGATCAGGAGGTTGCCTACAGCCTCAGCTGTTATTGTTTTTTTACATACCCCTGCAGTTACCCGTGCTGTTTTACTGGCGTGCATCTTTTATTTTGAAGGCCTCCATCCGCCATGTCCTCCAAAGAGCTTGCCTGAGGACAAAGAAGCGCACATAAATATCAGAATTTTGACCAGTTAATGAAGCCCAGCCTCGCTTTCTGCTTAATTTATCGGCGATAGGCGCCGTACGGAGATCAAGGCACTCTGTGCACCTTTGCTCGCAATGAATTTGCTGACTCCCGTGACCTTGTGTGTGTGCGCAGTATTCTGTCCGGGGCATCAGAGGCCGGAAAAGAGGAAGCGAGCCTCACATGAGGTTTGCATTTGTGGGGAGTCCCAGTAAATCAGCTTGTTAGGAATCCCTGCCCCCTGGTGGGAATGTAGCGCTCACAGTGCACGCAGCTAAATGACAGCTACACGAGCGTCAAATCAAGATGTGGATTGAGCTGCCTCCTATTGAGCAGGTGGCGAGCTTCATCACATGACCACAAGGCCCTAATCAGTCAGGCTGGACTCGACTCCTTTGTTCCCCTCTGACTTTTAGCATGACATGAAGACTCATGAAGTCCGCAACCGCCGTGCGCAAAAGGTTGAAACTATGTCATGTCATGCGCACGTACTGTGTTGCCTTTGCTGTTATTTTTCTGACAAATGCACCACATAGTGGCGCTGTTATTAAAACCTCGTATACGGGATTGATGTGAAATTTCTCACAAAATTTTCTACCAAAACACACACTGTAACTTTAGGGTGTTTGGCCGAAACACCACCAAATTTGGTGCTCTCCTTCAGGGTACCGACACTTATGTGGGTGTAAAACTGGAGCAAAATTGGTTGACAAACATGGCTGCCATGCAGAAAAACATCTTGCAACTAATTTCCAGTGTTTGTCTCACAATAAAAACATGTTGAGGACATTCGACATGTATGCAGGTATGTTTTCCAAAGCACAAATCCCCACAACCCATAGGGGGTGCCACAACTGGCATTTATTGTTGTCAAATTGAATTTGGTGTGGAAGAATTAGCTTCCCCTTCAACATCAGAGAGTCTACCTTGGAAACCAATGGCAGTCTCTGCCAACTGGCCCACTTTAGCTAAGAAAACATTGTGAATGCGCCTGTGGTCTTTTTGGCCATAAAGACAGTAGATCACATGGAACAACACACACGCTAAAAGCTTCCTCCCCATAAAGCAACGGCCGTGTGTTTTCTGAAGTACTGACTGAATGTGTCAGGGTCACAGTCAGGAGGCGTCCACCCCGCTGGCGACGGAGCGCATTGTCCACCGAGGACCCCCTCTGTGTTATTGAGATGTGCTACAGTCATGTCCATTGTGGACGGTGATCGACTTGTTGTGCCTGTTAACTCCTATTGTGGACATGTCTGCGTGCTGCCTGCTGGGGACTGGTTTTTGATGGCTGCAGACAAAATCTCCATTTGTATGCGTCTTTTAATGATGTTGATGATTCATTTAGTGGAAAAAAAACACATTGATTGTTTTTTTACACTTCTACATTTCCAGCTAGTCGGGCCTGAAGTAGAGCTCCCTTTGCTGGCGCCTCTTCCATAGTGTAACCTGCAATCACAACATTAAGAAGGCCAGAGATGGCAGACTCGAGTCACATGACTCGAGTCGAGTCACAAATATTAGGACTTGTGACTTGCTTGACATGTTCCAAAAAGACTCGTCTTGACTTTGACTTGATGTTCTTGACTTGGGACTTAACTCAGACTTGTGCTAATTGACTTGAAATGACTTTGGTTTAACGCTTAGTTGTATGTTTCAAATATCCAAAATATACCGGTATGACTGTATTTTAACAAGTCAGCTTTCGGCTGCTTTATTTTACGCATGCGCTCAATTTGGAGCAATCTGGCGGAACACAACATGGATAAGCCGGAAGGAAAAGAAGACACAGAAAGATTTTGTGAATGTTTATGTACCTTGTTTCCAAACAGTGCCCGTAACACGGCAGTAAAACGGCTCAAACATAACAGAAAAGTTGTTTTTAATTCATCCTCCTCCTTCCTGTTAAAGAGCCTCAGTTACCGCTGAAGTTGTGTTGTTCTCCTCACATAGCAATCCAGCCTTTTGAAAGTAGTTGGGGGGAAAAAACGTAATGTAACCTTTGACCCAGGTCAAGGGTTACACAAATCCCCTGTGTTTATAGCTGTCTCGGGCAATGCCTGTTAAATGAAGCATTAAAATCATCAAGATTTTGAGAATAACGACAATAATGTTGTATATACAGTGAGGGAAAAAACTATTTGAACCACATCTGATTTTGTAAGTTTGCCCACTAACAAAGAAATGATCAGTCTATAATTTCAATGGTAGGTTTATCTGAACACTGAGAAAAACAATGCCAAAAAAAAATCCTGAAAAATGCGTTTCAAAAAGAGTTATAAATTAATTTGTATTTCCATGAAAGAAATAAGTATTTGATCCCAGTACTTGGTGGCAAAACCTTTGTTGGCAATCACAGAGGTCAGCCGTTTCTTGTAGTTGGCCACAAGGTTTGCACACATCTCAGGGGGGATTTTGGCCCACTCCTCTTTGCAGATCCTCTTCAAGTCATTGTTTCGTGGCTGATGTTTGGCAACTCGAACCTTCAGCTCCCTCCACAGATTTTCTATGGGATTAAGGTCTGGAGACTGACTAGGCCACTCCACCTTGCAGGCACAGCAGGATTTCAGTCCTTCACGGCGTAGTGTGTTACCAACTGTTTTTGTGGTGACTATGGTCCCAGCTGCCTTGAGATCATTGACAAGTTCCTCCCGAGTGGTTCTGGGCTGATTCCTCACTGTTCTCATTATCATTGAAACTCCACGAGGTGAGATCTTGCATGGAGCTCCAGACCGAGGGAGATTGGCAGTTAATTTATGTTTCTTCCATTTGCGAATAATTGCACCAACTGTTGTCACCTTCTCACCCAGCTGCTTGGTGATGGTCTTGTAGCCCATTCCAGCGTTATGTAGGTCCACAATCTTGTCCCTGACATCCTTGGAAAGCTCTTTGGTCTTGGCCATGGTGTAGAGTTTGGCATCTGGATTGATTGATTGCTTCTGTGGACAGGTCTCTTTTATACAGGTAACAATCTGAGAGGGCTGCCAATGTCAGCTCGTCACCTGTCACCTGTATAAGATCCACCTGGGAGCTAGAGATCTTGCTGACGGATAGGGGATCAAATACTTGTTTCCTTCATGGAAATGCAAATTAATTTATAACTCTTTTTGAAGCGCATTTTTCTGGATTTTTTTGTCATTGTTGTCTCTCAGTGTTCAAATAAACCTACCATTGAAATTCTAGACTGACATTTCTTTGTTAGTGGGCAAACTTACAAATTAGCTGGGGTTCATATAGTTTTTCCCCCTCACTGTATAGGAGAAAAGATTGTCTTTTTTCGAGAGTAAAAACGTGAATTTACGGGAATAAACGTCATAACGTCATTTTATAGGCATTGCCTGAGACCGCTATGAACCGGGTAGCAGTATGTGTAGGGGCGGGGTATTAGAGGGTAGCGGTGAGACAATGCTAACACGAGCTAACCTGCTTGTACCTAACTGCTCTGTTTTGCTGTCCTGTTATAAATAAAAGCTTGTCTGAAGCCTGAGGGAAGTTCCCCTCCCCACTGAAGAACTGTGCTGTAGTTTTCCTCGGACACGTATGACACAATGACACATAAACACCACTTTTATTTTCATATATTTACAACTTATAGTCTCAAAATCCTAAATTATCAGGACAACTAATTTTATTATTTATTATTTCATGTATTTATTGTCTGCCCTGCGATTGGCTGGCGACCAGTCCATGGTGTCCCCCGCCTCCCGGCCAAAGTCATCTGGGATAGACTCCAGCATACCCGCGACCCTAATGACGATAAGCAGCATAGAACATTGATGGATGTAATTTTTTTGTTTTTGTTTTATCTCAGCTCTGTTGGGCCCTACAAGTTGTTTTTTGTCAAATATGTTATAAAAAAGTCTAAAAGTTTATATATTATTAAGTTAATCTGTAAAACTGGCCTAATTAAAACGAGTATGACTTGACACAACTTGCAGACGTAAAGCAGTGACTCGACTTGACTTGCTTGGTTCTCATAAAGATTGACTCGGGCTTGCTTGTAACTTGAAGGTAAAGACTCGGTGCTTACTTGTGACTTGTACATGAGTGACTTACTCCCACCTCTGGAGAAGGCCATTATGTGGAAAGATGCTCCAGGCTTTTCTTAGCCTCAATGAACAAATGAAAGACACTAAAGTCAGATGCCAGAGGGCCACAAACGCACCTTGAGCATTTGAACTTTCACTGTCTTTGCCTGCACCGTCACTCCTTCTGCACGTCTGAGCACAGCTAATGGAGCTGCTCATTGACCTGAGCAGAGCTCGGAAATATCCCCGTGATGCCTTCCAGAAGGTAAAAGGCTCGTAAACACATTTATTATACAGTATTTATTATTACAAGGAATCCTATGCGCTATTTTGGAGAGAGGAACTCTACTGTTAGTTTTTATTATTTACAGTATTTTATGTTGATTTTTGCAATTTGATTGCATTTTTTTGTCTTTAGTTAGTTTAGTTTTCACATTAAATCTACGGCATCTTTAATCATCTTCTGTCATCACTGTCTAATGAAAAGCACGAATACCCAATTTTCTTTTTCACTTTTATACATTTATCCAAAGATTTGTTGTTTTTGGCCATGAAGGAAAAACAAATCCCCAAATATCTGTAAATATTTTTACTAACAGAAAACTCAGATTTTTTGGCAAAAATGTTGCAGAATATTATTATTATTATATTCATTTGTTATTACCCGCGACCCTAATGAGAATAAGCGGCATAGAAAATTAATGAATCTTTTTATTGATTATTATCTTTAAAAAAAATAATTCAGAATACAAAGTAAAGTGGCTAAAATTACACCAAATTATTTTAGTATCCATATGTTTGGAATTGTATATTTGGACTACAAAATAAATATCATTTTTGTGGGATTAAACTTTCATTCATTTATTAAACTTGATTTAAAACTTACAAAACTATATACTGTGTACAGTATATGTATATATGTATGTGTATATATATATACACATATATGTGTGTTTGTGTTTATAGCTAAAAATTTCCATATATTTACATACATACATACTGTATATAGACCTTAATAAATTAGTCAGCAACACTGAAATATATTTCTCCATTTATTACTACACAAACACTAAATACATTTTTGTTGTGTGTTTTTTTCTTTTTGAGAGTTAGAAATTAAATTAGTCAGGACCACAAAGTATTTTTTGTATTTATTTGTATTTTTTTCCTAGATTATTACATTTCTCAAGAAAACAAAGTTTTCTCTAGTGTCAAATATGTACTTTTTTTTTATAGCTTGTACATCATCAGTTACACCAAGTTAATTTTGTTTTTAGATTTATGAATAAGAAACACAAAGGAAAATCATTTTTGTATTACTAGATTAATAAATATGTCAGCAACACAAAGTAAAAATGTTTTTTTTATTTTTTTATTCAAATCTAAAAATGGCAGCATTTCTAACGGTCATTTTTCACCACCTATTTAGAGTCAAATATTGTTTTGTATGTAATTTTGTTTTTTTGTGCTTTTCATCGGACAGAAACATATAAAGTTTCAGCAGCTACCCAACTAGGTCTAGTTAGGCAAGTTAAAGTTAGTTTAATACGGCCACTAGGTCAGCAGCATTTATGCATATTCATGAGGACAGTGTGGTAATTTTAGCTCAGTGTCTCCCAGCACTCACACTGGGATACTGGTGCAGACAGAGTATTACCCAGGGTGCAAAGAGGAAGGTCAACCCTGCTAAGAGCCTCATGACCCCCGTGGCACACAATTAACACTCCGCAGCCCGTTGGGTCAGCGCGGGGCTGGAGAGGTGTTTATGTGCTGATGGCTTCATTTCCACACCCGAATGGACGGTGGACTCGGTTGTCCCGGGGCTTGGTCTGTCCGATGAGAGACAGCAGTGGAGTGATGTCCAATTTTCTCCTCCTCACTGTAAGCTTGATAGATATTTCAAGTGGGAAGTCAGTGCCCCCTCATGGTGGAAAACTGACCCATTCTCTCCAACTTTTTGACCTCCTGCTGAATGTCGTGACAGCAGGATAGTCGCAAGATGCTGGATTGTGTCCCCATTGATTTTCTTTGGGGCTGTTTGCTCACACGGAGGGTCTTAGCCACTTTTATTTACCTAAACCTGAGAGTCCTTGACCTAACTTCCGAGATTCACCAGTCACATCTTTCTCCTTTTACTGTTTGTTCGACGCGCCAAAAAGCAGTGAAAAGCAGGTGCGCCTTACGAGAGCCAGATTTGAAAGCAGGCGTCTCCTAGCAACAGCACCAAGGGATGAGCTGCTTTACCAAGCATCCTCAGGCGTCTGCCACCAACAACCCAAACTTCCTTCCGGGCTGGTTTGGTTGGAAAGTAGGCCAAGAGAGGCAGTTCTGCATCAAGTTCGCCATATGGACTTAAGTATTGGTACACAATGCTCATTGCACCCTACAGAAAGTGAACATGGAAAGGGAAGAGTTTTTACAATACTTTCATCCATGTATTGGACCAAGCATGCTTCTCAGAAAAGGGCCGTTATCAATTAGTTTATCATCCATGCCGAAATATTTCCACAATTGCAGACCCGCGGATAGTCAGGTGGAAATAATTTGGATTTAGGTATTAGAAGGTTCCCGAGTTAAGGAAGGCTGGAGAGTGAGGTCACTCTGGTCCGTCGTGATGAAGACAGTGAAGGATTTACCAGTCGATCTATGTTCCTACCATCACCTTTGGCCATCATCTTTGGGTTTTGACTGAAAGAGCGGACGAAAGAAAATTCCTCGTTGGGGTGGCTAGACTCACCCAAGGAGTGAGGGTGCTCTTCCTCATTGAGAGGAGCCAGTTGAAGTGCCCAGATCCCTCCCTAGTGAGGGCATGCTCAATCAGGAAGAGGTCCCAGGGTACACTCAGGACATGCTGGATGGGTCCCGTCTCACAGCTGGCCTGGAAACGCCTGGTGGAACTGTCCTACTGACATCCAGAGCCGGATAAGCGTGAGAAAATGGACGTATGCTTGCACGTCTTCCAAAGCATTTCCACCACAACCCATAGGGAGTGCCAGATTTGTCTTTTCCAGTCAAGTGCACGAAAGATGCATCATGTTAAGGACGTCAGATTTAATGTTATGTCAAGTGTCACACACACAAAACACACACCTAAACTTGAAGCATACATCAGCTCGTCACAAAGTTCACACAGATGAGAGTTCCTAAACAAACGGGAGGTGGGGAGGATCTGGTCCTTATTGAACTCCTTTCTCGTGATTTCCGGAAAGGTGCCATCTTGGCCGCCAGCCCCGTGAATCTTGCCCCGTTTCATAGAAAGGTCGATTAGACGTGTGGCTGCAGGTAATCCGTCTGATTTATTGTCCACGCCAACATATTGTCCACTCAAAAGAATAGCTAAGCGCTAATTTGGAGAGAAAACCTACAACATTCCAAAAGGTCAGAAGCTGAGCGACACTGACAGATGCTGTCAGTCATGGCAGGGGAGGACAAGAACAGACGGGAACGGGCAGCTGAGCGGGCCAATGATCTCCACAGCTGAGCGTGACCTCCCAAGACCCTCTAATGAGGACAGCCTGTTGAGCTGAGTGGGAGCTCCAGGGAACCATCCTTTAATTGTCTCA
This sequence comes from Oostethus manadensis, assembly GCA_024372805.1. Lineage (NCBI taxonomy): Eukaryota > Metazoa > Chordata > Actinopteri > Syngnathiformes > Syngnathidae > Oostethus > Oostethus manadensis. The sequence continues at coordinate 8,579,286 of QODF01000026.1, read as the reverse complement.
CAAGAGGGACTCGCAGGCTCTTTGGATTTGTTTGGGTTTCTGAAAAACTTAGGACGCCCCATGTAAATGACATTTGTGGCACCCTTGCAAGCTTTTTCCACCACCTCCTCCAAACAAACCAAACGTACAGTAGAGAGAACTCAAAACACAGAAGGGGTGATAGCGTAGCTGTGTGTGTACGCAACTGTTGCATTATCACAAACATGCAGCGCCTATAGCGCTCGCCAACCGTTGAACAACACGTTCGTTGCTATCTGTGGCGGCAAACCTGCTTAGATTAGACCGCAAGCTACCTGACAGTTCAGGGAAAAGCGCGAGGACCTTCTGTCCTCTGCAGCATTTAAGGAAAAAAAACGTTTTACCCAAGTCAGGAATGCTTAACACGCTACGTGAAGGTCTGGCATCAAAGGGTCTCAGAGGTACTGTTCAAGCTTTCACCGCCACTTTAAGTAAGCCGCCAAAGGAACGTTTTGTACAGGGAAAGTGCCTCCACTCGCCGTGAAAACTGGATCTGTGGAGTGTGAAATCAACCTACATGTAACACTGCGTCTTTGAATGCCTTATATTTGTATTTCAGTTCATTTAGGCATTTTATGGCTGAAAATAATTAATTTGGGCAAAAAATTGATTCAATATGCATGTTTTTTGAGTAATAGCCCCGAAACAGCACGATTTTATATTTTTGAGAAACTGTGATAGACAATATCAAACAAAAGCTTAGTGCAAAAAGGCCATTATTGTTTACTTCCATTTATTTATCCTCAGTTAACCCTAATGAGGATAAGCGGCATAGAAAATGGATGGATGTATTTATTTTTACATCCAAATGTGATGTTGACGTCCGGATAGGAGTTTCTTCAGTCTTCTGATGCGCTGTTTTACGGTCGGAGTTGTGCTTCGCGATACGGCTGAGGTCCGAGTCCGATCGCTCCGGTGTAGAGATCGAATCGGGCAAGCCGCTGCCACCTGCTGGCCAGCGTGAAGATGCGGCTGAGCTGGTGGAGACGTCTGTGAACAGGATCGCAAAGCGCTTCGGATAAGGGTGAACTAGTCTGATGTGGCAACAGTAAGGACCGGCGCGGTGTTGTCACAACAGGAAGACAGGTGGTCCCTGGTGAGCATGTGCGTGTTCTAGTGTGTCAACAACATGCGTCGGCTTGAATATGATTTTATATTCATCTAACAAGGGCCAGTACATGAGCACGTGTGCCTAATAAAGTGTCCAGTGGGTGTCTTTAGAAGAAAATGGGACCTTGAAGAAGAGCAGCTACCCAATAAAAAATCAGCACTAGCTTTTGCGTGACGGGACCACCTGGATTAAATGCAAATGTTTACTTATATACCGGATGTCTTCTGGGTGCGGTGGGGGTCAATGACGCGGGGGTCAAGGAGACGACAGTGGCGAGCTGATGCGGGCAGATGAGTGTGTCTGATGTCCACAGTGTGAATAAAAGATGTGGCGGTAGTGGCGCTGCATTATTTATGTGAGGGGCTTGTTGGTGCCGAGGAAGAGAAGGGCGCGGTGCAATATGCAGGGGGCCTGTGGAGGCGCAGAGACCCCCCAGAAGGTCGTCCACCCGGCGACTGGGATCCCTGTCAGTCACCCTGAGGGCCTTCTTTCACTCATACCTATACTGTACCTCCTAAAAGGCTGCAAATTTATGACACCATGAAGGTCATCAATCGAGCGAAAGAATAATCTGGAAGAGTCGACATCCCCCCACTCGTAACTTGCTGTGGCAAAACATTTATTTGTATCAATGAACCGTATAAGTGTATTCTTCTTTGTGTTTATTTTAAACAATAAATAACATTTACATTTTCAACATTTCTTTAAATTAGGTGAGCTTGCATCAACAGTGCCCCCACTGGTTACAACCGAGTACTGCACTTTGTTTTATTCATTCCGATCTAACTTTCCCCCGGTTAACTCCTAACCCCTACTGTAGGCTAACTGAATTTTAACATTAATAATCAAAACAATAGAAAGTAAAATCTGCTATTTGTATGCTAATTAGCATACTAACAAAATAGGTAACTAGCTAACAATATGTATAGTATAATAAGTCATTTAGTGCATGCACAGTGCGGTTAAAGTGGTGTGCGTCTTTAGCTGCGCTTGTTTGATCCCGACCTCGCTAATCCCAGAGATGGGCTTTTCCCAAAGGAGCTGAATCAGTATTTTTTCCCCTGTCTTGCCATTCGAAGGAAATGTGTTCAGGTCAGCATCTCCCAGGCAGTCAAAGTTGATGCTACTGCACCACCTGCAGGCACCCAGCAGACGCAGTGACAGGGGTACATCAGCGGTACATGCATATCTGCCATTGGCGAGGGCAGGATTATTAGTGCCCCATCACCTTTTTTGGCACCCAGCTAGACCAATGGACTGAAGCATCCGAGCAGACACGGTTGCATTAGCGTCAGGACGGCTTGATGACAGTAATGTGAACACTCAGCAGCAGCTAGAGATTCTCAGCATCACGCTGCACACGAGCACTGACACACCCAAGAGCCCCCAGACATCCGTGACAACGCACACGCCAGCCTAACAATACGCGTTTTGTGGTTGCACGCCCCCAATCAATCAATTGGTAATATTGGCACCATCTAGTCTTGCTAAACTACCCCAAAATATGAATTCCACTAATGGAAAATGAATGCAAATCCCAAAAGTGTTGTACTAATTTTTATGTGCATTTAACATATTTAATATTTAAGCGGTAAATCAGTATGTCAACAAGCTAACGTTAGCAGGCTAGCTGTTAATACCGTTGGCAAGTTTGCTCATGTCTTGACATATGTTTTTCAATAAGGGGCTTGATATCACACGCTAATTTTAGCGAGCAGAAAGGGAAATTATACCTTGGAGCTAATTAGCTTAGCATGCAGATTTGGTGTAACAAGAGTAGCAACTAGAGATGGTTAATGACTTTACATTATTTCAACTTGTTAATTTATCATTTTTACTTATTTTGCATTCTGTTCAGCATGTAAACTAACTTAAGTGCATTTTTAAAAATTACAATACTTGATATTTTAGCGGGAAATCATTACATCAGCAAGCTAACAGCTAGCGTTAGCGCGGTAGCTGCTAATACCGTAATACTGTCAATTTTGATCATGTCAAAAGCAAAATATTTTTGACCCCTTTTTTTTTTTTTAAATGCTTGTTTTTTGTGCACCCCAGTTTTTGTTCAATTTGGTTTCTGTCAAATGCAAGTCAAACTTTGTCATTTTTACTTATTTTTTCATTGTTTTCAGCATGCAAAAATATGATTATTCTCTATAAAATTTATTTTTGGTAATATTTTGGGTGGAACGAAATAATTCGATTTACATCATTTCCTAAGGGAAAAATTGAATGTACAGTTTTGATGGAACCTTTTGGAAACACCACCAAAAAGCGAGGTAGCACAGAAAGTGAATTGTTACGTTAATACGCCATAAAAGGAGGTGCCCAACGTGCCAAAGGCAAGACTTCCCTTTTCCCCAAAATAAAGAAATGAAATATTTCAACATTTTGCGACCACGGAAACACAACAACCCGTGCAGACCGCACCGCCGAAGGTTCAGCCGTGCTGTCGGATATTACTCAGTGACAGCAGGGCTGGACCCCAACCTCCGCGTGGAGGTTGTAACCGCAGCTGCACAGTCATCAAGACTGGAGACCACGATTTATAGGCCTGACACAAAACGGTCGACTCCCGGCAAGATGCAGCGTGAGGAAATTGCAATGGTGGCAAAGTGGAAGTGAATGAGGCCATTTACGCTTCCATCGACCTAGACAGGAAATGCCTAACTAAAGCGTTAATCACGGCAAAGGACACCTGAATGAAGTAACTACAACAACTGGAAAATAGGTTAAAGCTCCGCAAGCTATTAATACACACAATCTTAGATCTGGATGGAGACAAAGAGTTCAGCTGGTCTTGTAGCAGATAAAGCAACCACAATGCAGCTGCAGCAACAGTTAAAAAGGCAGAACATCTCGAAGTCTGTGGCTTAGTTAATGATATTCTATGTCAATATAAAAAGAAAAATGACTAGTAAAAGTATTTTTGTGAAATTAATGATATGCACATCAGTAAATAATAATCTTTTTTCATTGTTTGCCTGCTTGCGGCACTAGCTAGTGTCCAAGCTATTAGCATTGTTAGCATTTACACTTGGGATTGTTTCAGAATTACAATCGGTAGTATTAGGACTTTAGTATTTTAGGATTTAGCATATCATGCATATACGAGTATCCACACAAGTTGGTAGTATGCTAGCTTTTAGCATTATAGCATTTACAGTTCATTGAGATTCTCCCAAAATTAAAACAGGTAGCAGTTAGGACTTTAGCGACTGTCTATTGAAGCAGAAATGTCCTCATGTTATCACCGAGCATCCACTCATGAAGTTAGCATGCAACCTATTAGTATTGTTAGCATTTACATTTTGTTGAGATTCTCCCAAAATTAAAATAGGTAGCAGTTAGGACTTTAGCATTCGGCATATCACATTTGGCGCTTTAGCAATTGTTTATTGACGCAAGGTATCCATGCAGGTCGCTAGTATGCTAGTCATTAGTTTTTTAGGTCTTTACATTTCCTAGGGTTTCTCCCAAAATTAAAGTAGGTAGCACTTAGTACTTTGGCATATCACATTGACATTTAGCATTTCAGCAACAATCTACTGAAGTTCTCATGTCATTAGAGGGTATTCACGCAGGTTGTTAGCATGCGTGCTATTAGCATTGATAGCTTTTATATTTCCAAAATTAACATAGGTAGCAGTTAAGACTTTAGTGTTAATGTCTATTGAAACAAGCGATGTTCCCATGTTCTTACAAGGTGTCTGTGCAGGTTGTTAGCATGCTAGTTATTAGCATTATAGCATTTATCTTGGGATTCTCCCAAAATAGGTAGCAGTTAGGACTTTTATTGTATTATATTTAATCCCAACATGTTTGCTGATTGTCTTACATGTAGTGAGTGTAATTCTGACCGTGTGGTACAAAGACAAACATTCATTGCGACTCTTTTGCTTTAGAAGGAACTCTCACTCGAGTGTGGCGACACTTTTACTGACTCGCACTTCCTGCTACCGTCCCGAAACAAATAGTCCTGGCCAACGGACCCCCGTTACAGCACCAGACCAGATCCTCCAGCAGCCGTTGTTGTTTTGACACGTCTGATTAACTAAGACCGTTCCCCCGATTAAAGCAACGTGCAGGAGGAAGTGGGATTCAGCACGGTGGGTGGGTGGGTGGTGTTTGTGCATCTGTGTGTGTGTGTGTGTGTGTGTCTCGGGAGGGCAGCCGTTGTCTTTCCGAGAAAAGCCAACTTGTCTCACCCCCAAGAGACAGATGAGCCAACGTGTTAGCGTCTTGCGGTTGACGGACGCCGCTCAGCGCACTTTTGCTCAGAACCAACCGACACTTTGCGGACGCGTCCCAAAGGGTGGATGTCGTCGCCGGATGGGCTTCCCGCTCGTTCTCACGCTCAAACTTAAAGCTGCAGTGGCGCAATGAAGCCACACAAACGCAAAAGTCGGCTACGCAAACCGCTGCGCTCACGATAGCGGCGTCTAGATTAACATTCACGGCCGATGACGTCCCAATACGGAGATTCCTTCAAATGTGACCTTCTTTTGCCAGGATGCATCCCAAGTATCATCCTTTTTAGTGTCTCCAGACTTGCATAATGCATCACTGCCGGGAAAGTACAAAAAGGCGTAATGGATGAAAGCAGAGAAGCAAAAAGGTTAACGTGATCAAACGCAGACGTGATGCATTAGCATTGTTGCCTATCTGCAGGATGGGGGCTGGGGGTGGCTTCCAAAGTCAAGGTCACAGAGGAAGGTTTGGGTTTCATGCTGCGATTAAGACAGGTTTAGGTTGTCTTCACTCTTACGCTTTAATTAACACAGCATTTTACTCTCTCTGTGTGTGTTTGTTAGTGCAGGGATGCTGCAGGGACATGCCCATCCTCACGGCAAAGCACAGAGAAGGGAAAAACGGGATAAAAAGTAAGCACAAAGCAATGTTATCTAAGATAGAGTACACTGTAAAGCTGGGCTGTCGGAATGTTTTCCGGCGAGGGCCACTTATATATTTTAAAAGCAAGTTATATATAATTTAAGGAACATGCATGTCAGCTTTGGGATACAGGCGAGAAAGCCTATTTACTATCGACTCAGCTATTTCTTCCACAGCCTCATTTTAAATCGATTTTGCTTGTTTCTCTCATTAAAACTATTTTTTTATATTTCAACTCTACGCTACTCAAATGCAATTTCTTAGTTATTTTAGCGTAGTAGAGTTAATGTCACAATATTGCGACTTTGTCTTGTGAGAATATGACTTGATGAATATTTTGACTCTATTCTTGTAAAATTGTAGCCGTTTCTTGTACATTTTCTTCTCGTAATAGTGACTTTGTGTGTGTATACATACACACGCACACACATATATATATATACATATATACACATACATATATACACACACATACATATACACATACACATACATACACACAGTGAGGGAAAAAACTATTTTAACCCCAGCTGATTTTGTAAGTTTGCCCACTAACAAAGAAAGGATCAGTCTATAATTTCAATGGTAGGTTTATTTGAACACTGAGAGACAACAATGAAAAAAAAATCCAGAAAAAAATGCGCTACAAAAAGAGTTATAAATTAATTTGCATTTCCATGAAGGAAATAAGTATTTGATCCCCTAATACGTTAGCAAGATCTTTAGCTCCCAGGTGGATCTTATACAGGTATCGAGCTGACATTGGCAGCCCTCTCAGCTCGTTACCTGTATAAGAGACCTGTCCACAGAAGCAATCATTCAATCCAGACGCCAAACTCTGCACCATGGCCAAGACCAAAGAGCTTTCCAAAAATGTCAGGGACAAGATTGTGGACCTACACAAGGCTGGAATGGGCTACAAGACCATCGCCATTTGGGGACAACAGTTGGTGCAATTATTCGCAAATGGAAGAAACATAAATTAACTCCCAATCTCCCTCGATCTGGAGCTCCATGCAAGATCTCACCTCGTGGAGTTTCAATGATAATGAGAACAGTGAGGAATCAGCCCAGAACCACTC
>QODF01000026.1:8512233-8563582 GCA_024372805.1 Oostethus manadensis | reverse complement strand
AGGACAGAAAAGTGTATAAATGATATATATCATCAAATGACTTGAAATCATCACGGTAATTGAGATTGTTTTGCACTGCGGCCGTGTGAAGCTGTCAGTCTGGGACGGGCTGTTAGTAGGGCAGCGCTGATGCCCAAACTGCCCAAGGCCTAGTGCCAATTTTGGTTGGGTGGGGGTTCCCCTGCTCAGATGCAGAGGAGAGACGGGACTAATTATCTCAGTGACATGACGTGTGGGGGTGACGGCGGCGGAGGAAACATTCAAACAGGATTATAGTCACTGTTTGGACAGGATGTAAATACGCATCCTTTGCGTGCCGGCAGTCCGATAATTCATTACGCATGCATGCTGGCATTAGAAAACAAAACTCTTCTGAAAGTACCTTTTAAAGCCTAGAAGGAGGTTTTATTTATAGATGCAGACGCTGCTTAAAATTCAGTGTGCAGACATAATGACATAACGCAGACATACTTTCTGTACTGTACAATTGGTCTCAATTACATACCGCCGTGTCGACATAACCCAGAAAGAAGCAGACTCAGACAGTAGTCTGCTCCACATAACGCAGGGGGGACTTCGAGGAGGAGTGTCGCTCCGTATTGATAACGTCTGCCCGGGCAAAAATTTCCAAGATGGCTTGAAAAACATGGAGGGGCACCCAAATCATTTCCCGTGAGTCACTCAGGCAGGGGTGTCCAGTCCAATCTGCACCCCAGGGGGCCAATTGTGAAAATAATAAATACATAAAATCAGAGAAAAAAAAGTAATCGGACGACAAAAACCTGTCATTTTTGCAAAATAATGTCATTGTAGTATAAAGTTGAAATGTTACATTTTAAAGCCATACTATTATGAGAACCAAACAAGTTAAGTTGCCATTTTTGGTAAATTTATTTAAAAATATATATATTATTGGGAACAAAAAGTAAAATTGTCATTTTTAAAAAATTAGGTTGTGGAAAAGTTAAACATTTTGGCATTAAGCTCCTCTGACAAGAACATGAAGAAAACGTACAAATTTAGGAACAAAGTAAATATTTTTGGAAAAATAAAATTAGCAAAGAGCAAAAGTTCCTACTAATAAGCGTTTTCACCTATACTCAAAGCTTTTTCTTACATATTTATATATAAATCTTGTTAGCATATCTACTTGTTGGCCTCACAGTCAGGAGGTTCAGTTTTCGAATCTCTGTTGGGCATCTCTGTGTGGAGTTTGGATGTTCTCCCCATCCGTGCGTGCGTGCGTGGGTTTTCTCCGGGTACTCTGGTTTCCTCCCACATTCCAAAAACATTCATGTTAGGTTAATTGGAAACTCTAAATTGTCCATTGGTGTAAATGTTTGTTTGTCTGCGATTGACTGGCGACCAGTCCAGGGTGTACCCCGCCTCCCCCCCAAATTCAGCTGGGATAGGCTCCAGCATACCCGCGACCCTAATGAGGATAAGCGGTATTGAAAATGGATGGATATCTACTTGTGCTGCTTTGAAGAATATGGTCTTTCATAATATTCACTGAATATCTATTTATCTGTACAAACCACCGTGTGTGTGTTGCTGGTACTAGTGTCGTTTCTTAAAGAAAGGTTATGGATATAGTCCCCCTTACACCTCACTGGACCCCTACTGTATTTGAGCAACACAGGTCTAATTACCTGCAAAGGTTTATTGAAATGTAGCATGTTGTCCAAAGCACTTTGAGCCCAACACATGAAAACAATCCCAGTTTGCCTGCACTTTGCTATGAACGTGAATGTTTGACAAGCACTGTGAAAAGACTTGAACTTGGAAGAGGTGGCGCTGAAGCACGAGCAGTAGATAAGAAGAGTTCTTTTATATGCAAAGTCAATGACATAAGCTCCTCTCCATGATCTCATCTATGCCGTATGCTCAGCCTATTAGCGCAGCGCCACACCAGCCTGCTATAACGCTCTCTCTCAACCTCCTGCATATATGGGATCAGGTGGAGACGGGGGGGTTGCTGAGGCCACGGCGAGTCCCGAAGCCTTAAAGTCAAAGCGGCAATACAGAGTGAAGGCGGCTGCGAGGTGACCTACTTTGTTACGTAACAACCACCGCCAGGCTGTCGCCGCCCACCCCCGACTTTACCCTCGGGGTCATAAGGACATCAAGGAGCCCCTAAGCCCCCCCGCCCTCCCTTTGCATCCATGCTAATTAAACAACGTACAGCCCCCGTCCCTCGGAGGTCCGCGCACAACGCTGAGACATGCACAAGTCTGTGGCTGCTTTCACAGCGTGCTTACATAAAGCTGCATATCTGGGAATCATGGCAGGTCACACACACAATATAACGCCATGCATGCTGCTCTTTATATACGTAAAAATCAAGACACACTACCATAAATTATGAGAAGAGTTCCGCCATATTGCCTGTCTTATCGATATCACAGCACATACAGTGGTGTCTTGACTTACGAGAGTTTAAACTTCCGAGTTTTGACATACGAGCCGTTACGCGCCCACAATGTTGCTTTGGAATACGAGCTTACAAACATCTATTAAAAATCCCATTCAGACAATGGCAATCCAGGGCTTAAACACACAATTACTTTATGAAACCCGCGCATCCTTCATACGAAGCCAGTGTTTTCAGGGTCTGTAAACGAACACTTTTGAAACTGGGTCCCGGAGCGGAAACATTTTAGGATGCCATTAGCGCCGTCTCCATAGATCCATAGTTACGGCCTCCCCCCAGCTTCTATGAAAACGCTTGCATCATAGCTCCACCCCTTTACAGATGCGCATGCACTACAAATGCAAAAACAACAATGCCGCCGTACAGCGTTTTGTTTACAACCCCAATGAGGATAAGCAGCATAGAAAATGGATGGATAGAATTATGTAGTGTAGCGTACATTAGTACCAAATCGCACTCCGACCTCCTCCACCACTCTCCCACACCTCCGTGTTATTTCTTTACACTTTCTTTTTTTATGTTTTAATATAAGTTTCTCATACATTCAGTGTGGAGACACATTCTTATTCAAAAACGTACACACACACACACACACACACACACGCACAACAGGTGGAAAAAATGATCTTGAACAGCTTTCCTGATAAGTAGATGATCTATTAGTAACAAAATGATAATATAACATAATTTGATAGAAATGAAAATGATAGCCCTATGAAAAAGCTAAATGAAAGTGAAAAAATGCAGCAGCAGACTGGTCCATTTTGCCAAAATGTCATTGTAGCAAATCAAAATGATTCTCAGTAGTTTGTGTGGCCCCCACGTGCTTGTACGCATGCCTGACAACGTCGGGGCATGCTCCTAATGAGACCACGGATGGTGTCCTGGGGGATCCCCTCCCAGATCTGGACCAGGGCATCACTGGGCTCCTGGTTGTCTGAGGAGCATCCTGGCGAGGCCAGATGGACCTAAACATAATCTCCCGGGAGTGTTCTATTGGGTTTAGGTTAGGTGTATGTGGGGGCCGGTCAATGGTATCAATTCCTCCTGCAGCCACATGAGGTCGGGCATTGTCGTGGACCAGGAGGAACCCAGGTTCCACTGCACCAGCCTAGGTTCTGAAAATTGGTCCAAAGATATCATCCCGATACTTAATAGCGGTCAGGGTGCCATTACCTAACCTGTCAAGGTCTGTGCGTCCTTCCAGGGATATGCCTCCTCAGACCATCACTGACCCACCACCAAACCGGTCATGCTGAATGATGTTGCAGCCAGCATAACGTTCTCCACGGCTTCTCCAGACCCTTTCACGTCTGCCGCATGTGCTCAGGTGGAATCTGCTCTCATCGGTGAAGAACACAGGGCGCCAGTGGCGTAGTTACCAATTCTGGTGGTCTATGGCAAATGCGAATCGAGCTCCACGGTGCTGGGCAGTGAGCACAGGGCCCACTGCAAGACGTCGGGCCCTCAGGCCACTCTCATGAAGTCTGTTTTTGATTGTTTGATCAGAAACATTTACACAAGTGGCCTGCTGGAGGTCATTTTGTAGTGCTCTGGCTGTGCTCATCCTGTTCCTCCTTGCATAAACCAGCAGAAACCGATACCGATCCTGCTGACCTTCTACGGCCCTGTCCAGCTCTCCTGGATTAACCACCTGTCTCCTGGAATCTCCTCAATGCTCTTGAGACTGTGCTGGGAGACACAGCAAACCTTCTTTCAATGGTACGTATTAATGTGCCATCCAGGAGGAGTTGGACTACTTGTGCAAGTTCTGTAGCGTCCAGGTACCGCACCATGCTATCAACAGGGATGTTGAGCCAAGCCAAATGAAAAACTACAGCAGTAGAAAGTCAGTCAGTAAAAAATCAGCCAAAAGAGATGAGGAGTCAGTGGCCTCAACCTGGTAAACCATTCCTGTTCTGGGGTCTGTCTCATTGTTGCCCCTCTGATGCACCTGTTGTTGATTTCATTAACAACAAAGCAGCTGAAACTGATAAACAACCCCCTCTGCTACTTAACTGACCACATCAATATCCCAGAAGTGTGACTGATAGTTTACTATACTCTGATTAAAAAGTGTTCCTCTAATTTTTTTGAGCAGCCGCTACACATACACACACACACACTTTTTTAGCACGTTTTCCCAATTTCTGTTGGGTTTTGTCTTCAGATATTTCAACACTTCCATTTTCTTGTTGTTTTAACTTCCCCAAAAATTCAGACTTTATTCTCATCATTTTTCCCCCCAACCAAATTTTCCAGACTTTGCAACCTCATTCTTTGTTTGGTCTTCCATAAAATTATGATTTTAGAATTAATATTTTTTTTTTATATTTTAACTTTGTATTTATAAAATTCCAATTTTGTCCCCCCCCCAAAAAATAATCCCGTAAATTGACAATTTTCTCCCTTATATAATTCTGACTTTGTCATAATAACATTACATCATGCTCCTAAGAATTAAATGCCTTCCCCTCAGACTTCATTCCCACCAACAAAATTAAAAATTCTCTAAAATGACAATGTTTTTTCCTCATAATATTCTGACTTTATTCTTGTATTATAAATTTTTCCCCAACTTAATTTTCCAAAATGTGTAAATTCATTCTCTGTTGTCTCTGGCTTTAGAAAATAAAATTAGTTCTTTATTATTTAATATTAAGAAAATATATTTTCTTTAATATTTCAACTAAAATATTAGAACTTGAAAAACAAAAACTTTATTTCCATATAATTCTGACTTTATTCTGAGAATATTATAATTTTGTCCCAACCTAATTTTCCACAGTTTGTAACTTTGACTTTAGAAAAATAATTTCTTCTTTATTTTAACTTTATGCTTTTAAAAATGACATGTTTTTATTCTCAGAAAACAGTAACATTTTCGTAAAAAAATAAAAATAATAATTTAACTACTTTTTTCACATAATATTCTGACTTTATTCTTGTATTATAATTTTTTCCCAAAATGTGTAAATTCATTCTTTGTTTATATTCTTTTATAATATTATGATTTTTAAAAATAACATATTTCCATCAAAATTGTAACTTTATGCTTCTAAATCTTTTTCTTCAAAATATTATTTTAAAAATATGACATTTTCTAAACCCCTGTAAAATGACAACTTTTTTTCATAATATTCTGATTTTACACTCTTAATACTATAATTTTGTCCCAACCTAGTTTTCCCACGGTTTGCGACTTTTTGTTTTTCATGTTATGACTTTCGAAAAAATCGTATTTCTCTTATAATTACATGTTTTCGAGGTCAATGGGGACCCACCTAATCTCTGGGAGAACTCGTGAAACTTCTTCAGTCTCCCCACGAGGGGGACAACCGCCGCCCACGCTTGCTCCTGTAGCGCCTCATCATTTGGGTTCTGGATGGCCTAGAAAAACATAAAAAATGAAACACTTTTTTTCCCTCTACCTGGCTGTGACAGACGCCCTAAAGTGACTGAACTGACAAATAAGTTGGGAAGGATAAAAAGGGGGTCCAAATCGCACCGCTCTGATCTCCCGTCCGGCTCCTTTGTAAGCTTGCAGCTCGTCCAGGATGGCCTTGGTGTCCTTCAGCACCACGTCCACCTCCTCCCACACCTTGCGCTCGCCATCAGTGGGCTGTGCGTCTGAAACGAGGCAAAGTCGGGAAACTGGGTCATGTTACTGTACAAAACATCTCCTTTGGAATGAGCAGGTGTATCTAATGAAGTGTCCAGCCATATGCTTGTTTAATGCTTTTTGCTGTTTATTTTTCCCAAACCAAAGTGAAGAACCGCCATGATGTTTTTTCCAAGCCATTATTTTAAAACTCTATGAAGGTAGGACTGAATCTGTGAGCTTGCCAAGTGTGAAAATTCCACAGTTGTGAGATCAAGCCGTGTCGCGGCGGGCCTCCAGCTACAAAGCTGCTGAACTCCACTGTTATATTTGAGGATGAGGAAGAGGGGGGGGCTACGCTGTGATTGATATTCTGCACACTCTACAAGGTTGGCAGGTTGATAGAAAGTGCCTCTAGGAAGAACAGAGCGGAAGAGATAAGTGCAGGCTGGAGTTTCTAATGCCTTGCTAACATATGCAAGTGATCAATCGCGGGCGGAGGCAGGGTGGGGTCGGATCAGCAACTTGCACTCACTTTCGAAATCCAGAAAAAAATTGGGCTCCTGTTCCAGATCCGTGCAGGTCAAAACCTTCAGCAGGTTCCCCATGTTGATACCTGTGGAAACAAAGGCAGAGAGAGAGATCAATAACTGACTCCGGAGTAGCGGAGTGCACCAAAAACGGCGCCCACACGCTGCATCCGGGGAGTCTCGCTCGGCAACGTTCTGCTCCGCTGCCTCAATGAGCCCCCCTCCCAAAAATATACACTTTCTGCACATGGTCTCTGGCCAACCAGATGTCAAGCCAAAAAAAAAAAAAAAATTTTTAAAATTAATTTTTGTTTGTTTTTTTTTTTTTTTGCTTTGTTTAAGTTCTCCTCGGCAACTGTAAGCCTTTGTTACACTTCTAGTAACAAATCTGATCATTAACTTTAGAGGTTAGCTTCTTGTTACACTTGCATGACAGCGACAACGTGAATGACTCCAGCAAGAAGCTTAATTTGGGTGCCATTTAAGTTAAGATGGAGAGAGATTTGGTAGTGCAGCTCAGCAGCACACGCCTCAGCGGCGTGTCGCGCAATGTGAAGTGACAGCCGTACAAGACTTCTTGCACCGTCCTCTGTGTGACTCCTAGAAAGCAGACACCGCGACGTAAGAGATTGCCGGGCAGAAAGCGGCGGCCGACTTCAACATCTGAGACAGCATTTTACACCTTTATGGGGTGCGGATGATGATGTCTTTCTGGGATGAGTGACAGCCAAAGTGGTTTCATGAAATTCGTGAGGTGTGACGCTTGAGCTTTTGTAAATGATGCCTCTGAACTGTGCCCGGCAGCAAGAGGCTCCGGTACGCAGCACATGACAGCACTGATATTCACTTTTGTTTTAACCCATTCCATCTTCACCAAGGAGAAGCCAGAGACCACCTGCAATGTCCCACCTGCCCCCGCAAAGCCTCGTCTTTTTAGCCTACACTAATGTGACCTGAATGTCTGCCCGCGCCAACGCTGCCTGTTTGCAAGCGGCACCTGACGCACCCATGTGAGGGCACTCAGAGCAGACAGTCAGGGTGCTCGGCCAATCGCAGTTGGTTCTCTAGCGCCACCTACTTAAGGGTTGCGACTGGCAGAGGCAATAGGGCCTTGTGGGCACGGTGCCACTCCGCTGTGCTGACGGAAAGGAGGTCATATTACGGACAGGGATTTGTGTGGCCCACTTTTGAAGTCCACCAGAGAATCTTGGCGAGAAAAAAAACATGCATTTGTGTTCTTTAAGGGCTACTTTCTCATATTAGGCTGCTGAATTTAAAAACATGTTTGAAGAGGAACAAGACATGACCCTAGCAGTAAGTCTTCACGACCCGGGCACCACCGAGAGGCCGACAGCCGCCTTGTTGTTGTTTTGAACCCCCCACAGAGCAATCGCGTGCGCTCACTGAGGGAAAGGGGGGAGGTGGGGTGTTCAGAATCTGACAAGCAGGAGCCCGCGCAGCGCTCTCATTGGCTGAAGCCGATCTACCCGACAGCTCACTGTATCCATGGAGCCCAAAACATTTTTTTGGTGCCATTGAAAACATTGCGGCAGCCAATGAGACGGCGTCATGAGCCCGAGGACCGGCGAGTACAGTAGTAGTAGGACTTGAAAGCACATGAATATGTTAATACAGATGAGGTAATGCGCCAAAAACAGCAGATTAGTCAAGGAGTTAAAGAGCAGGGCAACATTTCATTCCATTGCCGTTTTAATTTGATTGCATTTTTATTAGCAGCCAAGCAAAAGATATATAAAATAATGAGCTGAATGACATCACATACATTTAGTTGGGATGACACCATGCATGAGGTTATTTTGAAGCCAGAGACACGCCCATGCAGCATCCTGACCCATGCATGGCACCGCCTTGCACTCTGCATCCTGGTCGTAAACACACCCACAGGCAGGGCGCCTCTGAAATGGAGCACTGCGACACAGCGCTCGGTGGGCCGGTGCTGACATTCCACTACTCGGCTGCAGCGTGAGGATCCACGTGCCCCTGCCGCGTCGCCGCGCAAGAAAAACAACCGCCCCTCCCTGGACTGGAGCATCACGTGGGCTCCGCTGTGGAGAGGCTGAGCCCTCTTGCCTGGGGCGCGGCGAGAATGAATGCATGCGTGTTTACAGCAACGGGAAAATGCAGGCTTGTAATAATTTTAAAATGAAAAAAGATAGCGGCAGAGGTGCAACGGCATGTGTGCGTGATTGCGGTGGGAGGGATCGCAGAGCGTCACACTGCGGCACAGGCTGCTTTAAACTTGACCCAGATTCCCCGGGTGACACGCCACATCGCATTAGCCCACTCAGCCAAACCTGGACCCACTGGAGCACAGTGACAGAGCCCCGACCCGACAGGCAGAAAATGGGGGAGCACTACCCATTGGGGCCGGCATGCACCCCCCCCACCCAACCCCCAACGTCTCATGCCAATCCCAGTCAGCTGACTAAAATGGCTTGGGGGTGGAGGGGTGAACTCAGTTACCTCATGGGCCACGCCTTTCTGTATGGCTGCACCCATGTAAACATCCACTAATGCGCCGCCCTCCCCCACAAACAAAACCACAAGGGAACCGAATCACTACAAGAGACATCATCAGCTGTCTCGCCTCACTATGGCAACTACATGGCCGTGCTAAACATTCCGGCACCAGGAAAAGCGGGCACTTGGACCAATGTGGCACAGCGAATGACAGCAGGGGAGGATAGGAGGTTGTGGTGGTAGTGGTGGGGTTGGGCGGGGGGTTTGTGCCTCATCCTCAGCTTTGTGGTTGACAGCTGCCAAAAGTTGGAAACCATGGCAACAGGCGCACACAGTCGGCTTCAAGCCTTCACAAACAAAACGATGACAACCAGAGTTTCATCTTCTTGTCAAGTGACTAATGTAGTGTTTCACGTAGCCCACGTTTGCCACCGTGTTGTAAACAAGCGCTCCTCCCTCGTCCTCTTCACGTCCTTGACAGTCCTCTAACTCCTCCTTAAAGATGTTGGGGAATCATTAAGGAGGACATATTGACTCACTGTCTGTGATGCAAGCAGCAGATCCCCGAGGAATGCAGACTGCAAGACACATTTCCACACAGACCCTCCATCCATCATTCTCTGGGAAACACTCATTACTTGACTGACCTTCCGGATGCAACTCCTTAGCGACAAGCTTACACCAAATCAAACCCCCAAACTTTAAGTCGGCTTCTACAAGCTTACACTATATTACAATATTGCAACGCAGCATCACTACAACATGTTTTTTTTTACATGCCTGGTAACACTAACTGAATTTTGGGTGGGGCACAGTGGAGGTTTTGTAGGGGGGGTGGGATTGACAGGAAGTGTGCTAGTGTTTTGTATGATGAGACTGGAGTGCCATCTGGAGGATGGAGACGGCTCTGCACGCAGGCCACTCCCAAGTCTTCTTACATTAAAACAGGGGTGTTCATGTTTTAGCCACCCACAGTCAAGTGTTTAAAAATCAAAAGGATTATACGTTAACATTAGTAACTTCTTAAATTTGTTATGTTATTGCTATGCCAATAAGTCATACAAAACATTCTGCATCTTAACTTTGTAAGTGCCGCACGGTGGCTGAGTGGTTAGCACATTGGCCACACAGTCAGGAGATCTCCGTTGGGCATCTCTGTGTGGAGTTTGCATGTTCTCCCCGTGGGTGTGTGGGTTTTTCGCCGGGTACTCCGGTTTCCTCCCACATTCCAAAAACATGCATGTTAGCTTAATTGGTGACTCTAAATTGTCCATAGGTATGAATGCGAGTGTGAATGTTTGTTTGTCTATATGTGCCCTGCGATTGACTGGCGACCAGTCCAGGGTGTACCCCGCCTCTCGCCCAAAGTCTGCTTGGATAAGCTCCAGCATCCCCGTGACCCTAATGAGGATAAAGCGGTATAGAAAATGAATGAATGAATGAACTTTGTAATTGATGAAGCGTGTCATTACAGTATTATTAGGTTTGCTCTGTTTACAGCATTGCTTCTCTCAAATGGTGGGGCGGGTCTCCCCCCCCTTATGGTAGTGTGAACTGTCAAGGGGGTGCTTTCAATATAATTGCAGGCCCACCAACTTGTACGTATTTGTCGTAATCGGCATGCAGTTTGACTTTGAAATACTCTTGTTTGCGTCACTTCTTTCTTCTTTTCCTTTCGGCTTACACCTTCAGGGGTTGCCACAGCAAATCAATTGCCTCCATCTAACTCTGTCTTCTGCCTCCTCTTCTCTCACACAAAATACCTTCATGTCCTCTTTCACTACATCCATAAACCTCCTCTTCGGTCTTACTCTAGGCCTCCTGCCTGGCAATTCAAAACTCAGCATCCTTCTACCAGTAGTGTCACTCACTATCTCTCCTCTGGACATGTCTGAACCATCTCAATAGGGCCTCTCTGACTTTATCTACAAAACCTCTAACATGTGCTGTCCCTCTGATGTGCTCATTCCTGATCTTGTCCATCCTGGTCACACCCAAAGAGAACTTAAGCATCTCTGCTACCTCCAGCTCTGCCTCCTGTCTTTTCCTAAGCGGCACTTCACTGCTCTCCGTTTTGTTACATTTGGCTCGTTGCAGTTTGGAGTTCAGTCTGTACAGTACAGATAAATATAGATATTATCAGTTTCTCAATAGTATATCAAATCGTGGGGCTAGGGTGAAAACATTTCTGTCCCCTATTTGGGGCATGAGAGAAAATAATTGCGTATACTACCCCAGTACATTTTAAAACGTAATGTACAGTATTCCTAATCACAGCATTAAGAACAAAAGACATCATAGTCATTTATCAATTTATAAGAAACTGAAGTCTATTGAAGTGGGTGATTTACAATATAGCCAAGCTGGATAGGCTCCAGCATACCCGCAACCCTAATGAGGATAAGCGGTATAGAAAATGAATGAATAATTGTCCATAGGTATGAATGTGAATGGTAGTTTGTCTGCCCTGCGATTGACTGGCGACCAGTCCAGGGTGCACCGCACCTCCCGCCCAAAGTCAGCTGGGGTAGGCTCCAGCATACCCGCAACCCTGATGAGGATAAGCTGTATAGAAATTGGATGGATGGATGGATACCAGATTAGGTACCTGATTCAGAGGTTTGTTACAAAAGACCAACAATATTGTTGGTCTTTTGTAACAAACATGCTGTGTAACAAAAGTAAACTCAGAAATATTTTGATTGCAATATTTTAAAAACTTTGAAAAAGATGGATGGATGGATGAATACACAACAAAAAATTACAAAATTAGGTATCTGAAGTATCAAAAGCATCCCTATTTTGATTTCAGAATTGACTTTAGAATATGAAAAGCTGGTGTCAGAGATAGACATTTCAGTATCAATCCGTACTTGACTAGCATGCTCTCCTTAGCACGTTTGTGGCGATTTCAAGGATTTTGTGCAACGGGAGTCAACATTTTTTCATTCAAATTATTCTATGTAGAAGAAGAAGAAGAAAGATGGCAAGAATTTTGGTATGGAAGTTTGTTGCCGTGTCTGTTTCAAGGTGCGTGTGGTAGTAAGACAATCGCAATTGTGTTGTTCACACTGACATGAAAAATCAGAAATCAAAATCACATATGAGCAAAGAAATCAAAATTGACCTGCAGTGTGAACATAGCCAAAGCTCATGACCATAGGTGAGGGTAGAAGCACCGCACCAGGCATGCGTTCACATACTGTATATTTTTAAAACGTAATTTTCCCCTGTAAACACAAGACTTGCCACACGGGCTACTGTTGGCCGAACCAAAGCAAAACAACATCAGCAAACTGAACTGTCCTTTCTGCTCACTACAGTAGTACAGTATGTTAGAGGATTTGCTTATGAAAGTGACAGTAATAACTAAGCAGGGTAGTTTTTTATCTCTTTATTTTATTACTGTATTAATTAATTCTTGTATTTTGTGTTTTATTACTATGTTTTATGTACTTTGTGTGTTCCGTGTACAGCGTGAGCGACTTTGGAGTTCTTTTAAGTACCATTTTGGTCGGGGAATTCTTACGTAACACAAGGACCACCTGTATCAACATTACTTCTCGCCTTTTGCCGCAGTTTAAAAAAAAAATTCTATTGTCTTTTTAGAATGGCCCAATAAAAGACAAGCTGCGTGCCGCAGATGGCCCTTGGGTCCGGAGTTTGGATACTCCAGATCTAGCATGACTCCTACATCCAACATGTGGTCAAATGTCAGTTTATTTAGTTTACTCTGCAAGCATAGCCGGCATCTCTGCTTTGTGCTATTGGTGACAAAGCATTGTATTAGTAGTAGTAGTAGTAACATTTCAACTTATGTTCTTTTCTCTATTTTTACTCGTTTTGTTTTTTATTTGTAATTTTAAAATGTAACACAGGTCAACAAAAAAAACGAGTCATAGGCCACATTTTTGGATACCCATGGATTAGGTCATCCAGTACTGTCGGCTTTTAACAACTACCTTCAACAAAAAATGACAAACACAAAAGTACTTTCTGATTTCTGGGTTGAGAAGCAGCATCAGTATTTAAGCCGAGCACACCATCTAGTGGTTACTTTCAGGCTGCAAGAGAGTGACAATTCAACCATGGAGTGTCATGTTTGGCCTGAGTTAGCCGGCAAAAAAAAATAAAAATAAACAGTTAGCTGCGTGTGAGGAGATGCAAAGTGTAACCCTTCCAGCAGCAGCATTAATAATTCATAAGCAAGGAGAAGCTTTTATCAGACATAAGCTATGTGCATACTACACCCACTCAGACATGTCCTCAAATTACAGTCACACAAAGAGATGCTCTAAATGTGCTGAGTCAAGAAATTGGATAATTAGGATTCATACCCAGCAAAAAGAATGATAAATTAAAGAAAATGAACTTCCAGAATCTTGCCTCTGATTGTTCTATAACAAGTGCAACAAACCTCATTAGACCAAAATATTTTACTTTACACAGTAATGACACCACCAGGCGGTGCCACTGGGGGGCAGCATTGACCCAGCCATGCGGTAATAAAAGCCTCACCCCGTGCAACAGTGAAAAACCTGCTTGGGTTTAGCGAGGCTAATCCCGCCTGTGAAAGGACTCGTTTGTTTCTACATTCTCCTTCCGTAATGCAACACGTCCGCCAAGCCACCACCCCCGCGGGCTTGTGTGGGAAAGCCTCGCTAACGACTGTAGCACACCACCGAGCCTTTTTGCAGTGGAGTCTGACACAACAACTTACCTGTATATGAAGCACCTTAGGCTTAGCTTTCAGAAGGGCACATTCTCACATCCGGGCAGAGCCATTGATAGGATGGCAGCATGTCATAGCAACAGTCACCAAGGAGACAGGCAGAGGTGGCAATGACAAGTCAGGCGGACATATTTAGCATTAATCGACCCCTGACTTTTAGATCCAGCACAGTGGAGTCTGAATGGTTGTAGAATAAAAACAAAAGGTTTTTCTCAGCACAGGGACTTCCTGTCATGGCATGTGAAGCCTGAGCGCCAATGCTACGCTTTGAGGGAAGAGGAAGTCTAAGGCACCTTCATTACTCAACCGTGCATTTTTATGCACTTACAAATACAGTGCAACTTTACACCGTCTTGGTTAACGTCAGCCAAACAATCTGTGACGGATGGATCGTGGTTCTTTAAAATGACAGATTCCAGTAATAAAATCATTTCATCATCTTGATTACCATGTTTGTCCGTGTGGTTTATTTGCTCATAGAACACACTCAGAACAATGAACAACTCAGTTCCTGTCTACTTTCATCCTCACTGTGCTGATGATGCGATCAAGCGCACCGCGTATTTCTGGGTATTCTGTGTTTTATTTATTTATTTATTATAAAATAGTCCACTGTGATGCTAAAGAAAGTACAGAGCTAGCATCTGTTACAATAGCATTGTAATGTAAAGTTTCCTACTTTAACACAGGTTGCTAATAGATTGGTAAATACAGTGGATTGGCTAGAGATCGGATGAAATAGTCTTCCACCACGAGATCGGGCTGATCCGGTTGCCATATAATGTTGGCAACTCTGGGACACACACACGGTAGGTGCGGTAAGGTGCGTCAACTCCCACCACCCGGATGAAGAAGTAAACGCACCACCACCATGCAGACATGTCCACAGTTACCGTGGTGAAGTTTCACATCGATTTCGGATATGCTACTGTGTCATGGTACAGGGAAGTGCTGCTGGTTGCTATGGCTGGTAGTTCAGGCTAGGGACCGTCAATAAATTACGATTGAGTCGAAGATAGTTTGTTATTTAAAAAAAAAAATCATACCCTAAAAATATTTTGCACACCCAATTTGATCTTTTATTGGATGGATTTTTTTAAATCTTGCTAGGTTGAATGGTGACAGGTATGAATGTGAGTGTGAATGTTTGTTTGTCTATATGTGCCCTGCGATTGACTGGCGACCAGTCCAGGGTGTACCCCGCCTCCCGCCCAAAGTCAGCTGGGATAGGCTCCAGCGTACCCGACGAGGATAAGCGGTGTAGAAAATGGATGAATGGATACTGGATTAGATACCTGACTCACAGAGGTTTGCTACAAAAGCCCAATAATATTGTTGGTCATGCTGTGTAACAACAGAAAATTCAGAAATACTTTGATTGCATTATTTTAAATACTTTGAAGAGCTATTCTTCTCAACTTCGTGTGTGGGTGAGGAAGCAAGGATCAGTTTTTGGGCTGATCACAGCATATTTGGAAGGATTGCACAGCCTGAAATAAAGCTGATCAAAAATCCTTCAATGAACGCGCTCTACGGGGCCGGAGGTAACGTGTTCGGTGGGTGCCGCAGTAACAGTCTGCTAAGACATAGCGTAAATGCTCCAAATAACGTCTCTATTCAAATAAAAGCAAAGCAGGGCTCGCTAATTTAGCACCAGGTAAAAAAAATCGCATTGCCATCAACAGGTGTGGCTGTAGCTCTGCATGCGCTTTAAATGTTGCTCCCAAAAACTCCATGTTGTACTTGCCTCACTGCTGTTTACAATGCACCCATTAGCTCCATTATATAACTATATTACTAACTGGGCAGTTATTACAAGCGCTATTACAACATTGGTTCTTTTGCTGTTGTGTTGTACAAAATGATTAAGATTTTTTTTAATGGAATGACTGTATAGGTTATACATTCTAAACGGAGACCTAAGAGTGTTCACCTGCTAGCAGCGTAGATGTAGAACAGCAGGTCAGGTGGAGGGAGGCCCGGCCTGGCAGGTGGCCTCTGATCTCAATCCTCCAGCCGAGGTCGGCCTCTGAAAGACAAGCCAGTAGTATCACATAAAATCATCATCATAAGAGTTTCACACATAGCATGTTAAGTGTGTTTTTCACATACAGGAACAACCCCCCCCAAAAAAACACTTCCTATTGTGCAACACTTCCTCTCTGATTCACTTCCGATTTCTACAAGGCTCCACGCTGCCTGCCACCAATGAGGTCCCACGACCTCCATTCACACTTGTTTTGTTCAAAGAACACCACACCAAACAATGGCAGATCACGTGCTGTAAATTTAGTTTTTCGCCTCCCAGTCAAAACAGACCACAAGCCTGAAGCAATGCAGGAGAATATCTGAGGCGGAGGACATCACGAGAGTCAAGATCAGCATCAAAAGGCATGACGTGAGGTCTTGGGATGAAGCTTCTCGACATGTTTTCAACAGCATGAAATTACATCCATTAGATGCATTAGGTACCTAATAAAAGGGTTGAAGCTGTGGTCGTGAGGTTCATTCAGGCTTGTCAGTGACTCAAGTGCTTCGCGTCATCACCTCAGCTCTGTGGTGATCAGCGATCTTCATGGACAAGAAGGGACACGCAAAAAGCGGGAGCTTGCCGCACAAGAGAAGACGACGCGAGCAGCCATGGCGACCACTGGTAACATTATGAACAAAAATAATCACCCCCAACCCCTCCCAGGTGTTAAAATGGAGACGGAGTGGAATGCTGGAGAGGATGTTGATGCAAATAAATGTACAAAGAGCGTTAGATTGGCGAGAAGGGATCAATAACGCTCCATTCTGTAGCATCACATCATAATGTGTGCTATCTTTCATTTACGCACACTCCAAATGGCAACAATAAATGCCCCAAATATTGCTGGAGTACATTTGCAACTTTCTCACAACGCTCAAAGATGGCATTACAAAATAAAGAAATGAGGATTGCAGTGGAATATTACGCACAAAACAGGCCCCCTGGTGGCCATGAACAGCATGAGCAATGACATCAGAGCAGCAATCTGATTGAACGCCGAGTGAAACGATTGATTACGAGGAAAAAAGTTGAGAATACGATAGCAAATGTCAAATATACTGGAAGGAAAATCAGAATTAGATTTTATTATTAGGTTCTATTTCTTCCAAGAAAGTAAGAAGTAGTTTCATGTCAATAAAAATGTACTATTCCAAGAATAAAAGAAGTAAATGTTCAAAACAAATGTTATTGTTTGGCAAATTAAGTCACAATATTATGAGAAAAGAATATCTACAAAGCCTTACTATCTATATCTTTTGCAAATTATATTGTTTTAACAATAAATATTATATATTTTTCTATTAAGTTGTGTGACTAAAGTTCTGATTTACATGAAATTGATATTTGTATGCCAATAATGTGATATTGCAATGGAAAGATGTAATATTATCAGATTGAAGTATAAAGTACATTTTTGCAAAAATATTTTCTTGAAAATAAG
The DNA here is from genome assembly GCA_024372805.1 of Oostethus manadensis. NCBI lineage: Eukaryota > Metazoa > Chordata > Actinopteri > Syngnathiformes > Syngnathidae > Oostethus > Oostethus manadensis. Next base: position 8,546,331 of record QODF01000026.1, on the reverse strand, counting down.
TTTTATGCAACTAGTGTTGTACCATTTCAAGAATAAAGACGTAATATACAATACAAACTTCACAAACACTGCGCGTCAACGAGTCACTGGCGCAGACATGTGCATCACCAAAAAATAAATAAGAATAAATAACAAATAAATCAACTTTAGGGGCAGGTTTTGCGTTTGGCATCAGCTCATCTGCTCTGGACGGAGGGGCGGTGCCCCGTTGTGAAGCTGGACAGGCACAGCCATAGCTATTTGTAGTATGACGATTCTACCACTAGGATTTGTGTGTACATATGGTGAGAGTGTGAGAGTTGAGCATAAATGTGTATAAATCCCATGCTTTGCGTGGGATTGTTCTTACGCATGCTCTAAACACACATCTCGGCATCAGGAAGAGGCAAAAATGTCAACTGCTCTTTTCCAAAGTCAAAGCTGATGTGTGCGACTAGCTTGTTTTGCCTGAAACGCAAAGATAATAGGTCGGCTTTCATGGATGACTAAGGAAATTTAAAAAATAGTCACGTTTGAGAGGCAGAAATCAGGATATTTACAGTAGATTTTTAATGAAACGATTACCAAAGTAGTTGTCGATTAATTGGATAATCGATTAATCGATTCAGCAATTAATCTTTGCAGCTCTAGTACCAAGTCCTACTTAGCCTTTGATATTTTTTGCAAATATTACTGTGACAATTACATCAATATTATATTATCTAATTGTGATATTCAAATAAAGTGATAACCCTAAAACAGAAAGATGTAATATGACCAGATTCATGTTCTGTAAAAACATTTTAACAGAAATAATGTACACTTAAACAGTTAATTTCATCAGTGTTAGTATTGTGACATCTGAGTCTTTACCTGCAAAATATAATGACCATTTTTGGTTCATGTTACTAATATTTCTCTTTGCTGTAGTAGTCATAGAGTAGGCCAAAGAGCATGTGTGTTGGGCCGCCCACCACCTGAGCATTCAAAGCGGGAATATTTTAGCGTAACTCGACCAGGTGCTCTGTGACAGCGGGTGCCTTCACAAGCTGCATGGTCACATTCCTGAGACCCCTCTCTCTTAGCATTTTTGGGACATTCTTTCATTGCCCAGGACATTTCTACTTGCTCCGCGTTGTATCGAGAAAGTGTTTGACTGCACGAAGCTGACACCCGGGATGTACTCTAGACGGCGCATTGAAAATAATGAATAATTCACACAAGCTACCATGATACTGCAGAAAAGATGCTCTTGCTGGCCGCAACATTAGGTACGCCTGCACAAAAGCCAGGTTAATAACAACACATAACATACAGTATAGTAATCAAAAACTGCAAGCATCTGCAACCGCTACTGTGTCAACTTTAAGTGGGGAGAAAAATCACTTTCTCAATCAGTATTTCTCGGTTTTTGTCCCACTTGTCTAATTAGTAATAGCCGTGCTCATTTACACAAGCCTACATTTGAAAAACCATTGCATCACAGCTTGCCCAACACGCTAATGGGACTTTGTGAACATTTTCACTTCCACTTTCAGGAGTTCGCTGAGGGCGGAAAAGTAGTTGAACTTTGCAGACGACTGCTGCTGCAGATGCAGAGCCAAGATGGCTCAAATGTGTTCTACAGAAGATGCATGGCCCACATAAAAAAAAAATCATAAAAACGGACACATATTGTTAACGGTTATATAATGTTCAAGCGCCTGACATACCACTTTGGGGAGGACACACTGGAACGTATTCTTCTATCTATATACTTTGACTAAAATGCATTCAATCTGTAACACTTAGCAAGATGGCGGTGGCATCGGGTGAATGGCACACAAGGAGTCGACTGATATATAAGTCTAAGTGCAGGGTGTACCCCGCCTTTCACCCAAAGTCAGCCGGGACAGGCTCCAACAGTATACCCCCGCGTCCCTCGTGAGGACCACCAGCATAGAAAATGATTGGATGGAATAATAATAAAATTATGAGAATTAAAGAAGTACATTTTTTTAACTCACTTACCACCGTTGCTGATTTTATATTATATATATATATATATATATATATATAAATAAAATGCACACACACCAGTAACGTCAAAGTACTCCATTCTTGCTTTAACCTAATCCATTTTTCAACTTATTAGGACACAAGCAAACGATCAAAACAAATCCCAAGCACATGAATCAGCATCATCCTCATTATGTCCTGTTATCCCGGCTGTCACGGTGCACATCTCGTAAACGAGTCGAAAGCACACGGTTAGTTTCACAGTGTACAATCCAGATTATTAGGCATTGCATTTTGCGGGCATCTGACTGTGCTGATAAAATGGGGTCAATCTCGTCACGTGCAACCGGGAGCGGAGACGGGGAAACGTGTCGTTAAAAAACACAACAACAACCTTACAGGCAACTTGAAGTTAGTTCCAGATTTGAGGCTTTAAAGTAGAAATAGTTCAATATTTTGCATCACTCTCAGCAAGTTGGCGACGGGATGTGGCCGGGAAAACGCTCGTGATTCAACGTTTATTTGACCCGCGGCCATGCATTTGTAAGCGGTGAATGAATGGCAACTGGTGGGCGGCTAAGCGACAACTTTGCCATCGTTTATTGGGACTGGGATTCAAGTCGTTTGCCTTACCTCGTCGCTGGTGGAGGGACACGGCTGGACGACACGCTCTTAAAAGGGAAGGCAGCGGCGGTCAGAGCTCCCAGCACAAGAAGAAGAAAAGCCATTGGCCGTTTCCGGGTTTGTGAGCGAGCGTCATCGGCGTCAAGCCCCACAAGGGGGGCTCGTTTTGTTCAACTTGACGCAGAGGACCTCGCCTTGTACTATCACTCAACATAAGCCCGCCCCCCCGTCGAGACCACTATAAACTAGGCACACACCTCTATTACTGTCATTGCTTCCGTATGTTAGCCTACTGTTCAACTAGGGGATTCATTCCCCCTTATGCAGTTGTATTCACAAATATAAACGCTGTCAAACAAAAGCAGAGCGTAGTACGTGCGCCGATGTGCTCTTCAGCATGAGGCCAATCAAGAACATACTTTTTTTTAACGGGGCGCTGTTGTCGCTTCAAGTATCCCATGTGCTTAATGATAAATGTGTCAACTTTTACATACACATCACGTTTTGAGAAAAGGGGCTTAATTAGGCGAGTCAACCATGACAAGAGAAGTGCATGGAAACAGAAGGAAATGATTGGATGTACCTGTTTAAGCGTTCTTGACTGCTGGCAGTAACTGGTCATAGAATTATCAAATTTGTTGCTGCAGCTTGAAGAAAATGTACTTTTTTTTCATACAAAACATGAAATTCCAACAGACTTTGAGCAAACTGCAGCCCAGGAGGCCAATTAAGCCATAATTAGGCCACACACCTGTCGTCAATTTCGGCACCAGCATAAAGGAACCTCACGGAAGCAGCTTTTGGATCAAACCCACAGAATACATGAGTGGAAAGAACACGGCAGACCGCACAACCAGCATGGCGAAGGAGAAGACTCACGTCAACCTGGTGATTATCGGCCACGTGGACAGTGGCAAGTCCACCACCACGGGCCACCTCGTGTACAAGTGTGGGGGCATCGATCAACGGAAGCTGGAGAAGTTTGAGAAGGCGGCGGCGCAGGTAAAAAGATGGCGAACTTCACAGATGTGCTACCTAACCTTTTTTTTAATCTAGATGGGGAAGAGCTCCTTTAAATTTGCCTGGGTCCTAGACAAGCTGAAAGCCGAGCGGGAGCGTGGCATCACTATTGACATTTCCATGCTGAAATTTACCACTCAGAAGTACACCATGACTATCATTGACGCTCCGGGCCACCGTGACTTCATTAAGAACATGATAACGGGCACCTCACAGGTAAAAACATCCTTACACCCTGCTAATTGAAAAAATCTTGTATATTTCCTTCAAATTGTGAGAATGCAATGAAAGGTTTGCTTAAAAAGCAAGACAGCCTAGAAATTGACAAATGTTGCGAAGCGATGCCCTCTAGTGGCCATGAACAGAATGCATGATGATGCAAATTGTCAAACAGTGGCACCTCTGGCACTGCAGCTATACAGGTTCCATTTAGTGGTTTGTAAAAAAAAAAAATAAAAAAAAATTAAATATTGTATGTAAAAATGTGATTGCACATGTTATAGATGTTGCAAAGTGAAATTTTTTTTTAATGTCGCTTGGTGATCTCAGGACTACCAAAAATTTGACTTGTTCTAGGCTGACGTGGCCCTTCTGGTGGTGTCGGCGGCCAAAGGTGAGTTTGAAGCAGGTGTGTCCCGCAGCGGCCAGACGAGGGAGCACGCCCTGCTGGCCTACACGCTGGGTGTCAAGCAGATAATCGTGTGCGTCAACAAGATGGACGTGACCGAGCCGCCGTACAGCCAAAAGCGCTATGACGAGGTGGTCCGGGCCGTGAACGGCTTCCTAAAAAAAATTGGCTACGACCCGACCGTCGTGCCCTTCATCCCAATTTCTGGGTGGACCGGCGAGAATATGATCACCGCCACTCAAAGGGTAAGCTCCATTTAGAACCATAAAGAGTTCACTGACTTTGGTCGTGTTTTGTAGATGCCCTGGTTCCAAGGATGGAAGGTGAGGCGGAGAGAGGGGAATACAAGTGGGAGAACCCTGCTGGAGGTGCTGGACTCGATTCAACCGCCCGTACGCACTATCAATAAACCCTTACGATTACCTCTGCAAGACGTCTACAAGATAGGCGGTACGATGCTTCAAGATGACCAAGCTGCCGCACGCCCTTACTGTCTTTCTGTGCAGGGGTCGGGACCGTTCCAGTTGGGAAGATTGAAACTGGCATTCTCAAACCCGGCATGACCTTGATGTTCTCCCCAGCTAAAGTAACAGCAGAGGTCAAGTCCATTGAGATGCACCACCAGGGGCTGGATACGGCCCTGCCGGGACACAATGTTGGCTTCAACATTAAGAACGTGTCGGTCAAGAACCTGCGGCGCGGGGACGTCGCCGGCAACGCCCAGCAGGACCCGCCCTCTGACGTCAGCAGCTTCGAGGCCCAGGTTAATTTCATGTTTATAACTTGGAAGGCTGACCTTTAACGCAAGGGTGGGAGAAAACGTCACCGTCTAAGCTGTATTGGTCAAAAAAAAGCATTAGTATAACTTAAAATGAAAAACTGCAGTTTGTCCCCGAGGACCCAGAGTGAGCATTTGCTATAACTGACTGGTCACATCAAACGTGTGTTATAGAAATTAATTTCAAGTAATTCCTTTAGTTCAGTTGTAGGTGTGTACCCTCCCTAGGTGATCATCCTCAATCATCCAGGCAAGATCAAAACGGGCTACTCCCCCGTCCTGGACTGCCACACGGCCCACGTGACCTGCCGCTTCACAGAGCTCAAGGAGAAGCTCGACAGGCGCACAGGCAACAAGCTGGAGGACCGCCCCCAGCTACTCATGTCTGGGGACGCAGCCACCATCAAACTGGTCCCCATCAAGCCCATGTGTGTGGAGAGCTTCTTTACCTACCCTCCGTTAGGTATGACTAGGTATGTGTTAATCTGCATGTACAGTATCTCACCATCTTCCCTATCAACAGGCCGCTTTGCAGCCAGAGACCTGAAGCAAACGGTGGCTGTGGGCGTAATAAAGTCTGTGGAGAAGGATAAAGGCTCCAAAGCTAAAGCCCAAGTGTGCAAATAAGTTACCAGTATTCTGGTATAGCATGGCTTTAAAGTAGACTTTTGTTAAGTTTTAAAATGCTGTTTTGTTGGGGGGTTTTTTTTGAGTAAGTTTGTTGCGGCACAGTTAGTGTCAGCTTCTGTAAAATACGTATTTGGTTTAAAAATATAGTTAAGCTGAAAATAAAAGACTGAAAACCAATACTTGAAGGAATTTTGTTTTTGGAGGGAAACAAAGGTTCCAAAATGTTTGCTGGTACTTAAACACTTAAAATTTGAGGTACTAGTACAGCAAATCCAGTGTAGGGAAATTTTGTATTTAAGGGCCATATTTAAATCTAACAACCACTGGTTAAAAATTGGCTGCTCAATTTGAAAATACATGTTGAATTAAAAAAGGCTTGTATAAATGTTTGGTAAAACCTGTGGAAAGTGCTTATTTTGTGATTACAATATTGCACTTAAACAATTCAGTTTGCCCTTGATCATGTCCATGTTGACCGTGCTTAGTCATGCAAATTGATATCAAACTAAATTGATTCACTTTAGGTAGAAATTGCCTGTGGATGCTGAAATGTCAATTCTCGATCTCTTCGACTGAGGATTGATCCAGCAGCCATCAGGCTGACAGACAACCACTCAACAAAATAAGATGTTGCGTGTAAAATTATCTTCCACCAGCAAGGGGTGAAATTAAAATGGTCCATTCTCCATGTGAAAAAATGTCAAAATATTGAATGTTGTGAATTTTTAGAAAAACCATGATTGCCTACATGCCCTGAGTAAGCTTAACATTTTGTTGGAATGATTTGAAACAGTCAAACTGGCCAAAAAAGTAAATTTGGTGTAAATGTTAAAGTTTGGTCTTGCTGATTTTTTTGTTGTTGTGAGCATGTTTATGATGCTTCAAAGGTTTTTAATGAAACTTCTACATAACCCTGTGTGGACAAAGTGTTCTTCCTTTTTATAACTGAATAGATTGCGCTCTTAGTGTGAAAAAAGTGAAGCCATTTCTAGTACTTTGGGACTCCTGCATACCACAGTGTGAACCATTATCCACAGAAGGCCAAAACATTAAATAGTGGTTAACCTTCCCAAGAATGGCCGGTCGAGCAAGAGTACCCCAAAAGAGCAATATCTTGTCTACAAGGTCACAAAAGACCCCCCCCACCATCCAATAGCCTCAGCTAATGGCAAGGTTTGACTAAGACCTTTAAGGAAAGAGTCTACCAAATTTTTGCAAGGCATCGCATTAGAGCTCAAAAGTAATGCATTTCAGAAAGATACCAACAGTAAAATATGGTGGGGGTAGTGTGATGGCTTGGGGCTGTTTTACTGTGGTAAATAGAATCTTCTTTTCTACCAAAAATATGCATGTGTAACGCTAAGTTGTGATAGCAAGAAAAGCAAACCTTTTGAGGGTGAGGTCAAAAGTTCAAGATTTTGTCGCGCAGTTTCAGCTGCAGCTTGAAAGCAAAAGGCATTGCGGAAATGTCTGAAGCAAAAGGGCAGAGACAAGTTGAAGTACAGCACTTTAATGATACAATGAATTGACTGTTCCTAAACATCAATGAAGACCAGGTGATGTTACATCATCTACAAGAATTGAGTCCAGTCATGTGGAATGAGAAAATTAAAGCTTGTTTGTTTTTCCTTCCTTCCTAGACACTCAACTGTGAACACAGGTTGTGAAATGTGCAGACAGTTTATTGCTGACATGTTTAAATACCGGTCATTCTTATAATAGTGGCTTCAGGATGCTTTCTATAGTGGCTCTTCAACCCTGAGGTGAGTGTCCCAGACACCCCCAGGCAATCCAGTCACGCCGTGCATGATGGGAAATGGAGGGAAGGTTTAACTGGTGAACCACAGGTTTGAATATTTCACCACACGCTAGCAGCAGGTTTCTATACTGTAAAACAACCAAAACACGTACACACAAAGCAAGCAAGAACGGAGTACATTTAATGATGCACACGCGTGTGTTTAGGGGGAATTCTTCAGTCAATCATGAGGTGAACAAGGATGCAAGATTCCTATGTGTCCTCCCTGCTCCCGGGTCAAATGAATACAGATAAAACTCTCCTGCCCTGATGTTTTATACTCTGGAGAGCGCTTGTATGTACACTCAACACACAAATATATATATTTACATACATTTATATACAAAGTAACAGCATTAACATAGACTTTAGGTAAGTGCTGGAGAGTGGCTTGGTCGCGGCCGTGCTATATTATAAGTAGGGTGAAGATAATACTGGAGGAAGAATACACACATTCTTTGTACAGCCATGGATGAGCCTTTTCTTTCCATTCTTATTAACTCTCTCTTTGCCACAGGAGGTGTCTTTTTTTTTTGTTTGAGCTATTTACAGCAGCTCCCCACAGAGTGAGTGAGAGGCGTAGTGCAAAGGCTTTTTATGAGGGTTTGGGGGGACACCGTCAGTCACTCAGGATGTGCACAAAAGACATGGGAAAGACCCCCTTCCTGTCCGGTTCGCCCTCAATGTGACCGATCTGGAAACACAAAATAAAAGAGGGACGTAAAAGGGTAGAATGAGCTGTAATATGCATGCCAGGCCACTAATTGGCAATGTTATATACACTCGAGGCGACCCTTTCATGACAAAGTTACTTTTTAATGATAATTATCTATCATCTCCCTCACTTGTTTGTGCCACTTTTGAGAGAAGCGTGACTTTTTACACTATAAATAAAATAACATTTTTTCTTTCTTCTGAAATATTTTTAGTCCATTTTCTTTTTGTAACACTGACTCCCATATTATAATTTTCCCACAACCTAATTTTCCAAAAATTACAACTTTATTTTGTTATTAGTTTCTCATAACAGCATGACTTTAAATAAATGAATGTATTTTTCTTTATTATTCCAACTCTATGCTACCAAAATAACATTTTTCCACATAATATTATGAGTATATTCTCAGAAAACATTTTCTCGCTAAAATGCAACTTTTTTCTGGTGGACTTTATTTTAGCAAATTGTAAGTTTATTAGCAACCTATTTTAGAATGCACTGTGGGCCAATTAAAAAACACCTATAGGCCGCAAACGGCCCCAAGGCCGCAATATGGACGCCCCGGTCCTAGCGCCTGTACATGAGAATATTGATCTACTTCTACTAAATTATTTGCACCACTTTCTATAGAAGAGAGAGTGCTTTTTATATTTTCATGATGTCACGGAGGAAACAATTGTCCTTTCTCAGGCTTTGTCACACATCTTAAAATAAAGCCTGGAGCCAACTATCCGTCTGTCGAGTACAGATGTGACATTTTGTTGTTCTTCAGCAAATGGGCTAACCTAGCACGTGTTACTATAATGTAGCTCACATGGCTATGCTAGTGTTGCTAACAAAGGCAGTTCATTAGCATTAAAGCTACAGACGCACCAGCAGTGCTTATTAAACGGTCTAATTCCAGAATCACGGCTAGATTGTGGACAACAGACTTCCAATACACTATTGACACCTCAGGCCTCTTCTTACTGAGCTACAATCAGTAGCAACACCTATAAAATGCCAGAAGGTGTCAGTATTGCATACAGAGTTTAGTAAAAGATGGGGGGGTTCTGAGGTCTGCCAGACTTACCCACCACTCCTGGTCCTCCTCCCCCGTAACAATGATCACCTCGCCCTCCACAAAGGTGAGCTCGTCGTCGTTGTCGGCCTGGCAGTCGTAGATGGTCTTCACACGCCGCGCTTTGCTCTTGCCCTGCAACAACACAAATGAAAGGCTTCTGAATGCGTGTGTGTGTGATGCAATCATTAATCAATACTAAATGTATTGAGAGGTGCATGAGTGCTTTATTAGAGAATGTTTGTATACCGCATTGATCTTCCTCGGGAGGGGCACGGGCGTCTCAGAGGCCCCCGGCGGGGTCCCGTTGGTGTCCTCAAGGGTCTGCTGCGGGGATGGTGCTGTGTTCGGCGGATTGGGCGACGGTGAGTCTTGAGGCTGAGGTTGAGGCGGGGGCGGCGGTTGCGTTTGAGGCCTGACCACTGCGTCGCCCAGCGCTGCCCTGGCAGCTGCCTCGCCTGGTCCCGGTTTGTGCGGGATGTCAGCGAGGTGAGGTTTCGGAGGGAGGTCTTTGAGCTGCGGCTTGGGCGGCAGGTCTCCCAGCAGGGGTTTCGGCGGGAGGTCCGAGAGCTGCGGCTTGGGGGGGAGCTCTCCAGGCTTCGGGGGGAGTTCGGACGGCTGAGGCTTAGGGGGCAGGTCGCCGTGCTGGGGCCTGTCCGGAGCGGGAGCCTTCTGCGGGGTTTCTGTTCCCGGAGGGGATTTCTGGAAGACCTCTGGTGGGAGGCTTGGTTTATCCATTGAAGGGTGATGGATAGTGTCAATCTTCCGCAACGCCACTGCAGAGAAAAGCATACCTGTGAATAACAGCTGAACCACCGCCACGTCACTGACATCAAAACAAGCGCACCTTTCTGAGGTAGTTTGGGAAGAACCCTTGGACCAAGTGTGGATTTTGTGTTGCTGGAAGTAGAGCTGCGAGAAAATGAGCAGGTATTACAAATCAAAACTTAAGAACGTGGAGATGCAATACAAAATTGTCACAGAAAATCCAGCCATTATTACACACAATGACGCTCAGTCTGAGAAGAAATGATTTAACAATGTTTGTTATAATTGTGATTTTCGTGGTACAACTGCATTATACTGTTAATTCTGCATTATGTTGTTTCCAATATTTGGACCCTCGCATGTAAAAAAGGGAACCAAAATATTAGAAACTGTTAAATTTGGAAAGGCCGATTTCTTTATACATGTCTTGTATTGATGCAGGTGCTCACTCCATCCACCAATTTTTCCATCAATATTTCGGCAATACCTTTGCTGCTGAGGAATGCCTTCAAACTTGTTAGAAACGGGAGACATCTTGTTGACGAGAGGAGGCGTGGAGTCGCTTCCTAAAGCAACGGACAGGCGGCCCACAAATAGATTATTCACGACAGATCTCGACACATTCGGACACCAAGAGAAGAATGTGAAATAAATATGGAATAAATCAACATGCTGATGATGATTTAAGGATAATGAAGAATTAAAAAAAAAGTTTAAAAAAATGGGGAGGGCGGGTGAGGGGGTGTTGTCTGGCTGAGCTTTCCATGAGGCAGTGTCGCTTGGAAATTGGAGCTGCTCCTTATTCACGAAAATTAAATTTGAGCGCTGCCGAAATGACACTGAAATATCATACTTTACCTCTCCTCATGAGGCTCATGTTTCAAGCTAAACCACATTGGTTAATGAAGGGAGCAAGAAGCTGTGGTACTTGCAAAGCTAAATATTTTGGAAACGGTTACTTGGTGTTGAAAAGTTTGAGAACCACTTCCTTGCAATATTTAGTATTCCCTCGTTTATCGCGATGAGTTGGTTCCAGATCGTGATAAGTGAAATTTCCGTAAAGTAGGATTTCTTATTTATTCATTCATTCATTCATTTATAAATGGAATATTTTCATTATTGGAGCATAAAAATGTTTATGTTATGACCTTCTAAATACGTTTTTTTAAAACACTATTAGAGCTCTAGTCATGAAATAACACCCCTACAATTACTTTTAAGCTTAAATTACTACATATAGTAGACTATAGTTGACATATAGCAGAGTGTGTAAGTGTGTTCCAGTGCTAGAGGAGTTGAGTGAGGGGGCAGACAGGAAGTGACTTGGGGGGGTGGTTCAGAGTTGAGTTTTACCTTGGTGTGTGTTACTGCGACAACAGTGGCCCGTTATTGTGCCTGCAGTGAAATAATTCAAACCGGCAATAACAGCTTGTTGTTCCGGCGATCAAGTCTGGTGCTTGTATGTCTCACCGAACTTTACAATAATATTTCTCCCACCCAGTGACCAGTGTAGAATATTACATCCTCACAATGTCTTTGAATGCGTCTTTTGAATGCCATATGTTTGTATTTTAGTTCCATTAGCCAATTCAATGCTTGAAAATACTTCATTTAGGCAAAAAGTATGTACAAATTGCATTAATATGCAGATTTATTGAGTAATAATAGGCCATATTAGACCACAAAACTCTGATACTGTATAGGTAAAAGTGTAAAAAGTATGCAAGGACACTTCTACACTAGTTCACTGTTCAAGGCCCATAAAGGCATGCTTAGATAAGTTTGGTGGGGAAGAACAAGCCCAGTTCCAAAATCTTGCAGACCACCTCCATAATTTTCTTCCATCTTTTGTTCATATAAAGTGTTTATCTACCTAAAAAGTACTTAGAACTTATTTTTGCCCTTAAATGCCAACTTGAGATAGAAAAAATTACTTGTACAGTTTTAAGGTGGCGGACCCCTGCAGTGTATGTCTTCTGGGACAGGACATTCCGAGTGTCACTCCACTGTGCTGTATTGTGTGATCAACAGTGTCCCCCCCGTGTCGTATCCTAATTGTACCGTGTGCTTGCGTCTCACCCCCGGACAAGCCCCCTTTACTGAGACAGAGCGGGCTGTGCGGGTCAGACAGGGTGCGTTTGTGTCCGGGCGGGGGGGGCGGAGGCCTCTTCTTGGACAGGGTGGAGCTGCCTCCCGGTGTGAGTGGAGTGGTGGGGCCGGATGGGGGAGGAGCTGGAGGAGCGATAATACATAGAAGACATGAGGTGATGATGGCCTGCGCTGTGTGTATTGTATGTACAGTATGTATGTATGTACAGTAGATCCCCGCTATTCACAAGGACCAACACCAAATGGCAGAAACCTGCAAATTAAGGGGCGCACCCATAAAAACCACACTATTTAATATTGCACCTGCTGGAACATGTTAAGTGAATGGACTCGTGAAACTACGCCCTCTGCTGGATGTTTTTTTCCCGGCAGACAGTGCTGTCAAAAACATATTCTCTTTACGTTACCATAAAAAAAGAATTATTTTCAATCCGCAAACACGTGCCGAAGCGAATGTCCAACCGCAAATAGGCGGGGATCTACTCTGTACTTCCTGCACCCCCAAAAAAACACATAGGCTGCATTCACACTTGTCATGTTTGGTTTGGTTAGAAGTAACTCTGGTACGTTTGCTCTGCGATTACATGTGAACGCCATCGTCCCAATCCTGCTATTAGTGTACCGCAGTTCAGTGTCAAAAAAAGTAGGGTTACAACTAACAATTATTTTCTCTGTCGATTAACCTGGAGCTTGTTATTTTGATTAATCATGCTATTGGTTAGGCCCTAGACCAAGGGTGTCCAATGTGCGGCCTTGGGGCCATTTTCTTATTTTGTAATCTAAACAGACAACAAATCAAAACAATGAAAAAAAAGGGAATAAACAGGAGTAATTTTACATATGATGAAGATGAAATATTAGCAGAATAAAGCCAGAATTAATAATAATAAAAGTCATATTATGAGTAAAACATATTGAGATTATAATGAAATAATATATAATTAAAATTACAATTAAAGTACAAATGTGTAAGAAAAATAAATTATTTTCTTAAGTCGACATATTAAGAAAAATAGTAATTCTGAGAAAATGAGATTGGGTTAAAGTTATATTGTGAGAATAAAGTTTAAATATTATTAGAAAAAAACTCTGAACATTACAAAAAAAAATAGGGATGTCCAATATTGGCTTTTTTTGCTGATATTGTCTTAACTTAACTCTAAAGTTCCGATATCAACAAATATCAATACAGATATGTGTAACATCACATATCTCATGGAATCAACGCATCAATATTTCCAAACAAAAGACATAATGTTAGTCAGGCACGGAGCGAGCCAGCTTGTTACTGCAGCCCCCCATGCTTGCCAAAGTACAACGTGCTTTGATGAGGTCATCATTTGCGCGCCGGTAAATATCACGGGAGCCCATAGTCCTATATACAGCATTTATCAGGAAAAAACCTGGTAATGATATTTACAGATAACATCTGAAGAAAAAAGAAGTAAAACAGTAGAAATGGAGAAATGAGCAAAAAAAGTGTGGGAAAACGTCATATTCTTTTTAACCTATATCACAAAGCTGACATGCAGGCTTCTTTTTCTTGTAATATATTTAGCCTTTTAGTCTGTTTTCATGTACAAAATGTAAATAAAATACCAGAGCTTTTATGGATGACTAAGAAAATGTAAAAACATTCACATAATAGGGGGCTGAAATACCAAAATAGCTGTTGATTATTTAGATAACTGATTAATCATAGATTAATTGTAGAAAACCTATTAAAACCATGCAAAAATATGAAAGCGATATAGCCGGGTATTTATTTTTATATATTTCTAGCACCGAACCACAAGTGTGAACGCAGCCTTACAAACCCAGAGGAGGTGAAGGAGAAGTTTAAAAAGCACAGGAGGAGAAACACGGAAGAGGCTGTGTGTATGTGCACGTAGATGGCCTTAGCATCATGGAGGGTGTGTGTCGTTGTAGCAGGGTGGACAGAGAGCTCAGCCAGAGGGTGCAATCAGCCGTGGCTTGGGTTTACAGCTCATAGATGGCGGCACATATCTCCACAAACCCCAAAAACGAATAACGGGACATCACCCTGTAGGGCTGAGCTGTAAAACAAGCGCACTTTCGAGGGTTGGGGGGTAAGGTGTGGTGGTGGTGGTGAGGGGGTGGTTTCTGTGCGGTACACAAGCTCAAGTAAAATCAAGATATTCACTGATGTATGGTCGAGTGCCAGCCAGTGTGGCGTAGTGCGAATGAGAGCCGAGGAATGCCAAGTGTGGAGCTGAAAGAATAAAAGAGAAAGAAAGAAACACACACCAAATAAAGGAAGAAAAGAGAGCGAGATGAGGAGGAGGCGTGTGGGAGAGCAACCCAGCATGTCTTTTTTGTTTTGTTTATGTATTAAAAAACAAGCTGCTTCACACACATACACGCCTTAAAACAAAGCAAAAAAGAGGAGGAACCGAGCGGCGTCGTTATTTGCTATGCTTATTTTTCTACACAGAATAAAGCTGAAACTTGACTTGTTTCCATTGCATTTTCATCCGTTTTCTATACAGCTGACTGTGGACACCCTGGAAAAACAATTTGGAGTCTCCAATCAGCTTAAATTTTCATGTTTTTGGGATGCGGGAGGGAATAAAATCAACGCAAAACCTGATTCGAATCCTGCCTGTGAGGCCACAGTGTGGAATCAGAAACAAGTGCAAGTTTGCTGTTTTTTTTTGAGAAAAATAAATCAATGACTTCTTTTAAAAAAATGAACTCAAAGACAACAATGACAAGTGTTTAACAGCATGAGCGGCTCCCCCTGGTGGCGAGGAGGACTGTTATTTCTAGGTCTTAATGACACCTGCTTTCTGACCCTCTGCTGACATGTAGCGTTCCATTGGTGTGTATCTGTGTGTGTGCGTGTGTGTGCGAAAATGTGTGAAAATATTTTCCAGGAGACAAAGCGAAGGATTCCTTTGCTGTCCTGAACATAATCAAACATTAGGAAGACATGATGACATGTATGCATGCAGCCAGGCTATCATAGAAATATGATATGACAGTGGAGGCTGTGCAGGTCTGACCTTTGCCTTGGTTCCTGGGCGGCAGCGGCGGCCCATCAGCCACGGGGGAGGAGGTGAGGTCGGTGGAGGCGCTGTACATCTGGTTGGTGAAGGCGCTGTAGGACAGACGTTGCTGCTTGTCCCGCTGGCTGATGAAGCCCGGCAGTGACAGCTTGTCGTGCGGCGACAGGCTGGAGGAGTGGCAGAAGCTCTGAGGCCTCGGGGAGCGGTCCTTCTTGATGGGACTGGGCTGGGGAAAAAAAGGAGACATCAAACCGCGCTCTTTGGGTTCATTTTAGCCAATCTGAAAGCCAATCTCGGCACCTTGTCGTCCAGATCGTCGTCGCTTTCGTCCATCTCCTCCAGTCTGAGGCTCCACTCGTACTCCACGTGGATGTGAGGGTTGAATTTCCCCTCTGCCGCCTGCACTAGCTGATAAACAAACACACGTGTCTACTTAAAATCAGCACTTGGAACACTTGGTTCAAAGCTACCCCTAGATAAAATGTCAATAGCGTAGTTTTTACACGGGGTGTTATAGCAGTGCATTAATTGTGATTAATTAATTACTGTCATATTTAGGGCATTTAAAAACAAATCTTGTTAACCTAATTTTTAATTTCTAACATTATAATTTGCTTTTTTATAAACATTAATTTTTTTGGGTGGGCTTGAGTTGTTGTGGGTCAATTACACCCTGAATTGATTGGCTGTCATTGTGTTTGGGTTTGTTGTAGTTGGGAGGGCAAGGTGAGGAGCGGAGAGCAGCGAAAAAGAGGCGTGAAAATGGAGGCATGTGCAAGAGTTGTCAGTCCAATAAATGGAAAATTTAAATGTCAAAAACGCCTGATTGATAAAGGTGTGACATGCCTTCTTTGAAAAACCTTTTTTTTTTTTTTTTTTAAACCAACAAAAGAGCTTATTTTTAGCCTGACACATTAATGCAAACCTACCAATCGCAATTTTTTGATTTTCCGCAATAATGGAATACATTTAAATGAAAAAACCTCTAAGAGATAGCTTCTCTCTGGAATTTTAGGTGAGATTTAAAAATACCAAAATTAATTTCAGATAATTAATTAATCCCTCTTTATTTAATCTCTTGATAGCACTTGTTTTACATACCATACATGCGCCAATTTACTCTATGATGGCGGCAAATAACCAGCAGTGTCTCTCAATAGAGTCAAGTCAATTGACAGCAGTGGATGTAAGCGACCTACTAATGTAGTCCACAAGATGAGAGTAGCTACATTGAGGTTTGCGACTTTATCGACCTCTGCATAAAATGGTGTGAAACTCATGAGTGTTACACTCGCCTTACGGTCATCAGCACTATTTTCTCCTTACCAGTAGTACACCATTGGTTCTATTGCTGCTGTCATGTGCAATACAGTGGTTCCCCACATACAGTTCGGCGAACCCAGAAACTTACGGAAAATTTGTTTGTGGCGTTTATCTGCAAAAACTCCTCATTTAGAATGGTTAAATGGTTTCAGACCAGACCACGATAAATTAAAATCAACAATATAGGTTTCAATGTTAAGAAATATAATATATCCGCAGTTAAGAACATAGAGTGGGTGCGTATCTGACCCCCGGGGGCATCTGGGTTGGCCCGGACTCGCTGCTGCGGGGGTGGATGGGTGCGCGTCCCGGTGCCGGATTAGTGCCTGGGAGGACCTGGGTTGGGGTAGTGTGTATGGGGTTGGGCGGGTGTGGGTTTGTGTGCGCGAGTGAATGTGTGTGTCAGTGTGTATGTCGTATGTTGGGTGCAGGGGATTCAACTGGGGTGTGGGCACTGGGGGCAGTGGTGGGGGGTGAGGTACTAACTGATAAGATAAAAGCAAGCTTATCAAACGCTGCGTCAATAGAAGAGAGGGTCATCGACTCAAACCACTGTATCACTCACATGTCTCACTCATGTCTTGGCAATATCTTATGCTTGCTTTACATCGCTGTTGTGTTCATGGTAGTGTTAATAATAAACATGTTACTTTCACTCCGCAGCCAGTGGAGGCGCAGCTTCCAGTCCGGCCACTGGTGTGTCCTACACACTGATCATCAAGTTTGTGATTGTCTACAAGCGTCAATGCACCGCCGTGTGTGTGTGTGTCATTCTTATTCAACTCCAGGAATCTTTAAGAAGCGTTCCAAAGTATTTCGACGCGCCAACGCTCCAGCTGGACGCCCACCGCATTGGCTGCGATCACTCACCGCCTCCTCGCATGGAGCGTTCCTCAGTCGCCTGGCAACATCCAGCGCCGTCTCTCCGTTCTGATTAGCTAAGGGCAAGAGAAGGGATGTTCACCGGTTAAAAGCCTGACCAGGATGTTGGAGGGGGGAGACTCACTGACGGACTCACTGATGTCCGTCGCCGGCTTGCCCCTCAGGAGCAACTTGAGGCACTCGGGCTTCTCGTACATGCAGCAGTAATGGAGGGCCGTGTTGCCCCACTCGGTCTGCTTGTCCAGGTTACCACTAGGCAAATGCACATTTTTCTCAGAGCCTGAATGCTTCATGCAAGGAGTTCAAAAGAACCCACCAAATAGACAAAAGTATTGAGACACAGCAGTTGTGTGAAAAACATTTGAGATGATGCTTTTGAAGGTTTTTTTTCCACACCAAACTCCAACCAAGCATGCTTGGATGGCCTTTGCAACGTGCACTGCAGCAACAACCGCACTTATTAGTGCACCACTAAATGCCCAGATACACGTCAAAACACTATTAATTCATGAGTGGGCCCGCCTTCCAGTGTGGAAATGGCAGCAATGGCGGCTAACCAATCGGAAAAAGGGGAATACTTTAAGGCAGAGAACAAGTGCCTGACCCACTTCTGTTTGCCTCACGGGAACTGGAAGCTGCGCGGCACGCCGCTTAAGCGCAGGTGGGTCTTTGTGTTTGCTACATGCAAATTCTAGCACCCCAGATGGCAGAGTCACTGTTTCCTGATGACGCACGCTTACCTGTTTTGCACCAAAAAGTCCACCAGGTGCAGTGAGGTCTGGTCGGCGGTCCGCACCGAGTAATGCAGTGCCGTTTCTCCGGCTTCCTGCAGGGGGCCATCAAACACAGAAGTGAGGCCACGCAGGCTTGAGCGTCCATCTCTCAGCATTTTTTAAACAGGCTGCAGTCAACAAAATGGCTCCTAAAAATAAAATGTACTTGCTGGGCTGCTTCTGAGCTTTACGTGTAAGCAATAAATCAATCTGGAGTTAGAATGCTTCAATAATAATAATAATACCACTTACTATTATTATTATTAGGACTGTCCAAGTTAAATTAAGTTTCCTTTAACGGCATATTTTTTTAATGTGCACACGTCCTCCATTTATTGAAATTGACAAAGAAAATAATGTTCTGATTGGAAAATATAGCGTGCCTTCCCTAGGCTGATTTTTTTATGTGAACGGCGAGCTAAAATTTGGGATACAAGCTGCTATTTAATGGCAGGCGTAGCTGAGGACAGCTATTTGGGGGCTTGTGTCAATGTGACCCTGGCTCAAGATGAGAATGTATCTAAGTAGCATTAGCAGTGCACTAGGTAGTCACCAGGAACGATTTTCAACACATTAGTAAAACAAACATACAGTAGAGCGATGGTATTTACTTGGTTTATTATGTATTGTGTAAAACTATGACATTTTTCTCAAGCTGCTGCAGTCCCCTGCCTGTTGTCTTGCATGGCATTTCATTGTGATGATGATATGTACGGTAGTCAGTGAGCTCTTCCTATAGCTGATAAGATATCACAAAGATGAAGCAGGATTGACTCACCGGCCCCGCCTCTGGAAGAGGCTCCATGAGTTCTACTCCCTCGGCGTAAACCTGAACGAGGGCCAGCAGGTCCCTGGACTGGACCGCCTCGTAGAGCTCGATCATTTTGGCCGCAGCGGACGAACACGTCTTTCTGGCGTACTTGTGGTCCACATACTTGGCGTTAATAAACTCCTTCCTCACCGTCCTGGAGGGAAAAAAAGACGGTGCTCTGTGCAATTTGGAGTTTTGGACATACTGTGTGGCTTTTGAGGGCACTCACATGTCGCTGGAAGGGGTGGGCTTTGGTGAAGGGGAAGGCAGGTTTCCCTCCATGATCTCATTGAAACTACTGTTCCCAACATTCTTGGCCAGCTGGAGGAGGAACAAAAAGCAGCGTTTTACATAAACAACCACGAGGTCACTATTGAAGTACATTTGTTTTATACAAAAACACTGTGCCGTGTAGATATACATGGGAAAAATAACCAACCGCAAAGAGAAGGCACTAATTGAAATGTTACTTATTAATAAGTAATAATAAAACAAATACTCATTTGGTGTTCATGAGAAAGTGAGAAAGAGGGTAAAACGTATTGGTCATTTATTAACAAGGAAATTCAAACCTCAGTTTTTGCCATTATTTTGCCTGCACTGTAATCAAGTGCCAAACAAAGCACCCAACACATTGCTGAGTCACTGTCTGTGCATTTTTTTATTCAGTGTGACTGCTAAATAACCTGCCACGGGGCCAAAGAAAGTTGTGAGCATCAGCACGTTGATAAAGAAGGGGAGAAACGATTTAATTTGACGTTCGGATCAAGAATGTTCCAGCCATTCATCATTTCAGATTATTATGAATTGTCTTTTGCATGTAAAACCATAATTATTGTGTATAAAATGTATTATTTGTTGTAATTTCTGGGTGTTTGCAACAAATTAATTGTATTTACAACAGTTTTTATGGGAAACTTTGCTTAGGTTTTGATTTGTTTGTTTTTGTCCTACCCACTACACCTTAAGTGTTAAGAGTTAAGAGTTTCATGCATTTTTTAAATTGTGTGCGACCGCTGAGTAACCTGCCATTGGGACCAAAGAAAGTTGTAAGTGCCAGAACTTGAGAAACAACTGAATTTGAAGTTCTCATCAATAATGTTCCATTAATTTGTCATTTATTATTATTTTGCATTGTGTTTTGGCATGTAAAACTATAATAATTATACAGCTGCTACATGCAGACCAATCATGAAACTTCAAAAAAAGTTACTGCCATCTTGTAGAGCTAAAAAACAAACTATGCTAGTGCTTTTTGGCCCAATGTCAATTACTTGCTTTTGTTGACCACATGCATGGCGGCTATTTCATTTATTGAGTTTACCTGATGGGCAGAGACATAATAACATAACCAGACTGAAAAAGCAAGCTGTCCCATGTGTGCACTGTGGGGCTTAACGCATGAGCTCATTTGCAGCACTTACAAAATACAGCCGTAAAGACACGCTAGCTGCTAATAACAAAATCTAGACCCATATCTGCACATCTAGTTCGCTTTAGTGACTAACCAGGAGTTCTGAGGTCCCCAGTTTGTCCAGCTCCATTGACTGGATGCGGGAGATGTGGACCCCCATCTCGCGGTGGATGCCGGAGCACTCGATGCAGGTCAGGATGCCCAAGTTGGTGGACAGCCACTTTGGGTCTATGACGAAAGAACCGGTCCACATTAGAATTCACATGCACCCGACTGCCTCTTTCATAACAATATGTGAAGTCAGCAAAACTTGATACCCTGATTCCTGAATGATTAAAGAAGCTGCCGCGGAGGTGGTAAGCCTTGTCAGACGCTATCAACGTTCCACAGAAGAACATTGTCTTCAAAAGACTGCTACGGGCGGATGAATAAACTCCAAAATGTTTACAATGCAGGAAGGCGTGATAAGTCTTGTGCATAAACGCTTCCAATCAGTTGACTTGAATGCAGCTCAGGGGGTTCAACGGCAGTTTGTGGTTGCCATGGCAACGCTGAAGGGAGCAGCACTGACCTCTGAGCGACACACCGCGTTGGTATGAATGACTGATTTGTCTGCAGTGTAAGAAATGAAAGACATGCATCTGTGCACAAAATTCCGGTGCTACAGATTAAACTTATTAAAAATAGAAAATTCTATTTATTGGCAATAAACCAGGGATGTAGCTTAAAATGTCTAATATTACACTACTAACTACCTGAAGCTAATATTATCATTTCTGTTATTATTACTGAAAGTTTGTACATTTTAAATAAAATGATAATACAAAATACAAGGTTCTAGCTATGGGCCATATGGGCAATGGCCCAGGTGGCATTTTCAAGGAGGCGCCGCAAGAGGGGAATAAAAACAAACCCCACTTATTTCTGTTATGTATATAACAAATACATCAACATGTATTGGGTTTATTTGACTGAACTGTCCTTTGGGATTGGGATTAAATGGGTGTCAAGTGCATGCCAAAGCAGTAGGGGGGCTATTGCCCCTCAATACCACAAAAAAAAACAAACGCTTGGGACATACACTGGACTCATTCACATTCACATCTACGGACAATCTCCAATGTAGAGAGATTGGGGAGAACATGCACACTCCCCAAAGGAGATAGAGTATGAACCCACCATCTCCAGACTGTGGGACCACCACTAAAATATAAAAACGTGTAATTGTCCTTCTTACACCCTAAAAAGTTCGATTTCACTGATCAAAACGGAGCTCCCATGAGGACAAATTGTCATAATTGTCCATGGAAATAAAGAGTATTTTGTGCATTTACCTTCATTCCAGCAAAGAAGGCAGTGCAAAATTAGAACGGTAAATATCACTTCCTTGTGCGTTGTTTTTGGTCAACCAGACTCCACTACATGTGGTTCTTGCAAAAAAAACCAATAAAGATAATAGTTAAAAATGCTTTGTACTGTATTAATTCTCTTGTTGCTGTGTTTAGATATAACTTAATTTATCACTCGGTAACGACATCGATTAAAATAAATACCCGCGTATCTTTTCCTGCAGGCAAGTTGCACGCGCATCCGCTGTGTTGATAAACAAATAATCCCTCCATAGTTCCCTTTTTGTCACGTTTTTGCATGATTGCAGCATATGCTGAGGAGGTTGTTAGGTACAGTATGTAAACAAGGAAGGGATGTTAACATACTCTTAATATCTAATGTGCTATTGTTCATAGCTCACACTGTTGGACTACCAAGCATGCCTTGCGGGCATTTGGAACAGTTTTAAAGTTACGTGTCATGTTTAGTGCATTAGTTGATTGATGTGATGCGCTAACTTGCTGTGGATGTGTTGCGTTTTCTTTTTGTTGCACTGTAAGCAAGTATGTCGTTCTGTTTGATGACACAAGACGGCCCCAACTACAGTATGTGGCCCGCCAGTCTAAAAGTTTTCCCACCCCTGGCTTAGAGTCAACACATGCTAAGATGCAACTTCCCGCTTTTTCATTTCTTTTTACTGCGGCGACCGACAACTTGGCAAAACCCGGCCGGTGATTTTGACGCAATCCCGGAGATTTGAAAAGTACAGCTCAGCGCTTTTGGTCTTGTCCTGTGGTGTACACAGAGAGAGAGCAGGTGGGAGGGAAAGAGAAAGGGGCGTAGGCCGAGGGGAAGATTTATGACAAAAAACAAAACAAAAAAAGAGTCACAAATGCAAGCAGGCAGGCCAGCGCCCATACGCGGACGTAGCAAGAAGCACATGGAACAGATGCGAGCCAGTGGACACAGAGGGCATGTTGAGCATGATGAGAGTATGATTACTAAAACATGGAAGAACATTTGATGAGGAGGAGGAACAAAGATGCAACTTCTGCAGGTCATTACTACGGAATGCACATTATACTACGTCTGTGAAATCCAGTGGTGGGGATTAAAAGGAAAGCACAAAGAAGATGTGACACATTAGCAGGGCTGACTTATGTAACGCTGTGACGTAATGACACCATTCTTGCTCTCGCAGCCTGGAAGTGTCTCTTTAAAAGTCCGCAGACGCACGCACCTGCAGCGCCACAGTCGCAGCACACTTCGTTGCCCGGCATGCGCAGCACATCCTCGATGATGGCTTTGGTCAGGTCCTCCAGGCCGTCCTCGCCGCCACTGGTCTGCTCGCCGCGAAAAGCCATGTTCAGGGCCTCCTCCTTGCTGTTGGTCAGCACCGAGATCCAGCTGCACACAAAAGCAAAGACATGCTACAAACTTTTATGATTATTACACAAATTTAGTTCGACATTTTGCTTGTTTTACAACCAATCAAAGCGCAGATTTTACAGACATGTGATTGTCATATTATCAGGTGTACCAAATAAAGTGTTGCGCTTTTTGTTAATGGCAGACAAGGTAACACACACATTGGCACACAACGAGCGTTGTCATTATAAAGCACGCAGATGGGAAACACCATGTCGGCCTTTTGAACATGGTGTCCAGCAGCTTCCCTGCACGGCGCAATCTGCTCAACACGCACACACACGTACTCACACACACACAATACTTCACACAGACAAGGAGCCAAAACGTGCTTTGACTGTCAAAACGCAGGAATACATTAATATCCCTGCTGCTAATTGGGGGTTGCTATGGAACGCTGAATATTTTATCAAACGCGCCAAGACGCCGCTGCTGACGCTGACGGTGTGCGTGACAGCAAGGAGCGGCACGGTTGCATCCCCAGAGGAACGCCGCATGCACAGAGATAGGTAGATGGATAAGCATCAAAGGCGCCGCCTGAATATATTTAGCATGTTTTTCCTATCAGGCTGCATTTTCATTTCGACATGAGGATATTCCCCTCGGTTACGTTTAGCTGCATCACCCAAAGGGATTTTTCTTATTTCAAAGAAATATTGTTCCGGCTTCCGCTCATGATTTTGGAGTGCTTAATACGGAGGTACTCACATGACAAACTCTTGCTCATCCTCAGCTTGGAAATGATATGTCCGGTTATCTGCGAGATGCAAAGTCATGGTAAGCGTCGCTGGTAAGTTCCTGCTGCCGGAGGAAAATCTCGTTTAAAACTTACGAGAAATGAGATCAAAGCACTTCCTGTCCTCCGAGCTGGGCTTGACCTGGCAGGTGAGAAGGTTGAGCTTCACTGGCTGCCTGTTCGACTGAAAGAAAAAGGAATAATGCTCATTATTACTTTTTAGATAGACTGTATGTGTTACGACTCCTACTGTGTTGCCCGTGCAATTATTTTTCAACAAGTATAGTGTGTCGCGGTAAATGTTTCACTGCTAAGGGAGTTGAGTGGGGTCAGACAGGATGTGAGGTTCAGAGATGAGTTTTATCTTGGCGTGGGTTATGGCTGCAACGCTAGCCCGTGATTTTATTAGTGATTATTGTGCCAGGAATAAACAGCTGTTGTTCCGATGATCAAGTCTGGTGCTTGTGTGTCTCATCCACACTTGTCTCTGAGTGCATCTTCTGAATGCCTTAAGTGCATTTTAGTTCCTTTAGCCATTTTGACTAATAAGAGGCCATTTTTAACCCCCAAACAGCATGGTTCATGGATGAATATATTTCGGAAAACCCGTGATACAGTGAAAACTAGGACATTTAGGCATCATCAATCAGGATGGAAATAGGATCAGGATGATATCAAGTAAAGGCCATTTCGCCCATTAGGAATATGGACTCTGTTAGGGTTTGCTTGTACAAGTGTTGGCTTGCATCTCCATGACAAGTTCTCATGAAGCCTCTTGTGTTTCAAATCCAAATCAGCTCCGCAAAGGTGAACTGGAGCATGCCGATGATAAAGTAGACTGAGCCTTGTCAGTTCACATTGCAGGCGAGTCCTTCCCCGGAGCTACTTTTTGCAGACAGATATGATGTCATTACGTTTGAGGCGACCGATTCGGAACGTGATATTAGTCACGCACATGCGGGGCTTAGATCGAGATTAAGAAACGCTTTTTTTTTTGTTGTTATGCACATGCTTTGGCTTCTCACAGATGATACTGTGGAGGTCGCCAAATGTGGAGGAATTCACAAAACTGACACAGAACAACCCATCCTAGTACAGGGGTCTCAAACTCAATTTACCTTGGGGCCGCATGAGGCGGAGTCTGGCTGAGGTTGGGCCGCAGCCTTGGCGCACATGCACGCGCGCACAATTTAAATAACAAATCTCTGTTGCATCAAGCCCAGTTGATGTCACGCCCCTGACAGAGTTATACCCCACCGTGATTGGTTGGTTCGTTAGCCTCGCACTTTTTGCTTCCCAGTGTCCTTTGCGGAATTGTCTTACAAATGTCTGTTTATGACACCCTGAGTGAGAAGGTCATGTTGGAGTATTGACATGCCGCGGTTCCATTATTGGGATAAAGAATTGAGAACTTTAATCTTACTCTTATCATGAATAAATACTTGGCTTTTATTCACTGCCTCGTGAGGGCTGCATTAACACTACATTTTCATATAAAGATGGGGGCCACAAACATCGTCTCACGGACCGCAAATGGCCCGCGAGACGCAAGTTTGAGACCAGTGTCCTAATATGAGGCGGAAGGAAACGGTGGTACGAGCAGGGAGGGTACTCGCAGCGTCCGCACACCCAGATATGAGTCACCCAGGAACAGCAGGCAGAGGGGGGATGGGCACGGGAGGAGACAAGGTTGCCATGGCGACCAATCTATGTCAATTCCACCCCACTGCCAGCCTCCAGATTGTGGTGGAGAGAGCGCAGCACGGCCGCCCAGCATGCTGCTCTTATGCTCATACAGGCAGTCGCATGTAAGGATGTGAGAGGAAGGAGGGTTGGGTGGGGGGGTCGTGTGTGTTAGTGTTGTTGTACTCACTGTGGCATGAGAGATGGTGAGGATGCCCCCCTTCACCGAGCACTGCCTCCGCTGCCACACCTTTCTCAGCCTGCGGAGGAAGAAATACGGTAGAAGGGCGGGGGCTTAGTCAAAAGATCATCGCATCTTTTTTATTTTGTCTACGAGACGACGCCGGCGACTCACCCATCGCTCTTTTTCAGCAGGTAGCCTTTCTTCTCGCTGCCAAACTCCTTATTTCCTTGCAGCTGGTGCATGCTGTAGCCACCTTGCTTGCTTTGAGAGTCCTGACGCGCACACAGACACAACAGCAAATTTTAAACAATAAAAAGTCGTGCCGCCGGCTAACATGCAACACAAACATGCCGCAAATCGTCCTCAAATTTCAAATTGAGATATGAAAAAAATAAACAAATCTGGTCAATACAGTCATCCCTCATTCAGCGCGATTCATAGCTTCCAAACACGACCGTGGTTAGTGAAATTCCGCATTATTTTTTTATAAAAGGAATATCTTCGTAAAGAAAAATACGGTTTTAAACTTTTTTGGAGCCCTCTGGACATGAAATAATTCCCCTACAGTCACCTTTACACCCAATATAGTAGATATAAAAGACAGAATATAAGCCATTTAAGACATAAATAAGACATAATATAGGCTCACATGTTAGTATTTGGAGAGTCCTTTGTTATCATTACCTCCATTATCTTATCAGTGTTACGTTACTGACACCTAGTGACCTGTGTAAAATACTACGCCGCAACGACATCGACTGAATGCCTTATATTTGTGTTTTACTTCATGGAGCCAATTTAATGCTAGAAAATGCTTAAATTAGGCCAGAAACATGTCAAATTTGCTTAAAATGCATACATTTTTTAAAAGCAATAAAAGGCCATAGTCAACCACAAAACAGCACTGATTAGTATATTTTGAAAAAACAGGATAGAGTGACGAGGCAAGGGATGACTGTAGGACTCTAGTCAGCATGCAAATGCGGCTCCTAGTGGCGACATGCTGCATATTATACACTGCTCTTCTGTCCATTACCTTCTATTTTTTGAAGTCCGAAATGAGACCCACATTAGGTTTTTATCAGAATTGAAATCCAGTGCGGAATGCCGACGCTATACGTGCCAATGCAATGCAAGTTCTTTAAATACTCTATAGCAACTTTCTATACTTGAATAATGGTTGGTAGTGCAGGAGAAAGTGGAAAAGAACACCTAGCTCCATGTGATCACACGATCATTTATGAACAAGTATGCTGCACAACACAGCCGGAATAGAACCAATGTTGTAACCGCGGCAAGTGAAACACACAGGAGTGTCGTGCCAACATTTTCAAGTGCATGCAGAGGTAGAATGCAGCTGCTGCCATCTTGCGGTTTTGATGTTTAAAAAAAATATTTGCCCACCACTTACCAACAGAAGAGCAGTTTCAGTGGCGGATTACTATCACTGTCCTACTCCAATGAAAGAATGAGAAGATCATTCCTCCCCCATGCCGTGCGGCTATCCAACAGAGGGTGAGCGATAAAAACACACATAGGACTGGACTTTTTCCACCTAACTATGTATTATAGCACAAAATATTGAAGTGTTGTGTATTTATTTATTCTTATTCTATCTATAATTCTATCACTCTATCTGGAGATTGCCTACAGCCACGGCTGTTAATGTGACTATTTTTTTGACCTGCCACTAATAAGAGATGCTTGTGGTTATTTGCTATTGCAGACCAGGCACCAGGCGACTATATTACATATACGATAACTAACTGGAGCTGATTTTTTTTTTTTTTGCGGTCGCGAAATAACACTTCACCATAACACCACAAGTGTGTCTCTCCTAGTAGGGACACTAAAAAGCATGCTCTGCAGTACACTTACAAAATAAAATAATAAACATCATGCAGCACATGCAGCAGCATGCTGAACATGCAGCAGCACTTACTCTTCTAGACTTGATTCCAGACAAGCAGTGAGGAGGAGGCGGAGGAGGATGGGGGTGGAGATAGACGGGATAGGTGTGAAAGATCCGCTCAGGTGCGGATGGTGTGTATATGAATGTGTCGCTGGCACGTGCACTAATCCTCGTGAGATTTGGGAATTCTAAATCTAGTGCCTGCCGTGGGGTGGGGTTGGGGAGTTGGGGGTGGGGTAAGCGTACAGGGGACACTACAGTGAAATTGTTGTGGCCATGACCCGTGTGCCATGCAGAGTGACTCTAATGACTGCGGACCCAAACGCAAACCATTCGACTTGTCAGATTAAAGTTGCTGCAACCAAGCCGATGTAGGTCAACATATGCTAAGCTGTTGTGACTAAGCGTATTACCTAATCATATATCACAACGTCATGAGGACTTCACTCAAATTTCAGAATTTGACGAGGGCCAACAAAAAACAAGCAGGAGCGCTAGCTCTGCTAAATCTCAACGTCTGCACACAAGGGGATGGAAAATTGTCGAAACATGCACCCCTACTGTCCTACATGGTGGCACCGTTATTTAGCTTGATTGATTGGTTAAAAAACATGATTAGATTGGTTGAAAAACATGGCCGCCATCAAACAAAATCTTCGCCCGTAAGTGGTCGAGGCTTTGTCCAAAGACTACAAAACTTTGAGGATATCCGTATTACATGTACCCTACGCGCAGGGGGCACCACTAATGTCATTTACAGTCATTTTTAAAAATCAAGTAATTATCACCCTTAAAAACAATACAAGGCGTATTGAATCATAGCTGTAGAGCAGGGATGTCCAAAATGTGCAATTAAAAAAACCCAGCAAAAATGGAAAAATCTGCTGAAGTTTTTACTAGAATAAAGTGAAAATTTTCCAAACAAAAAAGCCGTAAAAGGTTGTCATTGAATGAATAACATGAATATTAATATTATGAAAACAATATTGTCATTTTAGTAGCATACAGTTGAAATATTTTTTCAAGTCATAATATTATGAAAAGAAAACGAAACAACAAATGAAGTTGTAATTTTACAAGGATAAAGTCAAAATATCTGAATAGTAATAGTAAATATCAGGATAGTAAAAGAGAAAACCTCTCAATTGTATGCGAATGAACTCAAATATGAGGAAAAATAATGTTGAAATATTTTTTTAAAAATATTTAAAAATAAGTTGTAATATTATGAGAAACAAACAAAATTGTTTTTAGAAAATTATGTTGGGGAAAAGTTAAAACATTATGAGAAAAATGTCATAATATTACAATAGGAAAATAACATTTACCTAGATTATTTAAGTATAAAGTGGAAACATATGGAAAATAATAATAAAGAGTTCACTACAAAGTTTATAGCAATAATATGCTTTTTCACCTGTATCACAAACAGTTGCAGTTTTTGCAAACAGTTTTTTTCTTGAAATATATATTAATAGAAATATAGATGACTTCCTAGCATACTTAACAAAATACCAAAGTTGCTCTTGCATATTTTCATTTTTCTATTTGTGCCCACCAGACCACATGCTACGCTAACAGCTACCTGGGCCGAGCGTTGTCACCAACCCTTGCAGCGGCCAGCAGGGGGCCCTTTGGCGAGCTTTGGTTTAGTTTCATTGGCCAGTCAAAGTGTGGCTAGCTTAAGTGTTATTAAGTGTGTGTGTTACCTCCTTCTGGTCCAGCTGGAGGGAGGACTTGATGAGGTCGCGCAGAGCAGTCAGCTGCTTCTTCTCCTCATCCTGAGTTTGTTTGATCTGGACAAAGAAATGGGGCAGGTGTGCCTAATGTTTTGACCAAATCGGGGCTGGGTGAAGTCTACATGAGCAAAAAGCCTTCTCTAAATGGAGCTGAATGAAAGTGTTTACATTGTAGAGATCAGCCGCCAGCTTCTCAATGTACTGCTTCAGCTTATCTGCCGTCTTCAAGCCATCTTGGAAGAAACTAGAGAAGAACGCAGATTCCATATTAAAACAGATCAGGATGTAGTCATTCCTTACCACGCAAACAGTATATTTTTGGCCGAGATGTTCAAGCATTAAAATGCCCAAATGACCTAAAATACAAATATTAGGCATTCAGAGGGCCGCACGGTGGATGAGTGGGTAGCATGATGGCCTCACAGTCGGGAGGTTCAAGGTTCAAATCTTCGTTGGGCATCTATGTGTGGAGTTTGCATGTTCTTCCCGTGCGTGCGTGGGTTTTCTCCGGGTACTCCGTTTTCCTCCCACATTCCAAAAACATGCATGTTAGGTTAGTTGGCGACTCTAAATTGTCCATTAGAGTGTGAGTGTTAATGTTTGTTTGTCTGTGCTGTGATTGACTGGCGACCAGTCCAGGGTGTACCCGCCCAAAGTCTGCTGGGATATGTTCCAGCATACCCGCGACCCTAATGAGGATAAGCGGTATAGAAAATGGATGGATGGAAAGGAATTCAGAAGAGGCATTCAAAGACCTTGTGATGACACGCCGTATTCTACACTGGTCACTAGGTGTCGGTAATGTTACTGTAATGTTGGGTGAGACACACAAGCACCAGACTTGGAACAATACTAGCAGATTTGAATTATCTCAAAATAATCACTAATACGCGCTACTGTTGCCACCGCTAAAACTCAACTCTGAAACTGAGACGTTACTTCATGCCACCCCACCCAGCCAGCGCCCTGAGCACAGGAACATTTACAGCAACATTTATTTAGGTCTTGAATGACAAATTTTCTGTTATTGTGTCTTCTCTATTGGATAGTAACTGTGTCAAGGTCACTATAGGGGTGTTATTTCATGCCTAGAGGAATCTGATAATGTTAAAATCTGTATTTAGAAGGTTGTAAACAGGTTTTTTTAATGAAAATATTCCCTGTATAAATAAGGAAGCCAACTTAGGTAGAGGGGAAATAAATGCCTGGCAACATCCGAAGGGCAAAAAGTGCCACAATAGGAGTGAACAGTTTTATGAATGGGGGTGAACTGGCTAAAATCTAACCTAGATGCTGGTATTCAGACTGCTAAAAGTGCTTTTAGTCAACCCTGCCGGGAACACGCCGTTTTGTACGTCTGTGGCTTTAATGCTAATTGCATTAAATTGGCATAATTGCTAATTGCACAGCTAAAAGCTGTGTTTGTTTCCCAAAAAAGCCAACGTCCACTTTATTCGTTTTCACATATAGACTTTTGTTTGTGTCTAATGTAAGGGATGGTTGGCGGGCTTTATTATAAGAAGTGTAGAGAAGCCTTTTTTGTGGTGGGGATACGCATTTTTATTTTCACGGTGACCATTTGAGCACATCTTCTCTCAAAAGTCAGAACGCCTTTAAGTTGCTTTTAATGAGCTTTTGTCCACATAAGAGTAAAATGTTTGGCTGCGGTGTTATTAAGAGCAGACCTAGTAATGCAACGCCAGAGTTTGTCATCCTGTCATCCGGCGGTTCCGGCCCGCAGAGCGCTCGCTTATTTCCCCCAGCAAACCTCGCAGCTGTCACAACACATCTGCGTGACGACCCATTCATTATTTACAACGTCTGTATTTACGTATATCAAACACCGTGTGAGGGATGTGGCCGCTACTTACTTGCACTGCGCGTGGTAGTACTTGATGAGGTTCTGGAGGAGGTCCACCCCTTTCTTGGTCTTGATCTCATTGACTTTGATGAGATACTGCAACACAGAGACAAGTTGTTTGGGTTTTCTTTCTTGACGGTGTTTAATGTGCAAAAAAAAAAAGACACTTGTTTGATGTACGAGCCGAAAGCGGAAAAAAAACAAAAGGGGGCCTTGATCTGATCCAGGGTTGTTTTACATCAGAGCGGTTAGCCTCCAGGAGGATTGACAATAAAACGTGTTGTCGTGAAAAAACAGACAATCTTAGATAATTCCGGGATGCACCGGGACCCCCTTTACGCGTAGGTTTAATCTAGCGAACGCTGGTACGCCGCACCAAACGCCATCTTGCCATTTCCATTACCCTGTAATGTTGGCGGCATGGTCCAACTTTTATGATCACTATTTAAGCGCATCTTGCAAGGCAGGTGTGGTAAATGACTCATCTATACACTCGCCTCTAAAAAAAAAAACATACCGAATGCTACAAGCCAGGAAGAAAGGCAATTAATCAACTAATTGCCCAATTGCACAGCCTTAAGAGCGTGCATATCATGAATGCTGGGTCTTGTTTGCTGAGAATCTACCGCACCTACTGGTAACTTGTTTGCCCGGCAACAATAAAAATATACTAATAATAGTGATTTATCTGGTTAGTCACATTACACTGCACCACTTTAGAACACTACTGTATGTGGCTGTCATGGGCTCTCTTAGCCGAAAAGGTTCCCAACCCCCCTTAGAGTAGTTCAGCGCTTCTGACTGTCAGGGGGTGCGTGAGAGTCAAGGGGGACTTTCGATATTAGTGAATATTTATGAATGTTTCATACTCAGCATACATTTTAACTCCTAAATACGGCAGCGGTACTTCGCTGCTCTCCGTTTTGACACATTCCGCTGGTTTCGGGTTCAGTCTGTACAGTACAGAAATAAAAGATCAGTTCCTGTCCCCCAGTGAGGGCATGACAGAAAATAATAAAGGAAGCATCAGCATAATAATTTTAATCATTTATTATATTGGTTTTATTATTGTACCTTTTTTCATCTTGCTGTTTAAAATACAATTTTCACACTTTTTATACGATTATTTTTACCCCGCTACCGTGTTGTTCTAAACACATAAGTCACTTACTCTGATGACTCGTCGCATTCTTTATACAGTAGTCCCTCTTTATCTTGGTGAATTAGTTTCAACTGTGATAAGTAGGATTCCTTTCATATAAATATTTTTATAGCTACAGCATAGAAAGCTTGTTTTAAACATGATTAGAGCCCTTTAGACATGAAGTAACACCCCTATATTTACCTTTACATTCGTATTACCCGATATAGTAGACATAACAGAAAACAAGCCAACATTACTGACACTTAGTGACCAGTGTAGAATACTAAATATTTACATCAAATACATCTTCTGAATGCCTTGTATTTATGTATTTTATAAAAGTATTTTATATTTTTGTATTATTGTATTTTAGTTTGTTTAGCCATTTTTTAAATCCTTGGAAATGCTTGATCTAGGCAGAAAATACATAAAATTTGCATATCTGACTAATAATAGGCCATATTCAAGCATGACCCAGCATGATTAATTCTCATACATTTTAAAAAAAAAAAAAAAAACGTGATAAGAGTGAAGCGACTATGAATTTTAGTCTGTATCGGATTGGAAAGGAATCAGTGGTATTGCACATCCCTTACTAGCTTTTATATTTATTCATTATTACCACTTTAACGAACATTTGTATCATTAAATAGCCTCATAAAACAATGTATTTGATTATGTTTTGCTATCAGTATTATTTAGTGGATCTATTCTAAACCAAACGTCACCAAATATGGTTCCGCAGCAGAGCGTAAACAACTGAAGAAGACTCGGGTGCAGGGCTGAGCGCCTTTCATTGACACCCGGTAATCTGCTGATAGAGTAACTTCCATATGGTGGGGGAAGGGTTGTGCGTTGACTGGGTGTGGAGCGATCACGGGAGAACGCACGCAATGCCGAGGAATGAGGTTAAGTGGGATGAACATACCACGGATGGCAGCAAATGTCCAATCGTAAACATGCGCATCACCATTGCGCCTGTTTAAAGATAACGCTTACTAACGTGGTGTAGAACCGCGTCCTTATATGGAACCACACAGTCAGTAACATACGCAAAGACGTTGGCCTGCGTGGAATATGTGGGAAGGAAGCCTTGGCTCAGCACACCGTTGCATTTTGCCGTGAATAATTCACACGGCCAAACAGCAGCAGGCGCAGCGCAGCATCCACCACTACATTATGTAATTTGAGTCCAAAATTCCCAACAGGATAGAGCGTGCGAGTGAAAGCGAGGCGCGGGACGCGCCGCCCACCACAAAGAGAGGCCTTTTGGCCAAGAGGCCACTGACAGTTTGTTCCAGAATTCTGTCGTTTGGCACGCCTATGGCGCAAGCGGTCACCTAGGAGAAAGTTGGGTATCGTTAAAAAACAAAAAAACAGGAAGCTTACTTCACAAATTCGCCCTATGCCAGTTGACAAGAAACAGCAATAAATAGAAAGACTCAAAATAATCCAGAGTCAAAGCTCATGCAGGTGAAAAATGCATAATGAAAAATGACAAGATGCACCTTTGCCACTTACATATTTTGTAAAGCAACACATACACATGCCAACAAGTGATATATATATATCAATATATATATTGATATATATATATATATATCAATATATATATCGATATATATATATATATCAATATATATATCGATATATATTGATATATATATATATATATCAATATATATATCGATATATATATATATATATCAATATATATATCGATATATATATATATATATA